>KQ962167.1:669112-707101 GCA_001563735.1 Leucoagaricus sp. SymC.cos | reverse complement strand
CCTTTCAGACTTTGACCATGGGTTTGAAATCTCACATAGGACTCTAACACCCCTCCTGTGACGAACCAACTAGATAGAACGACCACCGGAATTCTTTCCAATAAAGCTCCAAAACAAGGTACACCAGCCTCTGGCTCAGCAACGCCTACTCTCGCGCCCAACCCCTCATTTCCCTCATTACTGTCATCATCATCGACAAATCTCCTCCTAGCAGCAAAAAGGGAAGCTGCGAAACGGACGTTATACTCTAGATTCTTCCGTGGTCCCGTTCTTGGACCTGAGTCCTCTGATGCTCCTGACGTCGATGCCGCTTGTACTTCTGGCACTGCTGCCAGATCTTTGTCAACGGCAAAACGGCCTGTAGATGACTGGGATGCTGTTATCGTCAACAACGTCCTTAGCAGTAGCAGTAGCAAAACTCCGATGGCTATCGCGAAAGCCAAAATTACGACTGCTAGCGATGCTGCTCCTCCCGTGTTAAAAGTCACAATCGCTGGGACTAAGGAGAAGAAGAAATGGAAACGAGAGGACGATGATGACAGGGGAGAGAAAGACTCGACTGAGGAGAGGAGGCAGAAGGAGTCGAAAGAGGAAAGGAGAATGAGAAAGGAGAAGGAAAAGGCAGAGAAAAAAGAGAGGAAAGCGCAGGAGAAGAAGGAGAGAAAGGAGAGGGAGAAGAAGGAGAAGGGGTCGGGCGATTCGGGGGATAAGAATATCAGAAAGCGAAAACGCTCAGAGGATCCATCAGCGACCCCTGACAACGACGAACAGACTCTACCAGTCGACGAGAGAAAGGAGAAGAAGTCGAAACGAAAAGTTCGCGACAATGAAGAAAAAGATACGGACAAAAAGCAAAAAAAGGATAAAAAGAGAAGCCGAGAGGAAGACGAGGACGAGGACGAAGGTAAACGTCGGAAACGTGATCGCAAGGAAGCGAAGAAAGCTGTTCTCGCTACCGCTACTTCATCGTCAGTTACGACTGATACTGATGTGGAGATGACCGTTACCAGTTCCTCTTCAAACCCGAACTCAACGACCCTAAACGCATCAGAAAAGGATGCCCTCGGGTTGAAACAGAAAAAGAAAAAGCGAAAAACTGCTGATTAGACTTTCTGTTCACGTATTCCCAGAGGAATATATACGTCTCGATCCCCAGCACGAACACACCAGTGGATTAAGTCGTCATGAAAATACAAGTCTAGTTGGCCATAATGATGAGTACAATATGTACAATGACCCTAAAAAATCAGCCAGGCGGTTCACCACCAGACAACCAGTCCAGAATCCAAAGAAGTGCAAGAGAGAGGGCAAGACAGACATTTTGGGCGGGGAACGAATGATATCATGAAATTGGTACGAGATAGAGTGAGAGATGAGATCATGAAAGTGAAAGAGGGGGAAAAGGGGAAGCAAACAAGCACATAATACACATGGATTGAATACGACTACACTCAAGATCGGAGACTTCTCCATGTGCTTTGCATCGCAATCCGTTTCGCCTACGAGTAGACACCTCAACAAAAAAGGCGACGTACAAGAAAGAAATGACCAAACCCACCTGTTCAAGCGAGATCTCACTCTCCCTCAACTCAACTTTCTGTCCGACATTCTCATCTTCATCTTCATCGTCCTCAAATCCAGTCCTCGAAATACCAGGTCTCAACGCTCCAAAAGCCGCTGTTCCGCCAGCAACTGAAAACGGTGCGCTCTGCACCGCAGTCCCAAACACACTAGCGTTCTTCGACACTCCAAACGTCGCAAAGTCAGAAACGACTTTACGTGGAGGTGAAGATGGTGGTGAACGGGGAAATATACCGGGTGAGGTTGTCGGAGAGGTAGGGAGAGGTTTGATCCTTGGCGGAGGAGAACGAGAGGGTGTGTAGAGTGAACCCATTGGGTATGAGTGACGAGAGAGGTGTTGCCTTGATTGGAGGTATTTATCTGTGAATCGCGTTCCGTGCACCTATCGCATTTATCGATAGTTAGAGGTCAATCCGAGCATGAATAGAGAGGCCAGCACTCACCCGCTTCAACTGTGGCCGCGCCTCCGCGAGAGAAGACGACATCACGAAGACATTAACATTATGTTTCGCTTCCTCACTCTCCTTATAAATACTCTCAATCACAACCTTCTTCGTACTCTCATTCCTCAACTTCAGAGTCTCATGCAACTCCCTCGCAACATCATCCACACTCTGATTATCACCAATAATCCTCCTCGCGACTGCTTGACCGACTTCTCTAATGAGTCGTTCCATGTCGAGGTTTTCCAGTACACTGCCGACGATAGCGTGTGCAAGGAGATCGGCAGTTGTTAATGGGAGCATCAACCCTGATGTGATATCCGTGATGGCTTGATAAAAATCCGTTGCGTACTGGTATTTCTTAATGTATGAGTATGATGTTTATGAAGAAGGTGAAAAGGGTTTGTGGAGGGAGTTACTTACAGAGTATCCGCTGAGGGCTGGCTCGCAAGCGACGAAAAACTAGGAGATCAATCATTAGAGGATACGCCACCTAGCATACTCGAAAGAAATCATACCAGCGTGATACCTCTTGCAGCCATTTCCCTGACAAGCTGCAAGGGATCGTACCCATCAGGCGATCCATCGTCAAAGCCTAAGACACAATTCAAAGCGTCAATTAATCAACGTCTCTCAGGGCCGTCCAAGCGTGTTACTCACCATCACCATACTCTCCAATTCCATGAGGCGGCGCATCCGCGATGAGCACAACCATCTTGCTCGCATGCTCCCTCCAGTCCATCTTCAATACCTCCGCAAGCGCAGCTGTAATCGCCTCCGGTCCATCTCCACCCCCAGACGCATACAAACTCGAAAGATCCTTATGCACTTTCGAGATATCCGAGGAAAAGCCAAAGTTCCTAGTAATGTAAGTATGATCCTGTGGAGGATGATCACGAAACGCAATTAAGCCGACACGTAAATCTTCTGGATGTTGTAGTTTTCCCGATTCGAAAATATAAGCACAGATCGCTTCGATGTTCTTTGTTGCTGAGGAGATATAGGATCCTTGACTCCCAGTACAGTCCTGTATGAACACGAGGTCCCTTTTATTCGAGATATAGATATGAGAGTGTTCGTTTGAGGACAAAATTGGGTTTGTGTATGTGTAGTGTTCTTGAGGAGAGCAAAACTTACAGCATCTTTTTGGCTGGGTCCACAGGCGCGGCCTGAGTGCGGACGTTGGACTGTTCAAAGACAGGCTGTGGTTCAAAGGCGGGCTGGAGACCGCCATCCATGTTGGTGTCTACGTCCATGATGAATCGATGGGAAGAAGGGGAATGGGATTTGTGCTGCAGCTATGATGGGGCCAAGCTCCTTTAAACAGGTCACATAGGTAACTCCACCCATCCCCCTTTTTCGGATCTCACCGATCATCTACTGACTAAATTATCATAATCCCTCCTGCCGCGAGGCCTGCGTGAGGCGCATCTCTAACGAGGCTATGTACACATTCTGCTACCTTCTGCTACTAGTACCTAACAGCCAATGTGCCCACGAAGTACCCCATGCCCCCAGTCCCATTGGTGTCCGAATATTCCGAAACAACACAACCAGAGCGGCCGTACATCCTCCCAGTATCGCTGTTAGCGTGAAGTACATCTTTAGCCTCGCGGCAGGTGTCAGAGCGCGGTCGGCTCCGCCAGGTATAGCTGAATGGCTACATAAAATTTTCCATGAGAAAATCTCTGGGAAGCGAGGATGATGGGAGGTACGCAGAACTTACGGGTTCATGGCGATTCTGCAGATGGTATGAAATACGTCCGCCATTTGTCCGTCTTTGACGCTGACTGACACAGGCACTTGTAGCCCTAGTCTTCTGCAATATACGTCAGGCTGCACTTCGTGCCGCTAATCACCGTAAGTCAGCAACCCCATAACCAACACAAAACATAGAACACGCCGGAGGTAATTCCATCAGTCAGTCAGGCAGACCAGGGCGCCGGGTTAAAATACACACCTGCAAGGCGAGATCCAAATCAGACTTGGTCGCCACGAAAAGTGTTGGTATATGATCCAGACTATACTGTTGCTGTAGAAGGCCATTCTCAAGTCAGCATACTGCGGGTTGCCTTCCCAAGCCCAGAAAAATGATCCGCCACAAAAAACACGCACCCGTAGATTGCTAATATAGGAGAAAGAATTCGTATCACTTGAGTCATGTACGTAAACAATAACATCAGCCTGGTCTGTCTTCTTCGAACTTCGCAACGTCTCTGCTTCGTATCTCGACCCAAATTCTTGTAACTGTGAAAACTCATGCATCAACCTGGTCATCCACGAAGCGAGACGTGGACATACCACTAAGTACTTCTCCGATCCATCGATATCCACAGAATTTACCACACTTATAGGTCTCCCGGTAGGCTCATACGTTTCCGAATTAAAAGGTTTCCCAGCAAATGCTCTCAGTAAACTCGTCTTTCCGGACCCCGCAGCTCCACAAACATAACACAAAAACACATTTCTTGTGACTTTGCCCTTTCTTCTATCAATTTTACGCGCTCTTGTGATTTGTAGTGCTTCGGTTTGAGATTCGCCTGGATAACCCAGGTATGCGAGGTATGCGAATGTTGTTTTGTGGTCAAGGAGCGTCGTCATGCTATAAATGAGTGTGGGTCAAGAAGTGAGGGGAAGAGGGTACTTAGAACTCACCTCCATTGAGCTAGCCAGCCTTGTAATGTTACTGCGCCTGCATCATCGGAGAGTGTTGTATCGGGGAATTTCTGGACAGCCCAGGGGTTTCCGGGTGAAGTACTGAAAACTTCTTCTAGCTCGTCACTCTTGAGCGCACCATCTTGGTCCTACAAGAGATCAGCTGAGGAATACCGTACTAAAGACAGAATACAAAACACACTTTATCAAAGGTCTCAAAAATATCAGTGAAGAACTGATATCCTAGCGGGCTGAGTTCTACAGAACAATCCGTCGGAACATCAAATCTACGAATATAACATTACTGTGAGCATCAAAAATTAGAGAGAAAGCCTAAAACGTACTTTGGCGCAAGAAAAGCCTCCGTCAACCTCAAATCTTCCGCATAGCCAAACTTTCTCAACACAGTCCACGTAGTTTCAAGCCGTCCACGCTGAATAAAGATAGTGTGCAGATAAAGAAAGCCAGCTTCTGTCAGCCCGTCGTCTCGCACGCCGCCGTCTGCGTGTTCTTGTACCATAGCTTTGATTCCCTCTAGCTCTTGCAGCTGTAACGGGGCATCAAAGCATTTGCGCTGTTTTCGGAGAGGGGATAAGGAAGTGTACGTATGAGGTAGGGGACACTACGCACCTGAAACTCATTTAACTCGGAAGCGTCAAGGATTCCATCTTTATTTGTATCACAAAGCTTGAATATTCGTCTCAGAGCCGCGACGCAAGCCGGTTTGAGTACCTATGAAAACTCATTCGCATGAGCACGAGCATCCGAGATGAGTGGAACCGCTTGACGCACATGATCGCGTGAGTCGTACAAGGGGGCAGTAGGATGAAGAACTGCCTTTTGCGCGAAATAGAAGACTTCGGAAACGTTCAGGGGAAGTTTGGCGGAACACTCGACGCAAGTTTCGACTTCCTACATCCAAGCATCAACATCAGAAAGCAGAACCAGCGGGTCAGAAGCGTGGCGGGAAAACACGCACTTTGAATTCATTCATAATAGGAATAATCTCATCCTCTAGTGCCTCATTGGTGACCTCTCCGCCACGCAGGTCAATTTTGTTGCCGACGAGAATAACAGGAACCTGAGTGGTGGAAATGAGCTTGTGGGTGTATGTGAACGAGAGAAGGGTATTACGTTGACACCAAGTTGGCGGAAGTGGGGAAGCCAGTAGGTGGGTATGCGGTCGAAGGAATTGGGGTTGTCGATGGAATAGACGACGCAGATGACGTGTGCCTTTCTGATTTCAGATTCGAGGTGTGGGCGGTCCTGTGGTCCGGCTGAAAGCTTGTGGGCTCGCGTGCAGAGAGAAAAGGACTGGAAAGTTACCTCCGGAGTCTACGATGTAGGTCGTAACGTTTTCGGGGGTGACCTCTGGGGGAATGGTAACTTCTGGAACGATATGCTGGACCTGCTAGTGTGAGCTAGGGAGCATTGAGCCGACGGTGGGACGCGTACATGGGCTACAAACGATTCCTTAATTAGCGACGTGATGATGGTGCTCTTGCCCACTCCCTCTGCAACACCGAGTCAGTATTCTGCCCCAATAGAAAGAACATCCACATGCCGTCGCCGACGAGAAGAATTCGGACATCTCGTCTCATGGCCAAGTGCTCGGAGTCGGTGACGGGTAGAGCGTCGGGTGTTGCTGTTTTGACGGGCAGCGACACGAAATACAGTAGCCTGGCTCGGCCAAATCACGTGCCGTACTATAGTCGGGGTGACCGTATCACCATCATTCCAGGTGATGACACGCGACAGGCACTGGGAGGTGCCACAGATCTTTATTGTAAATAACGTTGGGATCTTCAAATCAATTATTGACTCGCCCGGTGGCACAGTGCATTTCAAATACTTATCAACTATACAATAGGCCCAGCGATCCTCGAGTCACCGCATGATTTTCTTGTCAGAACAACCGATACACACCGCCACAAGGGCCTAAATCTACTTAAACCGACAACTCTCGATTAATCTGCCAGGTGATCATGTTTACAGAACTCCACGAAGACATTCTCATTGACGTCCTCCATTCTCTCTCCCCTTTCGATCTAGCCGCGCTAGCTCAGACCTGCAAAGCCTCTCACAAGCTCGTGCGTCTGGCTTCTTCTCCTTCACACACCTCTTATTAATCTCTTCTCACACAGGTCTCACGGCATGGCTGGCCGTATTGTGTGCGCTCACGTCCCAGGCCCTCTTACAGTCTCTCGAGCTCTCGCTCACGCTGGACATCTCTCATCCATGCCAAATACGACGTTCTCACAGATGAAGCATGGAAGACTCAGATGTTCGTCGCTCGTCCCCTCTCCAACCCATGGTCCCGCAAGAACGCTCCTGCGTTAGCAATATCCACCAACCGTCTCGTAGTAGCCTCAGGGAACGACATCCATTGCTACAAATTCGGTGTTACCTCTTCGTGCAATGAAACCAGTGCACCGCCAGTAACATTCGAAGGCTCATACTCCCTTCTTGGCGGACACGAGGGGTTTGGCATTATAACAGCAATAACTCACGTTTCCTCCCATGGTCACGCCGATACATTTTTCATCGCATTTCGAGGTGGGATTATCGAGTATATCATTCTATCTCCTTCCGCCGCCGATGCAGATGACCACCACCACCAACAACTTCTTCCACTTACAGTCACCCGAACTCACGCCACTACATTGACTAATGGCGACTTCTCCGAGAGTCTCTCATCAACCTCTCAATTCCTCCTATCAGTTTCCTCCAACGGATCAGCTACACTCGCAGATCACCGTGATCTAACAGGATTGACCGACACCCCGCTTCCACAACCGCCATCCCCATCGAGCCATCAACTAGAATGGTCATCATCTCTAAATTTCCAAACCCCAAGCTGGGCCTCTCTTCTCTGTCCAACCTCTTCAACACCCTACGCCGCATTTGGTATATCCAACCCAACAGCTCCATTACCGATCTACTACCTTCCCGACCTCTCTTTGCCTTCATCCGGTATTCCGTCCGTCCTTCTCACAACTGAAAACTTTTCATCTTCGTCATCCCCATCAACAAGCACAGCGTCACCTTCCGCTGTATACGGACTCTCTCAAGCGCCGCCTTCATCTGCTTGGGGCTCATCACCAGATATCGTTGTCGGAGGTTGGCACGATGGTAAAGTTCGCTGTTACGACCTCCGAGTCCAAACTTCATCACACATAACCATTCCTCACCCTTATCATTCACTTTCCTCTCCCACATTACCCTCCTCCACTTCCGTAGGCGCAGGGCGAAATTGGATCGAGGTTCCAGCACTTAAACCCACTCTCTCTTTGCACAACCCACGGTCCCACGGACAGATTTACAGCGTCTCATGTGGTGGTGGATACAGTTCTTACATTACTGCAGGTACAGATAATAGTATATTATCTTTCTGGGATGTTAGATCACGACAATCGGGATGGAGTGTTCATGCGCCTGGAAACGATCCTTCACCTATTCACTCGGTTGTGTTGGAAAGTTCAAGATGTTTCGGTGCGACGGAGAGTAGACCTTTTGTTTATGATTTCGTGAGTACTTCATCTTCTACATGTTTTACGCCTTGAGTTGTCGGTCTAACGATATGCTTGTTTTTGTTCGTTTTCCTTCCAGGGACCTGGTGTAACGATAGATACATATCCGCCTATTACACCTTCACCTGGTGATAAACTTAAGCTCCAAGGAAACGGGATAGATTATCATGTGAGAAAGTATACTCATAATTGAGGTTACACTACTGGCGACCACTATTAGAGCATCGTTGCACCACCTATTTTCTTCAAATGCGCATTGTAGATGAGTACATTACCTGGGTTGTATATCTGTAATTGCCTCGGATTTTGCGGAGAGTTGTTTGATCATTAATCCATACTATATAATACGTTCTCGCCCTCAAGCTTTCGAAACGAGTCCATGGTTTGTGAAGACAAAGTTCAAAGAGTGGGAAACAGGCAGAAATGAAGTGTTATCTGGTACAACAAACTATGAGAGGCGATTGTATAGATTCAAACGAGCGGGGAGATGTTCGTTGTGAGAGAATGGGATAGGAGGGACAAGGGAGTAAAAACGATTGGGATAATAATGATGGTGTAGTTAGGGTTTAAGATATCTTATTAGAGTCTGCTCAACGAAAACTGAGCGAAATGAATGGGAACATCTGTGCAGCGAAGATCACCATCAAGTCAATACAGGGAGAAAAGAAGGGGAGATTGACATTTATGCAACACATAGCGAATGAGGGAAGCGAGAAATAGCCAAAACCAGAAATTCCAATGGAAAGAAAAAGAAACCCGTGGTGAGAGAAATGGCATGAGCGCGGGGCATAACAAACAGAAGAACGAAACAAAACGAAAGGGATATACGAGGAGATACACAACAAAAGGGAATCAAAGGTCAAAATAAGAAAACATAGGGAACAGATAGTCATAAACGGTCGTCATAGATGCAAATAAAAGAGGTGTTCCAGGTGGAATTTTAGTTCATCACAAGCAGATGCAGAAACGGGCACGTAGGTATAGTGGCCGGGAATCAACGACAGCGAAGGGGAAAGGAGGAATGAAAGACAGATTCCAAGATCCGACTCGAGGGAAAGACTTCGTGATGAGAGGAATTGAGCCGAGATGAAATCATGATAGGGTTCACGAAAGTGTTGTAGCTGACTGAGACCTTGTCGCCCACGTAAACGATAGCAGGTGCCGCATGTCACTCGTTGGAGCGGTATCTGCGGGCTGTTTAGGCTCCACGAGTAAACTACAAACGAACACCCATAAGTTTGTTTGTTTCCAAAAGCTTGCCATGGGTAAAACATACCTCCGACGATATAGGTCTTGGAAATCTCCACTCCGTTTGGAATTCTCAAATGATACATTGAGAAAATCTTGTACTTCGGAGATGGCTTTCAGACTGTACGGCACTCGGAATCGTTGCATGTCTGTACAGGGATGAACCACGCTAAGCATGTTGCAATCTCCGAGAGCTCAGCGGAATTACCTTGTACGATTCTGGCAAGTTTGTGATATTTGTTGAAGTTTAGGAGCTTCTTGCTGTTATTCAGAGGCGAAGCTCTGTGGGAAGGGTTACCTTCCCGACAGAACGTAACGTCAGTCAGATACAGACCTATTCATAGCCAGTCAATAGTGGGCTCCTATCAGTGGCCGACTAAACGTACCGAGGAATGGAACCGCAGGAGGCTGAGTGTTTCGTAATCTCGACCGGTACTCATGATAATTCCGGCCATGATCTGCCAACTTCCGGAGCAACTCCAGCTGCGCCTTGGTTTTCTGCGCTACACCCTTTTTAAAGGCATGTTAGACCGACTGACATACATCAAACCAGTTCAAAATACCTACAGCCCAGGTTTGGTGCAGACGAGCGATGGTCGAGGAATCCAGTGCCGCCAATATTGACCTCGAAGTGGAGTAGTTATGCAATGATGTGCACCTCTGCAAAAAAGAATTAAATTGTGACTCTGAATTATTCCTGGCACAGTCACTCACATCGGCAACCTTGATGAAGAACTTGATCAGCGTGGTTCGTTTCTTTATATCCTGTTCGTTCAGAATGCTCTCTGCGACCCATCCAGTAATGACTGTGCTCAACGATGTCACAGCCTTCACGTTCGCATTTGACCTCGCCTTCGAACCATCCTGTTGCCCTGCCTCCAAAATCTCCTCGGGTTGAATAGCACAATACAGTGTACATTCCATAATTGTTATTTGTCGTGCCAACTCGAGCGCATCAAAATCCGTCACGGAGATACCTGAATACTCCTTCTTTCGTAAGGCGACAAGTAACGTCTTCGTCATGTTCGGTCGTGGAATATCTGATGTTGGTCCGCTGATACTGGGGACAAAAGGGTTTGGTATGTCTCGTAGTCGCTGTTCTCCCTTGCCCGTCTCAGCAGCTTGCTTTCTGATCTCCAGAAGCTCGTATATCCGTTGCGCAGGACCTGGAAAGAATCCCCATAGAGCCTCTTTGGTGAACGTGCTCAATGTTGGAATTATCGCATCATCCGCTCCTCCCCGCCAGTACAATTCCACCCACGCCTTGATCAGATTCGCAACCCGTAGTCGTACAGGCAATCCCTTCTTGTGTTGCCACAAATGTAGCTCTTCAATGGACATGGACGCACTCCGTGGTGGCACGAGATTGTATCGCGTAATTATCGTATCGACAAGCTCGGTGGGGGTAGTGAATAGCCTGAAAGTCATGAAGAAGACTGCAGAAAAAGAAGGGTCTACCACGGCATCGTGTGGAGTCATCTTCTCAACCAATGCCTCGATTGTTGCTCCGACCAGTGTGCCCTCACTGTTGTATGCGACGTCTTCGAGAGAATAGTCGTGTGTGTACATCCAGTTCGCTGGATCCTCGAGCGATACTGTAGGAAGTTCACCATTAGCAAGTTTTTCCTCCAGACCGGTTGCACCATGTGTCCTCGCGCTCCCTTCCCATGTTGTACCATCATCGTCCGTCCTTGTAAACGATCCTGGTGATGGCAAGTCGGGCTCGGCAACAGCCTTTGAAAGGGTGAGTGGCGGGGGCCGAGTGTCATCTGGGGATGTTACAGCAGTGTCAACGGAACGTGCCCACGACGTCTTGGATACTGTGCTATTGTCGGAACTTGTCGATATTTCACTCGACCTTGAGACAACATTTGGCGATCCAGGGTGTATTGTAACATCCTCGTCCTCTTCTGGTGCCGGTTCGGACCGATACCCTTTAAGTGCGTTCATGTTTGGAGATTTGGTTAAAATTCTGGGGAAATTGTTGTCTCGCTGTAGTGGTTGAGGGTGTGCTTCACCGTTCGCATACGGAAGGTTGATATCGAATGCTCGCTCTCCGCCTGCACGGTTTAAACACACTTTCACTGCAGCAACACAGTCAGCACCAGCCTTCAATGCGCCAGTGGCTGATCTGATTAATGCAGACTTCTCCTCTTCTTCAGACATCGAGGGCGCCAAGGGCACTGTTAAGCGCCGAATTGAGTCCGTCAACTTGCTGACCACCGTATACAACCCTTCGTTCACTGTCCTGAGATGGTTTACCCGATGCGTCGGTACGTCAGGGTGGCTCATAACCGCAACTACGATAGTGAGGATTTTTTCAACCATCCCGACTATTTCTCGTGTGAGTTCATATAAGTGCCCGGTATTAGACGCATGGGATGATCGACTATATGAATGAGCATGACCAATGAACGCGGCAATAGTGGACAGGTATTGGTCATGGGTGTACCGCAGTGTTTCCAGAACTTGGAATGAAGTTGTTGGACCGGAAGGGAATGGGGGTGGTGATGGGGTGTCGCAGGATTCCTGTGACGAAAACGACGAAGAGGACGAAGTGCTGCTGATCGACAGCTCAACTTTGTGCCGCATGGGTATTCGATCCTTTGTCTGTAGTGATCCATTTCGAAGGTCCAACATGCTTTTTGCACGCATAGACGTCGGGGAAGAAGCGAAACTGGCTGATTTTTCCCACTGCCGCTGCTGAGTTGGAGTAACACCACTACTCGGAGAGTCTACCTCGTCGTGACTCCAGGTTCGACTTTCTGTGGGAGAAGATTCGTCCGGGTCGTCGTCTTGTGGGAGTTCAATCCCACATTGCACTGCGATCGCAACAAATCGGCGAACTTGGGAAAAGACGAGGCCACCCGTCTTCAGCATCTCCGTTATCTCTCCTGCCAGCTCCCTCTCCGACAGATTTTGATCAGACGTTCGTCTCGCCTGCGCTACTAGCTTAGCTAGCGTCTGCAGGAGCCTACTTCGTTCCTGTGCAAGGGCGGGGAAGCTCCGCAGTAGTGGTGCGTCGCGATTAATCGTCTCCGTGGAGGTCAATATTCGACGAACGCACGCAATAATGCATGCAGCAGAAGGTTGGAAGTGGGACACTCGATTTGATCGCACCGCATTTTGGAGTAGAGAAAGGCCGTGGACCATTGGAATCATTATGGGATTCGAATAATGGATTGGATCTGTCGAAAACCCTTCCGAAGCTTGTCGACTGTGTTGCCTTCGTGATGTCGCAGTTGACCAAAACCCAGACAGTGTTGACGCACTGCGATGGTGCTGAGCACGCTGCGGCCGCTGCATAGGTGCAAGGTCAGACTAAACAAGGCTTCGAAAAAGCTGAGAACGCACCTGTACTGCTGGTAGCTTAGACTTTCCGAAGTCCACATTCACATAATTGCTGGGAAACCACCCTCGTCGTCCCTCCAGCTCTCCATCCCACCAGCCACTCAGATCTCGGTTCAGGACATGAATCACTTGTCCGGCACGAAATGATAAACATGGGGTGCTCGACTGTTGTGGCTCGTAGTCGTGCATGGCAAGAACATACTCGGAACTCTCAGGGACGGGGTCCCCATAGGAGGGACTTGAGGGTCGGGAATGAGATTTTGTGGCCATTCCGTGAGGGGATCTAGGAGGTGCCAAAGTTGAAGTAGAGACGCTCGTGGGACCTGATACAGATGACGATGCTGATGCATTGGAGAGGCTTCGTGATCGTTGCTTTCTTGTTGTTGAAACGTCCGGTCCGAACAATAGATTCTCCTTGTTGGAACGTGATTGAGCAGAATGCGGTCCGGAGGAAAGTTTGACCTTTGTGTCGATGGCAAGGCGAGAGTTATGCATGACCTAACTTTGTTGTCGGTAGATTGATATCTTTGGCGCGTGAACAAAGTCCTGGAAGAAAGATAGGAACGGGTTGGTGATGATGGTGGTTAATATCAGCGTCAATACGATCTGACTGATACCCGACAGTAGTACTTACCGTTGATTTTGGCTCGAATACCCAGATACTTCTAGTTGGGTAGATCAACAAGAACGGCCGAGTAGATCAGCCACTACCACCAAAGTCAAAAAAAGGTTGTGGAGAAAATCTTTGAGTGCGCCGGGGAATTACAAATTTAGGTGATGGAATACACTTCGGACTCGGGAAATACAAATTGAGCGGACGAGAGGTGAGGTGGGCTGGACAAGGCGAGGAGTGGTATAAAATGGTGGAGGAAGTAAACTGAGAAAAGAGGGTAGAGATTGGATCTTGTATATTTCCTGGCTGTAGAAGGACGGGATAGACTACAGATAGCGAAACCTGCGCCTAGAGAGGGAAAGGGCCAATTTGCGCTTTGCGCAGAGGGTGGTGAAAGCTGCCTTGAACGATATGCAAGCAAGTTGAACTACGCACAACAAACACAAACACTGCATCATAGCCGCATTCAGTGCTCATGACATTGCGGTGTGACCATGGGCATTGCTCTTCTCTTCTTTACCTCCTTGGTGCATCTCACTCATCAGCATCTGGTGCTTAGGAGCCGCAAGGGCTGGTGACATGCTCCTGTCGCGATACACGTCACGACCTATTCGTATAATGAATGTAGCGTAATATCATTGACAGCCTTCACCCTTTGTGCCCCTAAAACACTTTTGGGAGCACGCGTTTTCGAGGCAGGACTCAGGAGTCATAGAAACCTTCATTATCTCGTCTCGGTGAAGCACTAGAGAGTCCAATGTCTGAGCAGGATAATCCGAATCCTGCAAGAGTTTGCATAACGCGTCACCCTGCGTCGGCTTTCTTTATCCAGCATTCCCACGCCCGCTTAAGTCACCGATCAAGATGGTGATCGTCCCGAATTATTCGATCTGATCCGTCCGGAGCTCTGATCTGCTTTAGATGCAGTAGAGCGACTGGCACTCCTCCAGTCAGTGGACCAGCGGCCGCATCAATGCTAGCGCGCAAAACAGTAGTATCATGACATGTGGTTGTCAGGTCTGCCGAACTAGAAATACTTTGGGGCCATCAAAGACCGAATCATTTCAGAAGCCTCACTCTCATCATGACACGAACTCACCTCAACTGATTGTAGACAACCTTTGCCGTTCCCAACCACTGAGCAACTGAAAAAAGAATAAAACATATTGAGCTCAAAATAACCCTCATTTGTTAGCGGTTCTGCACTTGTTGGACTCGAGCGCGTCGTAAATCCAAGTAGAGTATACTATGTGGTATGTCACACATCGTTCACGGGACTGTCTTGTACTTCCTGACAGGTGAAACGAAGATGTTTCAACTTGAGGCAGAACAGCTCTAGGTCCTGAGATCATATGTCAATAATGGTCTGCTTCCTGTATGGTATTGTTGCAAGTATCTCTTGCTGTGGTGCATCCACTCGGTTTCCTCTATCGTCTCAACGTATACATCATTTGCGACATCCGCTCTTGGTGTTGGAGTAGAGGGCATTCCAAACTGACGGCGATGGTCAAAAGTGAGGATCGGTGACCATTTTCCAACTCGAAACGAACGGAATCGACACGGTATATAAATCCCAATTTACACTCGACATGCCCTTGTTCGCGTTTCTCATATTTATTGATGAGCACTAGTTCATACTCTATTATCTCCAGTAGTCGTCGCACGACTGGCAATGTCATACACTGGCAGGCGCTGGTGCTTCAGAGTTCAAACAGTCCACCGTCGTTCTCACTTGCTCGAGTACTTCACCTACACTCTACGTGGCCACTCACAGGAGACCGCCAGCTTCGTCCTGCACGAACAGGTATTTATTCTGAGACCGATGTCAAATTGACATCAACAGTGACAAAATAAGCTGCTGCCTCATTGCAGATCAATCAATCAACGAACCTGGGTGTTAACCACGTTGAACCAGTTACTTAAGTCTCGGACTTTCTCATGTGATTACACGCTTACCCACAATCAATGTTCCCTCACTCCTTAGCTCACCTGTGCGCCATCGACTTTGTAGCTGCAATCCAACAGAGCATCTGGATACCCCGGCCAAATTGGTCAGTCAGTGATATTCCCGACCTGACAGGTAACGTCGTTGTGATTACGGGAGGTAACACCGGGATTGGGAAAGAAACGGCCAAGGTATGCGGCTCCTGAGCTCCAAATTGCACCAAACTTGTTCTCATTGCTGTTGATAGGCCTTGCTGGCACATAATGCCAAGGTTTATCTGGCTTGTCGTAGCAAAGAAAGAGCAGAGGGCGCAATTGCCAACCTGGAGCGGGAAACCGGGAGAAAAGCGATATTTCTTCCTTTAGACTTGTCCAGCCTCAAGAGTGTCAAAGCTGGAGTGCAAGAATTTTTGAGGTGAGTTGTGACGTGTTTAGGATGCCTCTCCCTAAATATAGAGTCAAGCCTCCTTCACCTTCAGCAAAGAGAAAGACCTTCATCTTTTGATCAACAACGCGTATGTTATAAATACCTCAACCGTTTATGAAATTTGACGTCCTTGTTTCATAGTGGTGTCATGATGCCTTCTCACTCACAGCTTGCAGAAGGGTATGACCTTCAATGGCATACCAATGTGACTGGCAAGTTGCTTATCCTACACCGCACAAACCCTTATTGAACTTCTTTAGGTCACTGGTATCTCACGAAACTGTTCATTCCAACCCTCCTCGAGACTGTCAAACATTCACCGCCCAAGAGTGTCAGAGTCGTTCATGTATCCTCACTCGGCCACTATTTCGTCAGTGACAAGGGATTGGATTTTGGTACTTTCAAGGACGGTCCCCGGCGGAATAAATATAATATAAACGAGCTCTA
This sequence comes from Leucoagaricus sp. SymC.cos, assembly GCA_001563735.1. NCBI lineage: Eukaryota > Fungi > Basidiomycota > Agaricomycetes > Agaricales > Agaricaceae > Leucoagaricus > Leucoagaricus sp. SymC.cos. The sequence goes on along the minus strand of KQ962167.1, from coordinate 690,862 downwards.
CATGCAAAGTAAATTCGTACGTCAACACAAAATCTTCAGATAGGGAGTGAGCGAGCTGAGTACAATGGGGCTTTAGGGTAACATTGTCGTTTCAAACGAATTTCACAGGAGATACGCCCACCAGGGCCTCATCTCTGTATCACTCAATCCAGGCGAGTGGTTCAGAATCAATATAGAATACACTTTTAATGCTGCCGCAGGTAACATTGACACCGAGCTCTATCGTTATGTGGACTGGAACCCTGTTCTGAGATACGGAAAGGTGTACCAGCTCTTTCGTTGATCACTGTTGTAACACTGATGCTTGAATCAATTTCATTCAGAAATTCGTTCTATTTCCCCCAAGCCTGGGTGCCATTTCAAGTCTCTACGCCAGCATATCCGAGGAGGCAGGCAACTTGGGCGGCAAAGTGAGCTCTGAATCCTATTCCTGATCTTTTCAGTTCACGAACTCTATTCTCTAGTTTTTTATTCCCTGGGCACGAGTAGGAAGGCCTCGACCAGAAACGGAGAATGAGCAACAGGGCAAGGACTTGTGGACCTGGTTGGAAGAGCAGGTTGAAAATATTTGAAGAATACCCCACACTGGCTTTTCTATCTCCTCTTCTGGGATCTTTATGGACGCCCACCGTATTGCTTGCTACATGAATAGAATTGTCTTCAGGAAAGAACCCCAGCTGATGTGTGTGTATGGGATTGTCGCAATGTGGCAGTAAGAAGGCCAAACCAGTGGATTACTAGGTACTACTACAAGAAACAGACTGAAAGCGTCGGAATCTGCGCAAACATCGTATCTTTGGGCTCTCAAAGGTCCCGTAGTTGCAGTGCATATACATACTACATAACGGTCTGCAAATATATTGACAAGTCTTACCAAGGAGGACTCGATTCACTCGAAGTCTGGACTCCCGCTGTCAAGAGAGGTGATGAGAGCTACATTCACGTGATTCAGAGAGACTCTCGTGTTGGGTCAGGAGTTGGTGTTGCTTGAGCTCATGGCCAGCAACAAGAAAAGCGATCCTTCTGCTCTTTTCTCCGACTCCATCTCCATCTTTACCAAGTCTGCAACGAAAGTTGTACGTATCCCCTTGGCACATAGCGCGTAATTCCTCCTGAATCACATTCAGTTCAATGATTTCCAAACCCAAGTTCGCGGGGAGGTTGCACGCGCCGAGGCGGAAACTCGGCAGGTCCGAAAGGAGCGAGATGAAGCATTGAGAGCGCTGCAAGAAGCCAGAAAGGAATTGCAACAACACAAAAACGAAATCATGGAATGCAAGGCTAATGTGCGTGTTCATAACCCAGAGCTGTTTCCGTGCCTCTCGATGATGTTTAATTGGGCAGATTAAAGAAGCGGAACTGACGGTAAGCTCCGAGTCACATTTTCTCCGAGCGATTAAGCTTACGACCTTCCCCCCAAGATTAGACACCATGTAGAGAACTACGCCTTGCTACAGCGTGAAACGAACCAATGGAAAGATCAAGCTAAGAACTGGCAAGAGCATTTCCTACGCGTTGAGCAGGAACGTTGCTCATTATCCTCACGAGTGGGTGAGCTAGTTACGGAACGACTGATTGTCCGTCATCACTCATTCCCCTTGAACCAAGTGACTGACTACGAGAGCTCATAGGTCCCACCTGTAACCCCTAAAGTCTCTACCTCAAAACCCCATCCATCCTCCTGCTCCACAAACGGCACCAGTATGCCCCGACCGCCGACCTACCAGTCTGCTGTTCCTTCATCTACCAATCGCGAAGCGGGTTCCTCTCAAAGTCCCCTCGTACGGCAGAACTCTCGTTCGGCAAACGGTAGGACAACCAAACGCAAAGTTCCAAGTAAAAGCGAGCTACCACCATATAGCGAGGTAATTCAGACACCCCAGACGAACAAGACTTCGGCTTTCAAATCTACTACTCGTTCAAACGGGAAACCAGCAGCGGCTTCGTCTCGTGCAAAACGAACAGCACCTGCCCCACCTGCGGCTGCTACTGCGGAACCACCAAAACAGCCTCAACAGCCCCAACAGATTTTCATACGAAGAGTACACGCTGTCGTGGAAGTGAAACAAGAGGAAGAATCTGACGAGGATCTCAGTGAACCTCCTCCACCTGAATCACCCGAAGAATCCCTGCCAACACCTCGACGTTCTCGAAACTCGAGACGAGCACGACAGATCGTGGAAGACGATGATGAATATGTTCCTGACGATGCCTTTCCCGAGCTCGGATCTAATGAAGATGCTGAGGATGATGAACTTATGATTGGTGCTGGAGTATGTTTTACCCCAACTCCCGTGTTCATCACCTAATGTTCTAACCATCTTCTTAAACCTCTTACAGGACGACCTCAGCTTTGATGTTAGTTCATCCTCTACTTCGCGTCAAGCCTCCAAGGCTTCTCCGAATAAGAGACGGAAGATTGATACATCTACAACCTCAAAACCGAAAGTCAAACGGAAAACATGAACTAACAGAGATCATTGCCCACTATTTATGCATTATGATTCGCATTGGTTCTATATCTCCCTTGATTAATCCCGCGTTTCCGATAAAAGGTGTATTGAAAGCCTAAGAGTGGTGTACAATAATAATGTTACATGAGCTTTGAAGAACTGCCATAACCGCCAGTGCCCGACTTCTTCAAGGCACGAGTAGTCGCGAAGAGTACGCTATCAAGGAGTGATGCGACAGTGAGAACACCTCCGACAATTGCGCACGTTCTGTTCAAAGTGGGCTTAGAATTCCTTGTGAAATCTACAGAAGGAAGGAAAACGTACGATGTCAGGAAATGAGCGAAAGATTGTCTTGAATCTGAATGTACGACAAGAATGGGAGAGATCTCATAGTTGAAGAAAGCACCGGGGAGGCCTTGTGTGCCATGGTAGACATGAATGCCGCCAGGAGATTCACCACCGGCACCCTCTTCGAGATCGCGCTCAAAGTGAGTAACACTATATTGGTGTGTGTTGACCTGTCAAATTCTATTTAGACAACAAACCACATATAGATATATGCCGAGACGTACAATCCTTCCATCCATGGTCCGGAATTGCGTCGATACGACCTTGAGGAAGTATTGGAACATGTATTGGGCCTTTGAGGTACGATAGTGCGCGCCGTCAAGAGGATTGACAGCAAGACCAAGACGTTTCTTCATTTCACGACCAGCCTCCGCTTTCCAGTAATCATACTCATCGTCACCTAAATGAATAAATCCAGTTTGAACATTGTGTGCGATACTACGGACAGGATATCAACCTCACCCTCGAACGCAAAGTGGTGAATAATGTGGGAGAAGTCATGCTTGTTGCCGTCGTCCCGTAGATAGGGAACTAACTCGTAAAGGTTGCGGGAGTTTGTTTGGAATGAACGACCAGGTGAAAGGTGAATATTGCCAATAACCTTGTTTACGCGGATACGGCCAGAGATACTGCAGCCCTCGTCAGCCTGCTCCCGGAGCTTCTCTGCCCATCCTTCGTTTTTACACTAAACCAAAAGGCGAAAGTCAGCATTAGCGCAGACAAGGTACGATAGGGGCATATTGCCTGACCTGTTCGATGGCATCGGGATTCGAGAAACTCCAGCCACGATTAACATAAGCCATCCGGACCTCCTCGCAGGTATTACAGCAACCGCTTTCGGGTTCAAGACCACCATAGCAAGAGCCACAATAACCCTTCTGTTTGACCTCATTCATCTTGTCCAAATCGTTCTGCAATTGTGCGCTATACGAGTTTGGCACCATTTTACCGTCCTTGTCCTGGCGGATCTTGAGGATGTTGTGCGAGATATCGCGCTGAACTTCGCCACTAATATCCATCACGTCTAAACTGAGCACTGAACATGTCGAATAAATGAGAAAATGGTTAGTCTTGTCGAAATCGGATTTGGGAATTGGAGAAGTGTAGTACGTACGGAAACATGGGACACGTGGGAAAGTCACATTAAGGTTGACGGTGAGCTTTTCTCCTCTGCTCTTGTCAACCACAATTGAGGTTTCGGTATAGACTCTTCGATAGTCCAAAAACTCGAGGGAAACGAATGACAGAATGATTGCGGCGGAGATGAGAGTCACTGTGCAATTGACATGGTCTCAGTCACCTGGAAGTGGTTTCCTTATGTCGATAAGGTGTGCTCACAAAGTGCGCCAGTGCGGGTTTTGACTTTAACATCTTCCGTCGTCTGTCAACATGATCGTTAGCAGCTATTTCATCATACATGATTGGCTAACTAACCTTTCCAAAGGCATCCATGCCCTTGAGGCTGCTGAAGAGACCTTTCGCCATTATGACCGATACCCTTCCCGGGAGCGAGTAACCAGGAGGATGAAGTGCAAACCACAGAGAAAGTAAAGGAAAAGGCACGAGAATTATCTTCTGAGAACCAGCAAAGCGACGTCGTCGTGTAGCTTTGACTCACGTGATCATAATCGACGTGTCATTGCCCGCTCCGGCGACTATGCGATGGCTCCGCAACCAAGTAACCGAGCTTTCCCCTGAATAATTGCCGAAGACTGTGTTGATTGCTCTCGATAAATGCTAAAAAGAATACTATTATTCTATCCAAGGTCTACTAAGCGAAAAATCAAAGAGACGTGTGACAACCTGAGCTGCACCTAAGGCGCAGCAATGCGATCTACTCCCTGTTTGACCTTGCCAAAGAGGTTCATGACGCCGTCACGAAGGCCATCAGCTTGCACTCCAACTGCATCGCTACTTGTGCGATAGACGCCGGTACCGGCGGGTCCTCCAAGACTGACATTTACGCCGCCAAGGTTCAAATTCAGCACAGGAGCGTTAGATGCTGATTCAGGTGGCGGATCATAGATGGTTCTGGGGAAATCCTCTGCAGCAGAGCGAATCATTTCCATGTAGCTAGAAACGATTCAGTCAAGGGTAATCCAATTTTCACAATGTCACTCACCTCGATGAATTATGGACGCATGTGCCCCCAAGGAGTAACCGCACACCAGCCCCTGGCGGAACTGCTCCGTTTGACGTTGCAACTGGATCCTGATTGTAAAATGTCACTGTTCTTGCTTCTTCGTATGTTGTGCCTCCTATAATGAAGAGTATAACGTCCTGAGGTCTTTCTTACCAGGTCAGAGTAGATGTACCAAACGTAATGACTCAAGCTCACCGCTGCAAACCTTGATTAGGGCTCGCGGTCTCTAGGAAGGGGTAGCTTGTTTCCTTAAGCCTACCCCTAAATAGATTCTCCAGTGTTTGTGAGAGATGCGGTGAGTGTTGTGTGTATACGTTTTCAACACCCTGGTCATGTCAAGCATCAGTCTCGACGTGAACTGCACGAAAGATGTAAGCACCTTAAGACCCTTCAATGCTGAGCGACCTTTCGCCAGGAGAGATTCAGTTGAAAAGAGGTCATCTTGCCGTTGATCGGCGCCAGCCATATTGAGAACTACATAGACGAGCTGAAGGGATTAATGAGAGAGCGGAAAAGAGGTAAAATGATATAGACGCACGCTGACATCCTCACGGGACACTCCATTCGAAAGCAAAAGATTGATAAGGTTGGCAATATTCGTTTGCTGGGTCTTCTGATAACGCAGGGCATATAGAATTGCGACTCTGAGCTTATTCCAGGGTGTTATGCCAGGATCTGTTACAAGGTTTTGTACAGACTGGGGTGAGATATGAGTCTCATGAACTTGAATTCACGAATGAGAAAACAGACTTTATAATCTGCGCCAGAGCTAGTTGCTAACCCTTGTTCGATCTCTCCCACATCGAGTAACTTGTCTCGGCCCACAAGACGGCTAAGTTCACCGACAAGGGCAACATGCTTGCTTACGTTGCCTCCGAGTTTTCTGAATTCAGGGTACTCCTCTACAAAACGCTTCATATCTGCAATGGACTGAATATTCGTAGGTGATGTCGCCAGGGACTTCGACTGGTAATTCTGAACATAATCTTTGAGCGCTGTTCCGAGGTCACCAAAGGTGGATAAATAGTGTGTCTGAAAAAATGGGTCAGTCGACGTAGTCAAAGTGATTTCCTGGTAACAGAGTGAGTGAAACAATAATCCCAACGTAAAAGAAATAGATACCGAAAGCTCGGGTTCGATGTCTGGAACCATACGTAAATCAACTCGTCCGTTCTGGATGCCCAGAAGTTCGTGCACCATGGCTTGATACGTCCATTGAGAGAGCAGGGGAGTGACAGGATCATTTCTACGATCCAAAATTAGTAAGAGAGGCGGGACCTGCGCTGCTCTGAAGTCAAACAGCATTGATTCAGCTTGGATGCGATGCTTTATAACAGTCAGCAAAAGAGGGATGGAGCTTAATCGATCATACCTGGATCTCCATCCCCAGTTTTTTCGCCATTGAACTCATCTTTTCGTAACGAATGACTGGCTTCTTCCTCAGGCTGAGCAGAACAGCAAGGATGCCCTGAATATGTGCTTCGAGTGCTTGGGGATTCCAAGTATTCGGGTTGCTGCCATAAAGAGGTTGTTTGACTGAGGGCGTATGATTCAAAGAGAACAAGCTAGGAAGTAGTGGTGTATAGTCTGCGAAGTACTCCTAGGATTGAATTTAGATGGATTGATCGGTATAGTCGGAATTGGACGCACCTGGACCTCTCGAACTACCTCATATTCATCAACCTCGGCGAGTCGTTCTATTCCACTCTTTGACAATATGTTGCTGAAATCTTAAGGAAAAGATATCAGTGGTTGTTCACATCGTGGATACCATCCGTTATAATTCACCAACTGACACAAGTAATACTCTCCGTATTTAGGCTCTCGAAGTTCTGCCTCTAGCGCCTCCATGCTTGACTCGCTGTTTTGGAGAAAACATACACACTTCATGTGGGGCATTCGATCTCGTTTCTTATTGTCTATTCGATCCGTGAGGTAAACCTGATACGAGAGTAAAGTAGATTGTGTCGAGGCAAGCGACACTATAGGCGTCTAAGTAACAGAGCATATGAGCACCAAAGTCAACCGTACGCGCTATTACACTGGTACAAACCGTATGTGAATCCAGCAGCAGCACCTTCATAGCTGAAGGCGTTGAGGCCAATTTGTTGACATAAGTCTCGACTGCTTTCACGACGTCCATTACGCCACTGAGTCAAAGCTACAAGCTAAATGCCAGCAATTGGGCGGAGGTGCCTGTGAAGTTTCGCAAAATAGAGATACACGTTGTAATTATTGAGGGCAGGAGTGGTTGTGTCACTCTTACTCGCCGCGAGAATGAGGGCATGGATCAGACGCGTGATCTTAGGTAATTTAGAAGAAATTCATTTCAACTTACCCGATTAAGCTCCTTTTCGTTGTAGATCACCCACCATTCTTCGAGTGCGCTTTAGCCTCTCTCGAGCAAGATAAAAAACTATGACGAAATCACGGTTTCGAAATCGGAAAAATATTACGGTCGGCACTTCACATTACCCCCCGATTTCATTGAATCTGCCGCTTCTTTTTTCTTCCAGGCTCACATTTAATCTGATATCATTCTGCACCATCCCGCGTTTTGACACCTCTTGATATCCGGAGTTGTATCTAGCCCTGATCTTATTGCGAGTGACCTCTTCACGGGCCTTTCAATTGTAGAACATTTTAGGTGTCTGGAGTCCATGTGCCAAATGCTGCAAGAACGTTGGGGGCCATATGGAGGTTCCCAACTGCTTGTCGGTATTAACCAATCAATTCTCCCCATAATGTGGGAAGGTGTCAGGGAAGGGAACCAGACCCGACATATCCCAGGGTAGTAATCGAAATGCCACTTAGCACTGAAAAAGAGCCACAAATTGTGCCATTTTCCTTCGTTCTCGAGTTCATCCCATGCAGAGAACAGATCAGTGGGCAGAAAGAGGTTGTTTGTATGAATGTAATTACTTGTCTACCCGCGAATCGCATCGTGTTCCAAACGAGTCTCACAGGCAATCTGGCAGAAACGTACTTCGCAGGATATGGCTCGGGTATCAAGCAATACCCGAGATGCTAGGGTTTCAAATGGTGGTTGAAATTCAATACGTACGAGCCTTTCTAAAAACCAAGAGACGTGTCCGCCACAGAATACAGTCAATCGACCCACTGTTATGATGCAAAGGCACGGAATTGCCAGCACAGTGTTTTTAAGGATAAATTGGGACGGGAGGACAAGGTCACGGTAAACCCCGAAGAATGATGTTTTCGGGAGACAAAGATCAATGAGGGTCCCAAATTAAACGGATGTTCATCGTACACCACCAACTTCCATATCTTCGTTTCTCAGACGAGTATCCTTTGAAAAAATTTTGGTGGCTGCATACTCAGCAATACAATTTTCCCTATCTTGTGTAATCAAGCAATATGTTCTCTGCAATATTTAAGTACCGCCCCAATTTTCATGGTCTCCTCAGTTTTCTCTCCAAGAGCTCAATGGCCTCCTCATTTTTTGGTCAAGAACTTCATCGTGCTCTGAGGGAGCAAGGGCCTGCCATCCACAGTTTCAAAATTGTCAATGCTGGGCCTCTGCAAGCTGTGGCCCGCGTTAAGATTCTTGAAGGGCACACCATCGAGGTGCTACTCACCCAACAGGGATATAAGGTGAAACAACATGATTTATCACTCGAACCGCCGTTTCTGACCATGGGTTGGGCAGGTTGACTGTAAACCGAACGAGGGCATGTCATCAACTTTCGAGTCCGTTGAGGACCTGCTCCATTCTCTGAGTCCTCTTTATGCCCAAAGGCGAAGCGAAGCGCTGTTTGAAGCACTCAAGCGATTATCTTAAGTGGTCCATCTACTCCACGTGAATCTTGTAGGTTTCAAACCGTGTTTTCTGGGCTATCATCGCACGTCTAACGAAAATTTCGCCTTGCAGCCGGATTTCTACTTACATCATTCCTTCAATTACGGGAGCCGGGTTTAACGCCTGCGATGGAGCTATATATTAATCGTCTATCTTATCTGATATCTCCTTCTATAACATCACTATTCATTCCTTCTTCCTTGCCTAGTGCCCTAAACGTCCCATTGTGCTTCCTGTTCCGCAGTACTTTCTCATATTCTTGTCTCGTAAACACATATTTCCCCCCTCTCACCCCTCTTATAGCTTCTCCCACCCAAGCGCGTTCTTCATGATTTCGGATGCAATTTGCCCACCATCTATCCATGCTGTTCTGAAGACCGGGCGCTACGAGCTCACCGAATTCACTTTGCTCATTGAGGACATGTAACAGGAATCCTGCATTAAGGTGTTCAAGACCAAGCTCCGAAAGACATTTGAGGATCCGTGAGATGCGAAGATAGTTGTGAGAGGAGACTGCGATGGTAGCCCAAGGTTCATCGGGGTTGTCAGCTCCGTGAGAAGAACATCGAATCACTCACCGACGAGATTTCTATAACGGGATTCGTAGTTTCCAGGCCGAAGTGCTCGACCGAGGAGACCCGTTTCCAAAGACAACATTCGCATTCCGTAGAAATCAAGCATTAACTCGTACGATCTCACAACTCGAGTCATGATTTCGGTGTTTGTCTTCATGGCTTCTATTTCATGCGGTTGGATGGGTTGTGATTCCCAGTTCACTCCATTCTCGCGTATTGGAAACCTTTGAACGATGCAGTAAGTTATACATTGAAAGAGACCCTGGATGGATATAAGCTTACAGCCACTGAATAAAACCATGCTCATATTCCAACTTCCTAAAGTCTCCTAACCACCTATTCAGATAAGCACAGCGATTCTGATTGGCCTGTTGATACTAATTTTCGACTCAAGTACTCACTGGTCGTGTATTTCATCGATTAGAAGGCCATCCGGTCTACAGCGTAATGCGTTCGAATAGAATTTCAGGTTTTGAGAGGCCTCATGATCGTCCTCTAGGCTCGGATACCTATTGAGAAACTGAAGAACGTCTCGTGGAACAGGCATAGCGGATGAACTCGGCTGTAAAGCAACAGGAAAAGTAACAGGTTTAGGAAAACGCGAGCAAGCGATAAGCCAGTACGGTGCTAGCCCTCCGAGAGTTTGGCATTCGCCAGGTACGTTCGCCTTACACCCACGAAGAGCCGTCACAGTTGGGCTTTCATTGACCTACATATGCGACCTGGCACTCGCGGACTCACCATGTTGCTCTGCAGATAGTATGGCACACAGGTAAATCTATTAATCCGGATGTCCTGAATCGGCTGAAACGTGCCTACTCTGCAGTGGTAAATTCTTATTTCACAGAAGCAAAAGTAGTGCCAAGCAAATCTTCGCCGAACCACTGTGTTGAGTAAAGAGGTCTATCCTATCCCAACGGCCCGACAGGCCCGCTGTAACCAAGCTGCGGGCAGACCATGTACAGCCAGCCACCCCACTCGCATCGTCATTCTCAAGAAGTCTATCTTTGGATACATACACATACATATGTATGTCGAAGATTCTGGTATGGCATGAGCAGTTCGGCGATCGAGCATGTATGAATAAGAGCAGCACTTAAAGAGCATTTACCTGCCGCGTGCGGATACATGCCCGCCGATTCAGAACCGCAGTTGGCAGATTGCTGAACGATCCAACGCCGCGTACAGAATTGATTTACATATGTTCCGTACATTCCCGCTATATACATCTAGCGTTCGAACTGAGCCAAAGTCAACCTTCTCCCTGTGCGAAAACAGTCCGTTCCGCGAACGTAAGTGTCGTTCGGAAAGCGGGTCGACAGCCTTGAGCCTTGTCCTGGGGGTGCTTGACCCTGACGTTTGCCGAAGGCAATGTCGGCAGATCATGAGATTCACGCGACATGTCTATATGTTGGAAACCTGACTGGGGAGATTTCCGCCCCATTGATAGCCCTGACTCGTCGAGCAAGCAATCAGCAAGCAGTCAGTACACTTTCTCGTGTCACATTCCGGCGTTTTGTGAAACGGTGGGTCATGGAAGAATAAATGTATGACAGTAGTGCTTAAGTCTTGCCTGACTCTTGACACCATTACGCTTCTCGAATGTGAATTAGGCTCAAGCTTCCGAGGCGTTATGTCATTCAAGGGAAAGAAGATAGCAAACTCAAGAGCGTGTCGAGTGCAGTGGACACTATAAACGACAAGAACTTAGGATATTCATTCGTGTTACACCAACCGAGCCGAATGTGTCAAGACAAACTGGAGATCCCCTTTGCAAGCAAATTACGTAGTCTCTTGATGGCAATAATGTATCCCAATTCTGTCCGGAATCCGCCTGCGGCCTATATAGGGATTATCAGGGGTCCTGCTTCTACCCGCCGGTATACTATATGGGTGCAAACGGGAAGCGAAATAACATGACATACACAGCGGGGAACCAAGGGGTTCTGCTAAAGGCTTCTACCCGCCGGTATACTATATGGGTGCAAACGGGAAGCGAAACCCAAAAGGTCTTGGGGAAGTACTTACCGACCACTACTTGTGGTATCAAGATGTGCCCTGGCCCAGGCGGTCTTGACATTGCCCCGTCCGCCGCAAGACTCAATATCAGTAACTGCACAAGTGCCTCAACCTAGACTGGGACGCATTGGAGCTTCAACACCGCCATTAGAGTGGGCCAGGCTCCTAAGGATCGAGACTTCGTAAATGAATTGATCAGACGTCAGCCAAAACAGGTCATGTCAGAGCTGGAGGGATCCAAACCCTTGTTTTTTTGCATGGTAAAGACAGCTCCGATACGGAGTAATCTGTTGCAGGCTTGCAAGACCCTGTCAGGCGGGACGGACTGTGAAGTTAGCGTTTAGTAGTTTTCAGATTCGGCAGTCGCTGAAAGCATACTTCTGGAAAGCTATTCAAACATCGTTTATACGCATTCGGCAACGTCACTCAGTTGCAGAACTCTCCATTCGAGAGCTTTACGCACGTCAAGGGATGAATGGATCGAGGACTCTTGGCTGTCTATCAAGACAAAGATAACTAACTCGAGGTATTCAGCACTGGCAGTGCAGGTCGGTATAAATTCACCCACCTGCCCTAGACACCCAGCCCTGACATTTCTCGACTGGACCAGTAGGTAGCAGCAATGATGGTCATTGCAATGATGGTCATTGCCAGGAACGCCACTCGACATTTGCTGCGAACCATGCCTACCAAGTTTACTATTTTGGTCGGCACGCGATGGACTGGGGACGGATCCTCTGATTTTCGGCCTTCTGTTTAAAGTGGGTATTCATAATTTGCATCAAACGATGAGAAGAATGATTGAGTTGCAAAAATCGGGTAGTAGCCTGAGGCAATATAATAGATTACATAGCTTTGCGAGAACCCAGATGAAGCAAGAACGGTAGACTTGCATTATCATTGTTGATTTCTCGAGCGCTTGGGCGCATTCCTTGAGAATGTTGTAGAATGGAAGTCGGACTCAAAAGTGACATCGAGGATGTTTCCGCATGGTGACCATGAATATGAAACGAATACGGGGCCCGAAAACCATCACTTGATTGACATTTGTTGATCAACTCAACTAATAATTGAACCAGGCGCAGCGAGCGCTCACATGTCATCAAGCTCATGGTGAGAATGGGAAGGAAATTGGAATTGAAGGACATGTATGAAAAAGAAGTGCGGGGAAGGAAGCGAGCTGGGGTAATAAGCTTTATCCTGGGATCGCTGGAAGTAATCGATAGTCCTAGTAATGCAACACCAATGCTCGCTGGAAGGGGGCCGCTTGACTCGAGCGAGAGGGGAGATTCGTCGAGAGACGTGTGCCAGTATTTTCTGATCTCCGCGGACTCCGAGCTCGGAATCCACCTATAATATTAAAAAGTGACTTTATTTTGAACATGAACTCTAGCAAGTACGTGAGACCTTGAGAGATCTGTCCAAGCATGCGCTTACCAACAGCCGTGGACACTCCATCATGACGAAACGCCAAGAACATTTGAATGTAAGCATGATTGCAGAACAGGTCTGAATATTTGAATTACTGATGACTGGAGGTGTAAACCTGGACACTCCCAACAAGCAGTTGATCCCACCGGCGGTACGGCATGTATCATGCTAACCGCCGAAGTGGGTACTACCGAGTTCCAGTTTATTGATTCTTCCGTCAGTTATTTGATGCCTGCAGTGATGTGCCGTAGTGAGAGAATTTATACCGAATAAGAAAGAGGGAAAATCTACATCACGAAGGGTGCGTACATGTCGAGTGGGGGTAGTACAGTATCAGGGCAAAAGTATGTTTTATTTGTCCCGAGATTCGATCAAACTGCAAGGAGTGGTCAATCTAATATTGGACTGCTGATACTTGTGAAATCCTAACTCAATACCATTGCCAATAAAGCCAAGTCGTTGCTGAAAGTAAAAAGCATCCTATCAAGATAAATGTTGACACGTAGAGGAGACGTTTGAGGGAGTCGACAAGGGTCAGGTGTTAGAATCGATAGCTTGTCAAACGCCGTCGTTTCGGCCGTTGGAAGATATCGTAAAGTTGGTCTTGTCGCTGACAGAAACGTGGAAGCAAGCCGAGTGAAAGAGTCGGACCATTTCGGAAAGAAGAGTGAGTCCACCAAGCTACAGTAGCTGGTCCCGTGACTAGCCGCAACCCTGTCTGAGCGCTTGAGATTGAAGCTGAGTAAGGCCGAAGCGTCGAGCACTGCAGCGAAGCCAAAGAACCATTACAACAAACTTACTTCGGCCGATACCCCGCATAACGATACTGAATTCTAACAATACTCTCGACCAAAAACAGAAAGAACGCGGTGCTAGTGAGAGTTCAACAACTTCAGTCTATTAAATGTGTTTACTATTTCGGCCGTATGAGAGTTTGTTACGTCTCTCAAAGAAGCCTTCGTTCCATCAACTTTAACGTTCACTTGAAACGCCCTAATAGGTTTGGTATCCGCTCTGGGGTAAGTCGCGGCTTGAGAAGCAGGTTATGCTTGAGCTCACTTGAGACTGGCTTGATGATTCTGGATTCCGAGAACCCCTTCAAGCTGATATGTCGAAGTCTTCGGAAGTGGTGCAAAGTATGTTTAGTTCTTGTACCATACCATCCTCCGATTCGGCTTGTACATACACCACTGACGAAATAAATCCCTACTGGTAAAGAATCTTTGAGAATCAGACCGTCTGATCTGGGTGGCCTTGCGGCATGTAGCTGCTTCCGCCATTTGCATGACGAATCGCCCATTGACCACGGATGATAAAACCTAGGTGTGCTCTGCGGATTGCGCCACTCAAGTGTCCGTACGACTTCAGAACATTAAATCCAACTAAGCACTGTTTGCCGATCAAATTCAATCGAAGGGCGCGGCATCTCACAATCGACTTGCCTTCTGGAACGAATGGAGCCTCGACCAGAGCGAAGCGCAGAAGTTATCCTCAATAATCAATGTTTAAATGGCCAACAGTTACTTTGTAGACCAGTTGGGGCTATCTGGATTGGCTAATGGCAGACGTTCCTATTACCTGATAGATGCGTTACCTGGAGACATTTCCCGAGTTCCCCTCTTGCCGTCATCACAGGTAGTACAATGTCAGCTTGACTACGTACGAAATCAATGTTTCAGAGCTGCAAAGGGCTTAACTATACCACAGCAGACACAGTTTGCCGTCATTTCAGTCTTCGGTATGCCCGAACTAGATTAACTTCATAGTGACTTCATGGGGGCCACACACATCCAATCTGATAGACCTTAAGCTTCCAGACCTCAGGCCTCAGGTGCCCAATCTCGCCGTAAGGCATCGATAGCTCGAGGTGCTTGATTCAAGCTTCTGCTTATGATTAAATTATCTGGAGACAAAGCACCGATTGTTCTCCTTGGCGACAAACACATTATCCACGTCAGTTCTACACAGCTGCTTGAGCCGAGTGCTCGTATCGGTGATTGCTTGCATGTCCGTTATCCCCGCGGTCCTGAAAATGTGAATGCATCAGTGTCGAGCGCTGAGTTTCGAGCAGTGATTCAACATCTGCCACTTACCGTACAACTAAGCGAATTAGATCAGACAGTCAAGAACGGGGATACGGAGTTAAATTGTCACCCACGCGTAGTTGTCTGCCACTCAACAGCGTGGATGCACAGGTAATATGTCCCCTTGTGGATTCGCCATTAGAATTTAATGCAATGAAAGATAAGTACAAAGATAGGCCCTTGACCGACTGGAATATCAAAATGTTGCGGGTCAACATCATCACACTGGATCATAAATCAATTAATCAGTAGCTGAGCCTCAAGCTCCAATCGTGATCGAGACGGGTTTTCGCAATTCTAGTTCGCGGGGATAGATTAGACCGTTTTAGACAGACCGGGGTTGACGGTATAGACTTTTCTTCAGTCCAGCAGTCGGTAAGAAGAAGAAAAAAACAAGACTGTGGAATACTGTTTCCTCACCATGACGTTATTGTCACTCTGAAGGTACCTTGTGTCGAGGTCAAGTGGACGAGGACCCCTGATAATCCCTATAAAGGCCCCAGGCCGCCCGGCAAGAAACCTTGTCCGGAAAGGAGTCTCAAGAGGCCCTAGTTTGTCCGGATTTGCCTCCGGCCTGGAATGTGGCCTACGACCCAACAGCTTAGTTTCCAATAGCACATAACGTAGACTACTGGTTGATATCCTCTACATTAGATTTCTTCTCTCTCTTTCCCAGCCCTTGAACTGCTAACTGAATTTATACTAAGCCATTTCGGAGAGACCGAATCACATCCCGGCTTCCAGTGCTCAATGTAAATCTACCTCGGGTGTCTAATCCAACAAGCGGCGCCGAAAGCAGGGCGAGGAAGTTGGGAGGGGGGGAGGAGAAAAACAAACTGGCACACACCGAGGGCGGCTGTTGCTGCCGCCGAAGGCCTGGATTGCCATCCAACCCCATGCTCGAAGATCGCCAGTGCAATACTGGACAGAGATTCATGACTGGTTTTGTAGCTAAGTCGTGCGGGGTGTTCTTGCCTGCTGGTTTCGAGTAGAAAAAGAGAATTACAGTCTAACTGAGTCCATCACAATTCCGGTACCGATCCACTTGAGGACATTGAAGCTTTCATTTCTGTCTATTGTATTGTCGTCATCGCGGTCCACAGTGTCCATATTGGAAGCGATGCTTGAGTCGGTGTTGGATTCAATGATGTCGATGATGGATTTTAAAAAAATGGATGGAATTTGAAATATTGCAAGTCTCCACACTACAAACCCTAGTGATGGGCTTCAGTAACTCGGTACACTGTGCCAGGGCTTCAAAGACCTCGAAGATGACTCGAAACCTGGACGAGAGTCGAACCCTCGCTTGAAGATAGCTACAATTTTGTCAGGTCCTATCCGCTCACTCATATTTCCATTTTTTTTCCTACGGCCTGGAGGTCGCAGCTGTTCCCTCTGTCCGGATCTAGCCTGCAGAATCTATGACCCAAGGGCGTATGTGTCCGTTTTTGCCTCCGGCCGTCGGGCAGGAGAAGCCTAGATTTGTCCGGAATCCACCTGTGGCCTATATAGGAACTATCAGGGGTCCTAGTGGACGACATAAATTGGTCGTGGGGTGAACGGCTAGGGGCACCCAAGTTTTGACGGATTTCCGCCGGAAAATACGGTGGGAAATGCCCCGAGCTTTCTTGTCAATGGTAGTCTCCTGTAGTCAGGCTCTTCGTGTGTCTTTTTTGTGATGTTGATGGCGACACACTTATGTCAATGGTGCGCGACGCTGTATTAAGAAAAACTCGATCGAACTCGAATGCTGAAGAATAAAGAGGTCGAGACGGGTAACCCGAGGGACTGTTTTTGCAACATGCGTAAATAACTAGTACACGCATGGTTCTATTACTAGACATTATGTTCTTGTGGCAGAGGTTTTTTCATGAAAATTTCCCGGCCGGTATGGTGGATATAGCAACTTGGGTACACTTGCCATGTTCTAAGCTCCTCAAGGCTTGTTTGATCAGGACACGTCCAAAACAGAAGCACTCACCGAAAATTTCATAGCATCTTCCACCTGGGCTTGGTCGGGATAAATACGGCCCACCGTCGGTTTTGTGGAAACACGAGGTAACTATACTGAACAAAATCACACCTAGCTGGTTTCTGAAACGGGCCGGCTACTTATGCTTACCCTTTCTGGTTTGATTAACGAAGATAAAACTTGTGGAACAGTAAAAGTCCTCTAGCTGAAAGCTTCCGTATAGCCCATCAGATCTTTCAAAGAAATAACGATGTGATAGCACCCGCGCGACTGGAAAAAATGTACCGGTTTGAGAAGTGAGGCTCATATCAACGGGTTATGATCTGATAATCAATATGATGACATTGGATCATTGGAGGAAAGAACTAACCGTAGCTCAGTACGTATAATTAGCTGTCCGCCCAAAACCTCTTATGCGGGATCAGCAGATAGAGCAGTGGATCCATCATACCGCTTCGCTCACCCACCTCTCATGGATGCGGCTGCCAAAGCTCATAGTGGTGCTCTTAATATCCTTCTTCATTGGCCGATTGTATGAAGCAAAGCTGAACGATATACAGATAGGTAACGCCGCACCTTGAGGGTGTCACCGATTTAGCCGCCAGTGGGGTGTCCGTTCCCCAGGTGAAGATCGCGAACTCGAAGCATGATGTTGCTCATACGATGGTACGGCGTCTGGTGGGCGCGTCGGACCTAAACTTCAAGATATTTGACAAAACAGATGGATCGTCTTGTTCGTTTCCCTTCCCGGCCACACAATCCATGGTGGTCGACGTGCCGCAACATATGGCACTTTAGTCAGGTCCCAGTGTGGGGCATTAAACACAACAGATTAGCACCTTTCTAGGACCCTAGGCGTCAATCAGCTCAAACGGAGCAGAACCTGAACCAATGTGAACCTCGCATCCGCTCCCAGTCCACATCCCCGGATGTACACGTCTCCTCGAGTATGGGACCCTGAACTCCCCAAAAGAGTATCATTTCCACTATTACAGGCGTAGCACGCGTCAGACCAGGAGAAATAATACTGACGTTAGGTTTGGGGCCACTGAAGGATGGTGAATGAGGCCCTTGAAGAGGCTTGACTGGAAGTCGGAGGCATCCTAGCCGTAGGGGGAAAGCAAGGAAGTTTCCGAAACGGAGGTGGGGTGAGGTGATTGGGGTGGTCCAGCCGCTGTATGTGATCTCAGGCATGGAGCGCGTGGCTTTCTCAGGGTCGCGGAATCCCCGAAATGGTGGCTACAGCTCGGGATGCCGAGTTTGGATTCTTTTTCAAAACTGTATGACGGCCGCCGTCTCTAGGAGAACTTCATATTTTCCGAGTTTCAGCTTGGGAGGGACTGAATAAGTCTGAATGTGACCCGACCACGTGGTCGAAGGAGCCGAACAGATATCCCGCAAAAGGGGTAGAAGGGCGATAGAGAAACGTGGAATGACACTGTCGAGCGAATTGAGTTGATGTTCGTTGCCCGGCGGTATCACCAAGAGATCTTCTCCGCAGCTCGTGAGTCGCGAGGTCTGCTCGGGTGGCAACTGGTAGCTGTCCACGGACTCATTAGACAGGGGAGTTTATTACTGCCCAAGGCACACTCCGAGTCTTGTACATAGCGCCCATTAGTGGCCCAAATCAGCTGTGATATCTGCATGCAAGATGAATTTCAACACTACTATTTCAACTGTAATTTCGTTCTGACATACGTATATTGGTTGATCGGAGCAAATGTCACGCCACGCAATATACAGAGGTCATCCGACCAGACAAAGTGCGCCACCAGCATCATATTCATAATTTGGATGGTTGGATGAAATATTTGCCCCACAGCCTCATTGACTCACTGGCTTCACTATCATCCATCATCATGAAGTCTTATCCATGAACCCGCCGTCCTTTTTTTTCGTCAACGGCCGCCGCTGGCGCCTATGGTATGTTATTAAGATGCTAAAGCGAAATCTGCTATAACAAGGTACAGTACTACCCGGTTGAACTTACAAGCTTTAGCACAGGCAACACGGCGGATTTGTCGCAGTTCATCCGATAGGAAAATTTCCCCCGTGGCGCGCAGATCATACCAAAAAGAAGGGTTGATTTACAAGCTTCAGCTCGGGCTCGACAAGACGCCTCTCGAGGACTCCGAGCGGTAAAGAGCCAGTGAAAAATCCCTTCTCCGACCAACCACAAGTCATTCTTAAAATAGTATCGAATCACAAGCCACCGATGGCATGAAAGACGGAAACACCTTCCGGCGCTTCTTACTTCTTCTCCTCGAGACCTTACCTTCTTTTCAAAAGAAGGTAACAACCGTATCATTTGATCGTGACAACCAAATGCATGCGATCGACCTCCTTACCCTTCACCCTGAATCGAGGGATATAGCCGGATATGACTGTACCATGCTCCTCTCCCGTCGTCCTGCAGGCTTGTCCGATGCCTGTCATACTACTTGGTACCTCGAGTACCATCCGTTATTCCATGGGCCCGTGGAACAAACTATACACGAGAATTGAAACGAGTCATTGCTGCCTATGTCGTAGCCCCTTTGAGCCTATGTCCAACGTGCAGTATTAGTAGATTCGAAGACCGAGAGTCGAGCCTTTACCTTAAGAGAAATGAAGGCAGAAATGCAGTGGTCTTTGATAATGAAAACTTCTCAACATGCTCGAGCGGATGTTTATCTTCAATTTGCGCACTTGCCGTAGCTCAACTACAAGCTGGTCAGTTAGGCTAGCCCCTATATGAGCGCCTAGATTAATCACTTTCCGCTTTCCCGCGGCTATAACACCACTGCATAAATTTGGTGGCTCGGGGAGGGGCAGATTAATTATCAAGATAAGTTAAATCGCGGGACGACTCTTCCACCCAGTCTTGTCCTAGCAATCGTTGTCATTTGTCAAAGTCTAATCCAACTAGTGTTCTAAGGAGCGCGGTAGCCATGGACATCATTTTGTGGTACTTGACGGAACCTCGTGCCATGGGGGATCGTCCCGACCTTTTGCGAAGCAATTGACTGACGGTGGTGGTGGTTGGTTCTAGCGTGCTTATCATCTGCAGTGTATGTGCCACACTTGACAAGACTTCGCCAGGACCCTCATGCTTCGTGCTTCGCCGGTCTTTCTCCGCCCTCGCCACTCCAGAATACATCATATACTATAGCACGCTGTGAGACTCTGAGTCACTTGGCATATCTTTGTGGAAATACGTAGCAACCCAGGTGCTGCATATTAGTAGATGGTAATATTTGCAGGAATACTGAAAATAATTTAAGGAAGTGGCGGCTTGAACCACGAGATGAGCCAGAAGAAGTGGTCCGGGAGGTGGACGCGTTGAATATTAATACTCTAGCGCTTGGAAAATGAAGGAAGTCAGAGAAGGTCAGCCAACGCTTTAATAGGAATTTCATAGCGATAGTTTGGCGTAATGTGATGTGTCACCAACTTGTCGAACCGCCGGAGCTCGAAAAGGGGGCGGTGGCGGAGGAGAAAAATGAGAAGCTGTCGAAGGAAGCTGCCCTAGGGAGATGGATCGTAAACTGTGGGGTAGTGCGGGCAAGTGGGACAGTTTGCATCGATACATTGTGGGGAACCACCGGGATTGCGCCTGTGCGACTCCGAGCGGACAAGGAACCTGAGAGAGAGAGAAGGTTGTTCAAGGTCAAAAGGCCAATCATTCGCCACTAAGTGTGAGGTGTTCGGATCGACTGGGTCAGGCGACCTATGGAAAAAGAGTTAAAACACTGACCAGTCCAAGTGATCTCCGATGGTGTGCGTGGTATATAATAAAGCCTCTATCAAGAAGATTATATGCTAGAAGAAGTTCCGGAAAGAGAGCCATACACAGTACGCCAACACCAAGTTGTTAAGCATGTAAGTAAGTACCTTCCCACAAGGTAAATAAGCATGTGTGTTGATTTCCCTCCCAGCCGTGTGAGCGGACTTCGCGGCCCGTGGTCAATTTGTTCCGCTATAGGCGCGTGGATGGGACGATGACACGATGTAGCAGGAGCGGGAAAGTGGCTCTCACATTACTTAGTCTAGGCGAGAGAAGAGTGCATCATCCCCACGCAAAGGCTATTACTTTTTCATTGCCGCAAGGATTGGCTGTGTATCAACACACCAGCGCATGTATGCCTCAGTTGGCACCGGGCAGCGGTTAATTAAATAGTGATGAGATGGTACTAGCATTGCAACGCCGCTGGGTTTCAAAGAAGTCGCGTAGCAGAGGAAGACTGTCGGTCAAAAGTCCGTTGATTGGTCGCTCTGCGTAAGCGATGGTTGTTGAGTTGGCCTAGAAGTCATTATTCTGGGAGTTATGATGTTAGAGAGAGCTTCTGAACTGAGCGGCAGACATATTTCGGGCTGCGGGGAAGATGGAGCATTTCTTAATTTCCTATAGATAGATAGACAACGCCATTCAGGGAAAGAACTGAGGGTGCTGAGACCGCGCTTCAAGGTGAATCATGACACCACTCATTGAATGAACCAATGGGAGGTAGGAAACGGCGATTAGGGTCCTTGGCAAACGAACGTCATGGGGATAGAGAGAGAAGGATAAGAGTCAGAGGCAAGCGTCAGCTTAGATGTGGGGGAGTCGAGTAAACCACCACGGCAGTCTGACCTGAACGACTCCAGTGAACCACTTCAACGAGTGGAATCCACCTGCATCAAGGTGTTGATCACGACTGGAATAGGTAGGACCTGAGCGGCCATATCCAAATACCCCTCAATTGTGATCACAATGCGGGGATGAAACTACTAAGCATCTCGCGTGTCACTAGGACGGGCGTTGACAAAGCTGGACGTGGGTAACCTATTAAGCCCGTACGGCCTGGCTATCAGCGGTCTGCCTCGCAATTTGCCAGTAAACATATAATTGGCACGCGGAGAAGCACTTTGTGTGCAAGTCCCAGG
>KQ962167.1:656975-668912 GCA_001563735.1 Leucoagaricus sp. SymC.cos | reverse complement strand
AGGAATGCTTATATTCTCACTACTACATCATGTCGGGTCTGGAGAGCTGGTAACTCAATTATCACCCCTTGTTGATCGTTAGACGGAAGTATGATGTATGATGGCGTCAGTTTAGTGTTAGTCACTATGGCAGGGTACGATGTTGGACAGTGTCTCCAGACGGGACATCACGGGGAGTGTGGCCCAGCGGGGAGGAGTGATGGTGATTGTGGTTGTGTGTCAGTCTATGATTCCGGGCAGGTAGCGTTGTTGCCAGGAAAGTAACAGAATTTATTCATGTGAATCTAGACACTCGACGGAAGACGGTAGGCGGAGTCGGCCACAGACAGTATCCATGTGTAAATCACGGCTTGACAAGGAGGCACAAGCGTTACCACAGGGAAGCGTGAAACAAGAGAGGCGGGATTAAAATCAAGCTTATGATAGCGTGAGTGGGTCTGCAAGCCCCAAATGCGGAGTGACGAGTGTATTCATGGGATAACACCTATCCACGAGGGCGCTCATATGAAATTATGAATAGCCTCCGAGAGAGAGCACGAGCTGTGGCAAACACAAGCCACATAGTTGACAAAACGCCAACGAGGTCGTTTGGCGACCAGGAGGCAGGCACGCGAAAGATGTCCACGATTTTCGCCGAAAAAATGTGGAGCTAGGATAAAGAGGATGGCAGGAAAGGCGCCGCGAGGAAAGCAGACGGGCGGGAGGAGCGAGGCACTTTTCGGCGTCACTACGGAGAAACAGCCGGCAAAGACACATGACCTAATCACCGCAGGAAGGTAACAATGCGCTGAGTACGCAGATTGGATGCTTGTCGGACACGTATCGGAGAACAGGTGTTGGCGGGAAAGAAACCCGCGACTGACAAGGAGGATCATTCAGGACTCGCACAGACCAGCAAGCGGAAATCATGAATATTACACAGCGACAAGGCAAAGCGTACATAGTGCAGCTGGCCAATGAGGGAGCAGAACCGCGGGACCTCGGTGAGAACCGCGTTTGGCTAGAGCCGGGTCGTCGGGACGGGCTGGGGTGGTGTGGGTCGCATCTGGGGAAGGCGAGCTGGCTTGCACCCAGATCTCGATCCACAGATCCAGGGGAAATCTACACCAGCGGGATCGGGCCGTCACGGCGTCACGAGCTGGTAACGAGAGTTCTCCGTACATTAGTTTATAAGAAAGAAGCAACATGCATTTCACCCTCCGTTCCCATCCCCGCACTCACTACCACCAACATCCATTATGGATACTGAGGCCTGGTGTCCTGTATGTTCTAGGCTTATAGAGCCTAGACGTCTCCAAGTTCCTGTCGCCCCTCAGCAACCCCGTACTCCTGCCCCACCCCCCACATCTCCCCAGTCCTCCCGTAAGTGCTCCGACTCGTCGATCGAATCTGACCTCACATCTCCTTAGCCAATAAGAAGGAGCCTACTAACTCTAAGCGCAAGGTCGCTACCCGCACACGCGGCGGACTCGTACAAGGCACTGGCCGCATGAAGCCCAACGGTACCATCAAACGGGTAGATTCACCCTCTACCAAATCTCAACCTACTTCCCAGACTCCCTCAAAGCCGATAAAGTATCGAACTATCATTGATCAGGCGCCTCTCCCTCTTTACTGTTCAGACGAGTGCAGGCGGCTGGATGATAAGTCGTCGTCGGGGTCAGTTGGCACTGAAAGTTCGAGTTCGTCTTCTATCCCTTCCGAGTCTTCCATCGCTACCGCCAGCTCTGCTGCCTACGAGCAGGGTTCCATTTCCCCAACCGTGGCTGAGTCCCAGTATTCCTCTCCATCTGTTGCTGTTCTCGCCAAGCTCTACAATTTCCCTCCCCCGCCGCCACCTGCCCCTATTTCCTTTGAGGATGCTCATGAGCCGGAGTCATCCCGCGCTCCC
The DNA here is from genome assembly GCA_001563735.1 of Leucoagaricus sp. SymC.cos. NCBI lineage: Eukaryota > Fungi > Basidiomycota > Agaricomycetes > Agaricales > Agaricaceae > Leucoagaricus > Leucoagaricus sp. SymC.cos. The sequence goes on along the minus strand of KQ962167.1, from coordinate 667,021 downwards.
ATAGGCGATAACGGTCTCATTATGGCTGGTCGCTACCTCCGCAACCTGTGCTCCGAACCTGCCAAGCCACAGACTAGTCGTCATTGTGCTCCAGCCGAACCTCCCAAGACCGTCCCAGGCTGGAATGACGGCAGCCACGCATGGAGGAACTGCCTTTACAACCTTTCCGCCTCCTCGCCTACCCCTCCAATCAAGAGGAAGATCGTCCGCTCTCAACTTGGCGATGCTTCTATGCCCCTGCGCAAGCCCTCTTCCTCTCCTCTTCCCGATGATTCCGCGATGATTAACAAATTTACCGAAAGTATCTCTCGCCGTTCGAACACCATCTCCCCATCCTCTGACGCTACCGTCACCAGACGTGAGAGGTCCCTCCTTCCCCCAGGTGTTGAGGGTAAACTCCTCGTTCCCAATGTCAAACTTATGGTTCGCACTGGCTCCAGTCCTTCTGTTGCTAGCAAGTCTCGAAGTCCAACCTCGGCTTCGAGTGACTCCGACTCCGACTCCTCCGTCAGCAGGTGTGACAGTCCGAAGTCCCCTCTCCAGCATCCCAAGAGATCTGTCGTAGAGAGTGAGTATTCGATAGCGTCTGAGTGATACGCAAGACTGACAAGAATCCTCAGCGCGCTCTTGGTCTTATGATAACCTTCGAACATATGACATGATGCCTTTCCCCTCAAAGAAGGAGAAGCGAACTGACATCAGTATCGTGGATGGTAAGGAAGTTCGAATGGAGTATGAGGTTGAGGTTCAACAACCTATTAAGCGGTTGTTCCTTTTCCCCGCTCCCGTTAAGAACTCGTCATGAGTCCACTCGGAGCTTCATGTTACTCTGCCATCATCATCGTCATCTCCAGCATCGCATTCTCGGGCACACGGGTTCTTTGACTTGAATATTCAATCTTCGTCCAATTGCTTTCGTTGCATGTTACCCCTCAGCAGTCTTATCATACCCATCACGACATAGCATCTATTTCACGACACTTCGAATTCAACATCATTCGCATTCAATGCCGCAGATTCTATCACCCATATTAATGATACCCACTGCTTATTCTTATTCTTCCCGTGCTATCCTCCCTAATGCGATCTACCTCGCCCTCCGCTCCGCAGTTTCTGGCTTCACCAGCACACCTTGTTGGCTCTGCTCCTCGTAGGAGGAGGCGCTGCATCGAATGATGCACCGTCTCATCAAAAATGTACCATCGGCTTCTTCCCCTTGTACGATATCTGGCCTTCTGGCGACGTGTATTTTGTAACATATTCCATACTCTTGGGTAACGTAGTTGGTAGTGATGAACTCTTCGGAATAATGGCTTCTTTACGATTTTCCTAGTTCATGATTTCAAGCTTGGGCACTTTGACAAATCAATGGGTTTAATGAATGTCTTGATTGGTGTGATTGCTGCCTAAGTCTGAACAAGCGAGGTCTTCCTTGGCTTCTCTCAGCAAGGAGTGACTGTAACCACAACGAAGCGCTCATTGCCGTGCCTCTCGTTTGACTACCAAACCTACATATTCAACCAAACCAAGATAGAGCTTACTAAGTCTAGCACAGTGTCTTCTATGGTTGATTGGATAGCGGCGACGCTTGTTCTGCCCTCCTCCAATTGTGGGGTTGGGCTCAACCGAATTGTTTATGCCCCAGAATGGTACCCATTGGTTAAATGGGTCTCAGGTAGGGAACCATTTCCTTTTCGGATGCCTCCTTTGATTGGCCCTTAGATGTTTGGACCAGTGAGAACCTTGACCACGATCCGTGTATATTGTTCTCAAGGATTCAATTCCAGGTGCGATATCCGCGTGATACAGCTTGCTTTTGTGTGAGAGGTCCTGGTTCGCGTGCGTTGTGTAGCCTCCCATTTGTGGTGGGTTGTGGGTCATGCATGATATGCATAAACGATCAGCGATTGGTCGCGATATTGATGGACCATTGATGGACCACCTCGGCCGCCTCTATTTTGCCTTTTTACTGAGTCGGATTTGATTAGCTGATGATTATGCATATCAACAGTTGGTCAAAATCGACCGAGGATAGAATGGAAATCCGCATTATCTATCAAGCATGTTCTACTAAGTATTCTACAACCTTTTGGGACAGGAGGTTAAAGCACAAGACGGCCTCCTCGTAGCTTTCCCAATGAGAAACGGGGTCTTGAAGTTAAGCACATATGTATGTACCCCCGTTTGACTCTTTAAGCTACCGCTAACGGTCAGCCTCTCAAACGTCGATAGCATTGGATTCTGGTGTGCGATTCATCTTGGTGGCCTGTCGAAAATTTCTTGCCTTTTTCGAAACCCCGTGAACGGAGTCTAACCCACCCTGGGTCGTTCTGCCGACCAAATGTGGACATGAGCGTGCTTCCCTGTTGCCTGCTTTGGGGCGCGATTGTTGATCCAACGGTTGCCCTCGCTGCGGCCGGATGGATTGGCCTAAGTGGGCCAGTGCCTTCAGCCACCATGCTCTTTTTAGCCTAAAGGTTGTAAGTAGATGTAAGGCGTCTAGCGGAGTCGGACCGGGTAACTGTGCCGATCACCTTGTCGTTAAGAAAATAGAATTACATGCGTCTATGTAGAGCGGGCATATATTACGTTGTTTTCTGGGGCAAGTGTGTGCTAACAGGCTCAGATTTGTCAAATGAATCCACTTCTGGGCAGGCCGTTTGCCTTGCTTGATGGTGATCATCGTTTTTGGGTTAGTCGGCCTCTCCAGTGGCTTAACGCTGGGAAACGACCCGACCACCAGGGCCATTCAATCGATATTGTCCCCGCCCTCCCTGAACAATGCACCGCGTGGCACTAGCAACTATGTAGTGGTTATCTTATGTATGAGTTGAACGGGATCACTGGCTGAGCGCACTGTATTTGATTCAAACAAGCAGTCACCAATCGACACTATGTCGTCGGTTTCGTACAAGACGGGGCTGAGGAACTAATGGCTGCTGCTGCGCTCGTAATACGACGGCGAGCGAGGGAACTGTGTTAAATGTTCTCTTACCGACTTTGTTCCGACCTGTGGCGTGTCCAGGTGCCATGGTGAATGACATCTATGTTCGAGCCATGCTCACCTTTACATCAGCATGCTACTGGTTCACGAATTTTTTGACTATCGCGTTTGAGGATCATGAACCTCATGTCAGATAACCATGTGGTTGATTGGTGGGCGGAGATGACCTTGAGGAGAACATACTCAGGCTACTGTACCACATATGACGGCGAGCTTGATGTTTAATGACGTGCATGAATAATTCATTTCTGAGAATATGAAGTCTATCTGATTGCAGAGCAAGGGTAATCCATGCTAGCTTGACATAGGAACGTCATTCTTTGCGTGGTCGTAGTGGTGTTTGGAGTTTGAACGTTCAATAAACCAAACAATGGACTTGAGCTCCATCTTGGATGTCCTCTTGTCCACATACAAAGTTATTCCTCTAGCTGGACACAATGAAAAGTTTGGAATGCAGGCGGGTAGTGACCCCTTCCCCGTGGGCAACAAGGGAAATGAATTAGACTCAGGTCGAAATGAAGAATTCTCCTTGTCCTCGACTGATGATAAATTTTACCACGGTCATTGATCCACTTCAAGTCGTGTACTTCACCCGAACATCCATCGAACGTGCTCACCTGTCCCTCCTTTCATTGAAATAGACTCGCGTGCTTCTCGACGCAAACGACGATTCATGACACACGGCGCGAGACTGCCGAAGTCTGCTAGTGGATTCAGTCGGCTGTTGTTCCCCTCGACAACGCCGCTTTATTGGGAAACGTGCAGACAGCATACATTGAACTTGGTCATGGTTTGATCTAGCGCACTGCTTCGTCGAAATCTCGGTTGGCAAGCCCCTATCGAAACTTTTCTTCTGGACTTGACATCTCCTCGAATATGCCTCGTGGGTGAGTGATGCGCCCATGAAATCCGATGATTATACAGGGTCAAGCCTGAAGCAATATATGAGGGACGTTTAACCCTCAACCCAGGTGGTAAATGAGCCATGGAAACAGACTGCCACAGCCGCCGGAAGCTCATATCCTCAACAAGAGTTGGTCTCCGGCAAATGTAAATCACGGGCCGGAAAGAAACCATCATTCCCGCCAACCCCGTCGTCTGGTCCGTATCCATCCAATCACCTGTAATTCACTAACTGATAAGATAGCTCACGATGCTCATAGAACGTCAATAGAGTTTGGGGCTCTACCGCCAAATGGCATATGTCCAACCGCGAAATCTCACTGAAAGGGGCATGCGACCCTCGAAAGCGCCTCACATTGCTAGAGTCATCAGCTATCTCATTGGATCGATAACTCAACGACACCTTCCGATCGAATTGATACAGGTCTTCAGGCCCAACATCCAAACAATCTAAGGATTTTGGGACTAGAATGGCCAGCGCCGCACGACCTGCGGTCAAACCCCAAGTCACTTGCTACCCTCTGGTTGAACGTTCGTGCGTTCGATGACGTACCGAGACCAACGTCGACCTAATGTTGTCACTAGGCACGAGTGCGGCGCACTTATACTACTTGTTGCATTTGTCGGGAGTCGGGACGAACAGGGTTTCGCAATCTCGACATGTAAGGAAATCGAACCTCGTTCACAACAGTGACTACATACATCGTGCCGTTCAAACCAGGAAATCAACACTTATCAATCTGCGTTTTTCGTTCCACCCAAGATGACAAACAAAAGAAGCAGGTCGTTGTGATATCCTGCCTCCGAACTCGTATCAACATCGAAATGGACTTTTCCCGCGCCGTGCTCATCTCCTCTTGGAACATTTGTGGACCTGTAAGTGATTGATTTCTCACCAGACCCTTTGTCACTTATTGGTAGTGAACAGGAAATGTACGTAGGACGATTTGGATACATATATTTTGTTGCAAGACGGACAGGCTATGTTGTAACAGTTCAGTATGTGAATCTCATAGTTATTCTGACAATTGTCAGGTATTTTACATTTCGAAGCAGTCGCGTTGACTGGCCATGCTGTTTGTGATTGAATCCGCTTGATGTACATACTCCGTATGAATCTGATTAGTGTTCAGGTAAAACCTACCTAGCGATTCTATCAACTTGAATACTGGCGCATTCCGCTGTTTCCAACCTGTGATTCTTGAGATCTACATCGTCACTGCACTCAGGGGGCTGAGTTTAACATGACAACGACACAGCGCACATCAGACGGTCGATCCGCTTAATTTTGGCAAAGTCCAACCCGTACCCAACAACAGCATCCACTATGCTTCGGGAATTGCGATTCAAGTCTTGTCCACTCCATAATACTCTTACCCAGTTATGATCCGCGATCTCAGTACGCCCTGCTCACTCCATGGTATTGAACTCTCTAAATGGAATCTTTGCCCGACGGACAGTGTCTTCAATATTCCATTTTCACGGCCTGTTCATTCTAGAAGTCACCAGCTTGATTACCCGCCGAGGTTTAGCCTCCGATCCCACTGAACTCCACACCCAATGGAAGAAAACAACAGGCGTACATCCAGAGACGACTCAAAGTCAAGTCAGACCACGTAGAAGAGACCCAGCACAGCTTTCCAGCGTAGCATTAGTCAAACCTTCCCAATGACGAGAAAGTAAATAATGTTAATCACAAATTTCATGATAGAACACTGCACTATTGATTTTTTGAATTGTAGCTTTATCAGCCCATGATCTTCCTTGTGGTAAGAATCAAGGAACTGGGTCATACCTTTTGGTGCCCTCCATCCTCCTCGGAAGTGAGTCAAACGATCTTGGCGCAGCGCTCAGCCGGACATGAAGAAGAAATCGGTATCACCGCAGCTTCAAAAGCTGAGAGCATCGTCTCATGTGCTCCGTTTCGCACTATGAAGGTCTGGATCCATTAATACTTATGGGCGCATACCTCGGCTGAGCCGACCGAACGCGTGTCCAGTGCGCCAACTGGTTGCGGCCGCAACGTGCAAAATCGATAGTGAATGTTTTAATTCTGAGTGTGAACAAACTAATTTGAGCACTCGAGCAAATGACTAATTCCATGAGTCCCTCCCGTTCTCGGGGATTCTGGAGCTTGCGATTTTAAGACTCAGCTGCCACAGTGAGTCATAAGAATAATATACCCCACATCCGCAGGCTACCAATCTGGGTATGACCGGTTGATTTTGCTGTTGCTGACCTCTCAGTAGCATTCGAGCTACTGTGCAAAAGTCATGTGGTACAAGGTATGAGCGAACAGCCCGAGCCTCGGCCACAAGACACACCTGCACGCTGTGTTTGTTGTGATTACCCCACAGCCTCGACTTCATGAAGAAGGACTCGGAGTTGTTCTGCCACCTCCAGCTATCCAATGTACTAATGCTCCACTTCGTGCCTCGTTGAGTTCAACACCTTATTCTGAGAGTAGGCTCGCCGTCTGGCCTGAACACCCTTTCAATCGATCTCACCTTGCACAGGCGGGCCGTCGTACTTCGCCAGATATGTTGGCTCAGAAACTAATAATTACTAAACATCACAGTCCTATCTATCATGTGGCTGAATAGGGAGCTGGTATGGCAGTAGGGGCGTAGATCGACCATCGTTGGAGATCGTGAACTAGGTATGTGGCAGATGCTACACTGAGTGATGACTCGTTCACGTTGGCGCCCGGCTCATTTGCCCCACACAACGCGCAGGCAATGGCGTTCTTTTGGAACTGATCCAAACACTAGTTGACAATAGAGTTCAGGGGGGCTCCTTACAAGAGCCCCAGAAGGTAATGCTTTATTTTCATTAACTAATTCGCTGCGGGGTAGTATTGAAAAGGGTGTGGGGAAGGTAGGGGTTAGCTTACTAGGTCGGGCATTACCATATTCCAAAGACAACAGCCTTTTTGTAGAGGATCGAGTCATCTCACAGTGCCTTTTGTTCTTTCTATGATGCCAACAAACAGTGTTCACTTTTAGGTCATAAGCATACTACATATCTGGTAGTCGGGCTAAAGGGGCGCCACCTTCAGGGGAGGTGGGATAAACAAACATTGAGCTTTCTAGGATGAAGCCATTGAGCTATTACAAGCAACGTGTTGTGACTTTGCAATTTAACGGCAACATCACCGCGCCACCCGATCCGGAAGAAAACCACATGCAGGAAGGAGCGGTGATTTTGAGACTATCAAGTGTCTGGGCTTGAGCACGCCCTCGAACACAGGAAGTATGTGGTAGGCGCCGGAAGGGATTGGTCCCCGTTCCGTTGATACCCAACCCTGGCTGCAGACTTCAGGGCCGATCATATAATATTATACGCCCATACAACATCACTAGTATCCCTTTTGTTCAGCAATCAACCAGAATCAACTCACACTGAGGATCAGTTAACAAAGAATCTCTACTTATGGAATGGAGTATTCAACAGCTATGGGACCCGTACCATGTCGTAAGGCGGCGTCCGGCCCTCTTTGACTCCTTGCCAGTCGTGCGGTGAACATTGACCATTGCAATCAGATGGGTCAATACCAGCTAGGCGCGATAAACCAAAGCTAGCGTGCCACACCTGTGGCTCTAAACAATAGACGTGATATTATGCCATATCCTGAAAGTCGTGAATGGAAGGATCGTTCTTCAAGAAGCCAGCTGCGAGGACCAGTATGGGCTATCGTCGATGAGGCTCTGAGATCATGACCCTGCACTAAAGGTCCGAGCACACAATGTGATCGTTACTTGTATGTCGAGGATCATCCATATCAAGGAAAGGTCAAGTAGTTCCGAGGCATAATTATAACGCACCAGTCCATCGAGTCGCGAGTTGCACTTCCAAATCCGGTCAGTTGGTACATCGGGCTCTGTTGAACCATCCAAGCACGCTCAATCATATGTTCTGAATGGAAGAGCTCGACACTGACTTGAAGTCAGATGTCTTTTTGTCTTTTGATGACAAGAAGCCAACGACATGGTTCGGCGGAGTGGAGATAAAAAGGAAAGGTACCGCAGGTGGACAAGTCTGGCTGCTTGGAATACATCAGAGTCGCACAAGGCTGTTGAGAGGAGAGGAGAAAAGTTACGGTTATGTCGTCTCCGGTTTTTCAACTTGTGGTATTCTGAAGTCCGGTCTTTTGAGTGACATTGGATTGCCGGCGGAGGAAACCATGTCGTCGGCAAATCAGGAGGCATCCGCAAGAATTCCATTTTCAGTTGATTTCACCTCGTATAACTCCGCCGCCGTCCGCATACACATGTGTCTGAGGAAGTTGACCGACAAAAGAGAGAGATAAGTGACTTTCATGAGCAGCAACTTTTCATTGTGATTATCCAAATTCAGGAGGGCACATCTCAAGGTAGATAATACGACAGTACCCTAGAATGGTGGAGAAGTTGGCTATGGGAGTATTACCAGGAACAAGCACTTCTCAGAATGCACCACGATGTGCCGTGGTATTGTATGCGGACGAGAGGAGTTAAATCGTCTCAGCACCCTACCGGAATCAAGACGAAGCAAACATCATATATGTATCCCCTCGTATAAAACTCCGGCTGCTTATACAGAGGAAATATTGGCTGCAATTTGATTGTCGCCCAACAGACCCAGTTTAACGCGTATCAAGCCTGGAATAACGGCCTTACCATAATACATCAATATTTTTCCAGCTGTTTTTAACATCTAGGAGCTTTTTGTACGGGACAAGATTGAGGGGTTGTGTAGGTCTTTAGGATCCGTTGCTAAACACATGTAGGAGATATAATCAGGTAGCAAAAACTATGTCAAGATTCATGTATTCTCATGGCAAACCCAGTACGAACCTGAGTACCACGGCTATCAGATAAAACCTGCTATCTCTCGCCAATCGTATTGATCTTGCAAGAGGCACCGGGAGGACTCAGGAGGCCCCTCGGGTCATTGTGGTGGATCGTAGTGTGTTGTGAGGGTGTTTAGGGGCAATGTAGCGAAGTTGAAAACCGGCTATTTCGAGAAGCAGAGGCGAACTCAGATGGTGTTTGCCCCATGTACTGAGGAGACTGAGTAATAAGAGATATTTCACATTCCGACTAGTTGTGCAGTATACGGAATTTGGCTTTTGCTCAACGATTGCTGAATATAGCTTCCAAAACAAGGCTGCACGTACCGTCGGTTCCAAAGTTCGAGGATGAAACGTTTGCATCCCGGTTCGTCACCGCACAAGTGGAGTTGACCACCCGACTCGGAGAGATGGATGCCATTATGTGAATGATATGTACCCGAGAAACATGTGCACAGGCACTAGCGAAGTTGGACTTCTAGTGTAGCGGCCAGCTCAGTATCAAACTGCTAAAACGTGCCTGATTCAAGCAAGACGTGAGTCGGTTATCAAGGATTCTGTTGATCATAAGTTCTGCTTTGCACTCTTCACAACCAGTCGGCCCAATGGAGAGAGAGAAAGAAAACGGGAGGCGGGCCGCCTCGCAGTCAGTATACCCTCTTCGGATCTAACCGCAGAAGGATCAGGTAGCCAACTTCTTCCATTTAGAAACCGCGCCGGTTCGACCCGGTTTCTTCTCCGATCGTCCAGATCGAACTGAAGTGATATCGGCTCTATCGAAAATATATCCTCCTTGCCTACCGGCCTCTCATCCACGGCCGTCTATTACTATGCCATAGGACCCTCGAAAATGTTTATAAAGGTCGGGCGCCAAGTTCGGACAAAAACGCTGTTTTTCAGCCGTCATACCGGAGAAATTTCGGACAAATTGGCCTGGATGCCCTGTAGGGGGTCAGGGTCGACATCGGCGGTTAAGCTGAGTGTAGGTACTAACAGAATTGCCTGATTGGACGCCGTTAATGATGAATATGGTCGCCTCTGGGATAGTTGAGTTCAACCCTGCCTAGTTTTAAGCCAAATTCAGGAAGCAATGGATGACTAGGGTGAAAGATATAGACTCATTGGCGTGTTCCATGTCGTATTCGTTGCAGTAACACGCTGTGGAATTTTTTGCGCCATTTTTGCGATTTTTTCTCGGGGAGGTCCGACCTTAAATAGTGACATTCGGGGCCTTTGTCTGCAGAGCTTTTTCGGATTCTCTTCCGCGTTGTTCCTTGCACTGTGCACTTCGTTTGATCCTTCGGCATT
>KQ962167.1:635587-656962 GCA_001563735.1 Leucoagaricus sp. SymC.cos | reverse complement strand
CATTCCTCATTCTCATTCTCACATCTACGTATGTCGAGACCTCAGACCTCAACCATCAACCCCTCAAGAATTAACGTTTTAACTCATTCTCACAAATGGGCCAACGTCTGGGCAAATTTGTTTGATTCAACGGCCACGACTTCAGTAATCGTTCAGCTGATGTCATCGACCGCTCGTCTGAACAGAGATCATTTGTTACGCCGCCTATGACGTATTTAAAGAGGCAACCTCGTTCCTCGATAAATCTGTTCTGTGCTGTAACAACGAACAACCAACTGTCCCTGCATCTACCTTTTGACTACGTCAGCATCTACTCGGCACTATGGTGGATCCTGAATGTAAATGCTCTGGATCTTTGGATAGCGAGAGCTATGGATTAGGTCACCTGGCATAACAATCCCATTCATCCTGGCAGGACTCCACTAGTGCTTTTGTATTTCAACAGTCCGAGGACGCCCTCCTGTTTATTGCGCTCAATGTCATTCATCAAAGCTTCTGCTGAGCCCCTGTGATTTGACGGACTGCCTTTGATGAACGATGGATGTCGATTAGCTTGATTAGATATTTTAAGTATCGCCATTTGATACTGTGCCTCCCAGACAACATAGATCCTTCACGAGCATTGCATTTAAAGGATACTTTCCATGTCGTATGTTAAGACCAGCCTCCCGATGTCATTCATGCTACAGTCGAGGACAGCCAAAGTCAACGAGTCTGGTATCTCAATTTCCTTGAATTCTTTTGAAACTCCGAAATCATACTCAGATTTCGAAAAAGAGTCGGAAAACACATCTCCAAAGTTTTTCCCATACGCTTTTGGCTCCTTTCATCATTTTTGGGCAAAATTTTACAACACTAGCGCCCATAACTGGGCATCAACTGGACTAATTGAGAAAGTAAAGACTGGGTATTGTTCAGGCCGGAAAAATGTCAACCTTACATAAGGACCGAGTGGAAAAGTATTATTTGGTCGGCCCGCTACCAGGCAATTACGTCAGCCACCCAAAAGGGAAGCAGGCGCCGTTTGCAGCCGCTTGCTAGAATTTTTTCAGTTTGGATCATTCTTAAGCAAGGAAAAGAAGACGATAGCGCATTTTCTCAAGATTTTTACCCCAAAATGGGCATCCTTTCATAATTCTGGGTTACTATACCTTATTTGCCATTTTCCAGGTGAGCAACTCGTTGAATTTCGCTCATTTTTTGTCTGGAGATAGCCCTCGATGAGATCTATCGATTGAGCCTACTTTAGAGAAATTTGGAATTTTTGAATTTTTTTTGGTTGGCTTTGCGTGTCCCCGACGGTACGCTACTTCGGATCTGGCATCTTCACGCTGACCTGAGTATAAATCCAGGTTCACTTCCGTCTTGCCTTGGAAAACTCAAAGGTCTGCTGTATCGGTCCCCACGGCCCAGCATATCCCCAAGGGTGAACCAAAATTGTTCAGTGACGCATTGGCTGTCCTGTCAGTAATGAGTCCAGCGGACTCCATGGATTTTCTCCTTCACTCCCAAGGCTCTTGAGGTCATGTTTGATCCCCAGCTGTGCTTGATGGAGTACTTTTTGTCTTCTTATTTTCTATCTGGCTAAAGCAAACCCTGAATAGGACCACTAAAATCTGAAAGGGTATTCACATGGTTACATTAAGGCGGCAGGGGCCTAGGTCCCAATTTACGTACCATCGATTGGGCAGAATCCCCTTAATCGACCAATATTCCCATTCCCTTACAATCCTTCTGAGATAACGCTTTGCTCTCGACCGTTCAGTCCGCTGAAGTCCCCTAACCCTGCCCTTGCCTACAGACTCCTTTCAGGGAGGGCCCCTCATCCACTTTGCCCTTAAAGATATGGTTCAGTTTGTTTCCGCAAACCGAACTGATAAACGCTCCGGAACTGATCAATGGTCAAGGTCTGCGGGCTCGTGGTTGGTTGAAAGCGCTTGCTCCTCACTCTCGACCCTTCCGACTTCCTTTGCAAACCGGGCATACCACTGAGGCTTGCGTGCGGATTAGTGGCTGACAGGTACCTTTGCGTCGATTTCCGATTCGGATTCTCGCATGTCGAGAATCTTCTTTTGCTTCTAGCCTTCCCTGAACAACTATGTTAGGAGTTTTGAGATTAGAAGTGTGTGTGACCGAGGTGTTAGGCGGATCTGCGTTGTTTCCACTTACCTCACTATTTGGAAACACAAACCTCGGTGTTTTTTGTACTCCCCGTAGCTTATGAATCATAGAAGCCTACATATTCAGTAGCACTTTTGCTCGTTAGATAATTCTCTACCGAACCTCTACCAACGCATACTTGACTCGGGTGGGGTTAGAAGACGTCTTATAGTAGGAATTCCGTCAATGGCTCAGCGGGCAAGAATCGCCCCAAATTATTCACGTTATCTTTTAGACTCGGGTTACCCAGTCTATCTAGGCTCGCTTCAACAAACACACCAGAGCTGACGCCTCCCGTAGGTGCGAAAGAGGCATATCGACATTAGATAGCAGTAATCAAATCAACATTGCGATTGTGTCACCGAGCAATTCCATTCTTTAGGTATGGAACGACGGTGAGGCCCCGTTGTCGACAGCCGATATGTCTATCGTTGAAATAAACGAAGAAATTAATTCATTATAGTCGCTTGCCAATTAAACAGAGCTGCGAGCGCAGGCTTACAGAAATTGATGACAGGTCCTTTTTCTAGAAGCTAACGGAGGCTTTTGCAGGCTTGTCGTAAAGTGTTGTATATCTCGCTGATGAAGGAACTTTCCCTGGTGAAGCACAGCCATTCAAGGGAAACCAATTTCTTTCGGTGCAGAAAGCCCAAGATGACTTATTGAACCGAGAAGTCATGTTGAACGCATATCATGTCGCGGCCCGGGTACCGTTGAGAGAGAGAGAAAAAAGAAAAAAATCATCGGGTAGCGGTACGCAGAGTTCATCATCAAGACGCTTGACCAGGACATAGGGTAATGGCTGATTAACTATTCCATCGTGCCATGTGCTACGCGTGAATTATAGCACAGTGTAATAGAGTGTAATCGAAATCGAGGGTGTATGGTCCCCGAGCAAACGAATAAGACACATATGTGCTATCAAAACCACCCAGCTTGATGGACATAAACATTGGGATTTGGGGCTTTCGGCGGTAGCAGACGGAAAGTCCGCAGAGGGCGGGCACAATGAAGTGAATGGAGACTGTTGAAAGAGGGTAGTTGAGATCCGAGAGGATCGGCCTGACTGTTTGCCAAGGCTCGACGATATCGTTAAATGGATTCAAACAGTGAGCTAAACAGCGGCTTCACCGACCCTTGCGGTAAGTAGCGGGATTTTCCTGAGTATCTGAGATGGAGCTGGAACAAGTTGAAGCCTGTGAGCCAGACTCGAGGGAGAAATCAAGCTCGTTTGATGGCTCACCGTTCATGCGGCCCCGCTATCAGTGTCGTCAAGGAACAATTCTATTGAAAAGTAAGGGTCACTCGGGGTTGAGAGTATGTATGTTTATCAAGCACTTTAGTGTGTTCGTAACAGATCGCTTGGTAAAGTGGCCTTGCGTATCGGGCGGGGGAAAAATCTCGGGACCTGGATTGTGTGAAGGTGCTTGCCCGAAGTTTGAACGAGTGTACAGGGATATGAAAGGGGTGCGACACCCGAAGCGTTGAAAATCTCCACGGCAGGTAACTGAACATATTCTCAAGTGATACGCCGAAGAAATAACGACTTAAGAGTGATTTCGAGGAATCGAATGAGGATATTGATCGGGTGGAGGACCTAATAACTTGTTCGAACAGATTCAGCAGAATGAGGTCACAAACCAGCTAATTGATGGACAACCATAAGTTTTCATCCACGCCTTCGTGTAAGTAAAGGGGTGAGTATTCGTCAATTATTCAGCAGTTGACCACGCCCTTTCAGAAGCTAGACGCACAGTAGCCCATTGAATTGAAGTTAGCCACCATTCCAGTTCGAAACCATTGTAGACAGAAATCCGCGGGCTAGAGACATTGTATCATGTTCTTGAAAGTCGAGTAGAACCTGGTGAGAAGCCATGGAAATACATGCAAAGCCCGCGAGCCAGGGAAGTTGAGGTTGACTATTATATGGCAGTATAAACGGAGATCTTAGTGAGGTTGATCTGAGCGATTATTGAGAAAGGTATCAGCTTAGACGGGTAATGCATCTTGCAATTTGACCTAGGACTGTAGCCTCGAAAGACTTTTATGTACTGACATGCTTGTGTTCCCGAGATGAGGGCTTTTCATGGATTTCCGACTTCAAAGATTTAGGTGGAAGGTTAAATTTTGGATAGACGAGCCCAAGTACGCGGGTGTCAAGACGAAGATCTTAACACAAGTATCGGGGCTCGCAAACACTCACGTGTCACGGATCAAGTAAGGGCCGGCCTCTTTGCATATGGTCGATCACATTCATCTCGGTTGAGGCGCGAGATGAGACCCAATCACTCCGAACCCTCTTTCTCTTTGCAATAGCACATTGCTATATGACCGTAATGATGGATGGTGAATGTTTTTACCTTGATAAATCTTTGTTGAATCCCAAATTCGAAGGCTACAAGCTTCATATCGTACCTCAGGAAAATGCCGTCTTGCAATTTTCGTTAACAAACCGGCCAACTCAAGCAACCGCGTCTGGGAAGGTACCACTTGTCTTTCAGGAAGTGCAGAGTCGTATTACACACAATCATCTCGCAACTCATAGTGAATCTGGTCGAGCAGTTTACGTCGATGCGGATTACAATGTCATTCTCATCGAACTTGACCAGGTATGTTCTTGATAGATCCTTCCAAGCTTGTACATTGCAACTTTACTAATGCAAATCCCAGAACAGTCTGGTCCCATCAATACACAAGATCTTCGGGCTTCCCAGACCTATTCAGTCCAATGCATCGAATTTAGGCATCCACGGGGAATATCCATCTGTCGTGTTCCTTGATCCAAGCTCGCTACTAGCATCAGATGGTCAAGGAACGATGTACATCCTTGGCTTGACCGACCTCGCGCAAAATAGAAGCGTCACGCTTGTCGGGACTTTTGTCCTCCCTTCCACTGGCCCAGATTCCACTGATTCGCCATTCCGGATTCACCATGTTAGCCAGTCATCACCCCTTTATGTTAACGCGATTCTTTCTTCTCGTCATTACTCTTCGTTGCTTCGCAGATCTGCGCAAAGCGGACATCATTCTCCCGTTGAGTTTGACGTCTGGGGTATCAAGATTAATTTGTTGGATGCGCAGGTCTCTGACAGCGCAACACCTGTCGAAGTCTTGTGGCACAGGCGCGGAGAAGACGTACCCATCTTTGCAACCTTTGACGACCGCCTGGGACTTTATCTCCTCATTGGTGGCTCAGACTATCGTAAACTCGATACGCCGCCTTTGCCCACATACGAGCCAACACCTGATGAAATCGCGCCCATTCCTCGTGCTGACGAATCTTCCCTGCCTACCAATACACCCCTAAAACCTCCTCCGTACTCTTGGACTCAAACATCTGATTCCGTCACTATCGCAATTCCCCTTCCATCTAATACGCCCAAAGACAAAATCAAAGTCCTCTTCTCTCCAAGTACTCTAACCTTTCACGTTGATCTCGACTCAAACATTCCAACACCGTTGGGTATTTACCTTCCGAAATACTCAAAGAAACTCTGGGATGGAATCTCACCATCGTCAAGTTTTTGGACGTTTGATCGCCAAGCAGAAAGTGCCTATGGTATTCTATCGCTTCATCTGGAGAAGCAAAACGAGGACACTAGGTGGTCCCATGTATTCGCGGCTGCCGGCACCGACTCAGCAGCAGAGGAGGATATTGACGTTCCGGAGACACTCGACCCCTCGGAGCTTTGGAAGATCCGAGAGGCTTTGGAGAAATACACAGCGGCGTTACAAGGAGAGGATGTTAGTGGGCTTGGTCTCGGTAAGGGTGTACCTAGTCTCGCAGAAAACGAAGTTGATGAAGAAGTCGATTCCTCTGTCGGAAGGAAGGCATTTTTAACCTGGATCCCTGATCCAATCCGACAAGGACAGCCTGATTTCCTATCCCATCAACAGCATCCTACGCCTTTCCAGCTTCTATCCACGCCCATTCCAGGGCATCTTGACGACTCCATATCGCTCATCGTGAAATCCAACATCGATGGAACCGTGTTTGCGCTGGATACATCCGTGTCTAAGAGTTCAGAAGCTCCAAAGTGGAAACACACTGCGACGTACTCTGCCCTGGCATTTGTGCTAGCTTCAAAACGGGATACACGATTCACTCACCATATCCCAGGCCGTGCGGTCTTCGCCTTCGAGAGTGGCTCCAACAACCGGGGCGGAAACGTGTACATCTATTACCCAGCCTGTTCCAAGGCTCTTACGGCGAAGCAATCTATCCTCAAAATCAATGACGGCCGTGGTGGTGCACTCATGGGCGTCGGGTCATTTACAGATAAGAACCGAAACACGGTCATTGCTTGCTTGACCGAGGGAGAGCTGACGCTGATTAGAGGTGTATAAATATTGAAAGAGTCGAGAGTATAGTATACACTGTACACTAACAGCAGTCATAGAAAGAGAGACAGAAGGAGAGCCGAGGTAAAGGGAGAAAGGAAAAAAGGTCGTGTACACCCGGATATTGCAGACACCCTGGGATTTGCAGATGCACATTTGCCAAGAATGTAATCCGGGATATTTGATAGAACGGCGGACACAAAAGCATAGATAAAGGACGACAATGGAGCGTTCTGCAAGCCCAGAAAGTAAAGGAAATGCCATCAAGGGAGAGACGAGAAGAACAACACAAAACCCAGGAAATCAACGCATTAAGTATCGACCACCCTTATTCTAACTGATCAACACGATTTCAAGGGGTCCTCACTTGCGTCAAGAAACCCTTCTGCTTTAGTGACCGGTGGTGCTGCGTCCCCGTCAGGTTGCGACAAGAGTTGCTGCACGGGAGAGACAACGCCCTTCACGTCACCGTTTGGGAGGGATTTCGGCGGGGGAGGAGCCTCGCCTTGTAGCTCTTTTGGTTCTGCCAATGCATCCAACATGGTTGCATCGCCTTCATCATCTAAATCTCTCTCGAACTCGTCCAACCGTGCCTTCAACTGCAGCGTGGGATCTGGTGATTCGGAACGACCGCCAAGGGAGAACGTTTGGCTGAAGAAGGAGGACGATACCACCTCTTCCTCGTCCTCATCGTCGCTTTCATCTGAACCGAACATCAAATCACCAGTGTCACTCATAATGTTAGAGCCTGGGTGGAACGATATCCCACCTGTGCTACCGAGCACCCGGGCAAAACCACTCAACCCTGTACCCGACAAAAGCCCAAGCTGATTGTTTTGCTCGTCTGAGAGAGGCCTGTTGCTGTTCCGGTTGGCCACAGCGTCCATTCTAGCCTTGAAAGACAGTATCCGGCTTTGCGAATAAAGCTGAGGGAGGGAGCTAGGAGTAGCACGACCGACTTGCTTCTCGACACGGTCTTTGATCCAATCGTACCACTCTTTCTTTGTCCGTCCTTGTAGAAGAGCGACAATGAGCACGGTCATGTTATCGCAACCAATGCCGGCTCCTGAAGCAGTATCAGGGGCAAGACAGTAATCGCAGATCATCTTTCCGATTTCTGTGAGTTCCTTGCCCTCGGACACTTGGTACCTCACGAAATCGATGACTTGTTGAGAAGATAGACAATCCCATATACCTACAGAATAGATGAGCAAAACGGAAGCCAAGAGCGCGGGTTTTCATACCGTCACAAGCGAGGACGAGGAACTCATCTTCCTCGGTGATATCGTGACATGTTACATCCGGATTGGCAGTGATGATCTGAGCCTCGGGTCCCAAAGACCAGTTTTTCTTAAATTCAAAATCACCCAAAGCACGGGAAAGGGCGAGATTGCCTATTTGCATTTTCAGGAAATGACTTGGTGCCATGAACGCCACTCACCATTGACACGTCCATATTCGATATAACCGCCTGCGTCACAAATTCTAGTCCGTTCGGCTAGATCGATGCATTGAGTGTGGATAGAGGAGAAAACAATTGTTGACATACATTCGTTTGTAGGCTTATGATCGAAGCTCAAAGGCTTCGCTTCACCCTTGATGCCAATGACTGACCTCGAGTCGCCCGCATTAGCCTATCGAAGCTTTTAGTTCCACCCCCAATCAGTGGCGACAGCATACTGTTGAAACTTACAACGTGAATTTTGTCTTCTGTAACTAAAGCAGCAACTGCGGTGCAACCAGATGGGTCTTTTGTATGTGTGGGGTCTTGACAGAGATAATAAACTTCGCAATCATGGTATAACAATATGAAGTGAAGATATACCTGCTTGAAGATCCTCATCAACACCCAAAAATGCTTTCCTGAGAGCGGTCTCATAGTTCTTTTCTTTATACGATTCTTCCTGCACGAGGCGCTTGTGTACGTTCTGTCCCGCATACTTGGCAACATTGCTTCCTAAGAGGGGGTAAGTGGACAGGAAGGTCGATCAGAAGTATTACGCGTACCGCCATGACCATCGTATACAGCGAAGAATGCATTGGTGTCCTTGTTTTCCTCATCGAGATCCAACACAGCGGCGTGGGCGTCCTCCATGGCTGGTAGGAGTTGGTGAGTATTACCAGCTCATGCGCAGCACTGACGTCCAAAAGGTAATATATGAAAGAGACGGCACTCACTAATACGCCATCCTTGCATATCCGCCAGACCATAGATGAAGCGTGAATTTTCCCCCGTCTCCGTGAGCTTGTCCATCGCTGATAGGAGTGGGTTATCAGAAAAAAGAGCAGATGACGAAAACCACAAAAGTCAACTCGCCTGGAAAAGAGAGTGTTTGACCCTTTGAAATCCATGTGGATGAACAACTGCGGAAATTTCAGAAGAACTAATTCATACCATGGTTGAATTATTTGTGTCGGATGCTTATTAGCCAAGGGGAGATTGTGGGATCAAGATGGAGAAGGGAAAATCGATGTGGATGGAATTTCTGTGGGAGGGTGAGAAGGGTGTAAGCGCTGTAGATGGAGGGGAGAGATGGGGTGGTCGTGTGGCCGAAGGTGAAGATAATTGCACAGGATCGGCTACTTCGATGCTGCAGTGTTTGTGACTGTTTGCCTTCTTTATCTAAATACTCAAGTCCCTTGGGGTGGTCGTGTGGCCGAAGGTGAAGATAATTGCACAGGATCGGCTACTCCGATGCTGCAGTGTTTGTGACTATTTGCCTTCTTTATCTAAGTACTCAAGTCCCTCGTCCAGTCTTCTGATCTCTTCCCTCTGCCCTGCTATTAACTCACGCTTGTTCATCAACTCCAGCCAGATCTTCCCAACGCTAGATACTTTATTTCACATCTGGTGCTGGGACCACTGATCAAATTTTACCACTGCGTTTTCATAGGCACCGCCGACTAGTTCGGCCGGTCAAGCGCCAAGTGATTAAGCGCCTTTCGATTATCGTCCGTTTCAAGCGCTCACGAATTGATAGTCTATTGTTGGGGCGCTGATATTCGTTGCCTATTGTTTGAATCCGCCCTGGTCATTGCTGGGGTTCTGGGTAGCGAACAAAACAAGAAAACGAAACAAATCAAGGTTGATCATCTCAATAAGCGGCAAGTATCACGAAAGAAATCCAAGTTTTGGCAAGAAGACTTAGAGCAGTCACCAAAAACGATTAAAGCGAAAGACCAAATATATTTCGTGACTATTGGCGCCGAAATCCATCTTCCAAGGAAGGGAACGACCCTGCCATAAATCGGCGCCATCGCACTACTCACAGTGCACGCCACGCCACGCTTCAAACATATTCCAGTTCTTGTGATGTCCTGTGTTGTCGATGGACAACGGATGCTAATTAAACATTGGCTTCTCAGATCAACCGACGACGACCAAATCTAGTGTCCTCAGCCTATGTGCATCATTATCTAGCCGAACGACGAATGACGTAGGTCACTGATGTCAACGACAACAACCTGTCGACTCTGAGACTTGCAGAGGCACCGAACGCTTGCCCGACCAATATAAAGGCAAAAGACACAAATTCCGAACATGCTGGCGTTGGCGAACCTTGTTGATGGTCATTTACCCCAAGACATGGGCGCTCAAAAGTTTATTGGCATTGCTATTCATCCAGGCAGACTAAACCTGGATGTTCGTTCTACCTTCAGCAGCAATCATCTCTATCGGCCCACTCGCATCCCACCAAACCGCAGTTTGGGGTCGCTTCCAGCACAAGGGTGCCCATGTGTTCTGCTGAGGCCTTGAGGGATGTCCAGTTTCTTGATCGACCCACGTTCGAGGAGCTCTTTCGTAAATTCGTGGTGAAGAGTGGAGGGCCTCAATAAGCCCTTCTCGCAATGCCATACTGAAAGCATGCAGATCTTTTAATCGACAGGATAGCTAGGGTTATCTGAAAGCTTGAAAAGAGCCTTTGCAATGAACAAACCAGCAATTGTAGCGAGATCAACGTGCTATGGGAACAGGCTTCAAAAACCCGCTAACCGGACAATGCTCACACATGTCCTCGCAAGTTAGCGGTTTCGTATTCACAGGATTACTGGTCACGAGTCATGGCGACTATATAGCGAATGCTTGAATGATGGGTGCATTGACCCATGGGATCTGGTCCTGGTCAATAAAGCAAGAAGTGAGGTTGCACATGAGCTATCGTCAGAGTCCTGTAATTGCGTACTCGCAGGATCATGTTTCAGACGCTGTGCGGAAATAGCCAAGTAGGCAGAGAAGGAGCCCCCAGATCGAAATCGAAGTGGGTGGTCCTAGGCTATATCTGGGAAATCAAGTAGAATCATCTGTGTAGCCTTTTCCTTTTGACAGCGGATGACCTGCATACCGTCAATAGATAATCATCACTCCATTATCAATCCAGAATCCAGACATACCGCCTAAAGCGTTCAACCAAGGGGTCAACTTGAACTTTGACGAAGGTGAAAGCGTCATTATCGCTTGAGTAATGGGAATGGTCTGATACCACGAAGCGCCACAATACTCACTAAAGTAACTTGGCTCAGGATACTGAAAGAGCGCAAAATTCCGTGAGGATGCAGAACAAAAGGCAGAGCGGGTAGGTATAAGGCATTAATGTGAGAACAAACCCGGCGATTGTTGTTTCTGGGTCCAAATCAAGGTATTTGCTCGTATTCTCAAAAACGCGGCGTTCTAATTTTGAGTACATCAGCTATTTGCAATCCTGACACGAACGTGCGTGCTTTCATCAATGGCAATTGGCACAAGTGTTTGTCTGTTTCTCGGTGCTTGTTGGATTGCGTGGGGCTTTTGGGAGCGTACATGAATTCGCTGGGTAAAGAACACGACGTCCAGGATCCAGTTTCGTGCCTGCTTTGGTTTACCATGGAGCACGATGACGCGGTTGCAAAGCCACTGTGGTCTGGAGACACACTGATATCAAGACTTCTTCCGGACTATTGATATCTGTGGGCAAGGGCCAGGCCTCTGGAACTTGGAATTTCCGCGGCAATTCTCAAGGTTTGGATGGTGTTGGGGAGTTGTTGGGGTCATTTGCTCGTTGGGCCTGATATTTCGGACCCCCTTAGAAGAGTTCTAAATACAATTGGAAGTGGTCTTACGCTAGCACCGGGTACAATGCGGACCAATCACAGTTGAGATTTTGAAGTCGTGTGCCCTCAAATTCCTCCATGTCGGATTGGGGCGAAGATGGCCAGGGACAACAAGAAGGGCATCAGAAGGTGCTAGCCTCACTCATCAAGCGGCATTCTTGCTGCTAAATCTGGGTGGTCGCGTGCGCATTTCAGTGGCCGATGGAGCCAATGGGGCGCAAAGGTAGGGGTGAGGTCTCCGACCCACAACTTCACGAAGGCTCGTGTGAGAATACCCGCCCGTAGTTCGGCTCTCCCATTGAATGAACCACGTAAATGCGCACCCACTACCTCTCAGAACCTAAACTCCGGTATATTGCTTGCGGCGAGACTCTTGGCCTTGTGATCATGGTGGCGGGGCGGAACTTAAGCCTTGTCAAATATGCTTTGATAGAGAGGACTATCAATGTCATAATCATTAAAAGCCATGTCTTTTTTGCTGTCGAGAGAATTTTATGAGTGAAGTTTGAACACTGGTACGTGCAGCGACATGATAAGTAGGCTACAGCGCATGTGCCTTCGTCGTGTGGATTATTTCATTGTCGAGATTACCATGGGTAGTAAAAAAGGAGTAAAGGGGGGGCTCGGATTAAATAAACACGAAGTTTATGACCCGTCGATCAATCACAAGGTTGGAAATTTATCTTACAAACCTAATTCCAGAACTCATATCTTCTCTTTCCCCGCTGAACCGATTCCATAAATATCCCCTCTATATTTTCCCTATCCAGCAGCCACTCCATTGGACCCCAGACTAGTCTTGGCGCATTTCACCAGATACATCTGGTTGACCTCACTTGTGAGTATATGGAACCTTTCCTCGTTCATTCTTGCCTTCGGCTTTTTGCGCCAATGCCACTTACCTCATTCAGGCCTATCTATCTAGGACGGCTTTATATAATTGCATAGGGGTCAAGCCCCGCCGTAAATTTGCACCCTTCCTCTCAAAATGAGCCATTCTGACTTTTACCCCTTTCCCAACTCCCCGCCTTCGGTGAGCACTATCTCTACTATTTCACCGATATTCATTGATCCTCCAACAGTCGAGTATATCCTCCACGCTAATGTGTCGTGGACGCACGAGGTCTCGAGCTCTCTCGTTGCTCTCCGTAAACTCAGGGTTCTCGAAGGGACCCACCAGCCTTGAATCTCCGAAGGCGGAACCAACAATTTTCGCCAGTAATTCTTTCAAGAACCATATGGCCTGTGGGTCGTTTGTTCCCAACACTCCTGCTGCCGCAGTTTTGCGCACGTTCCTCCCAACCTTGGTTCCTCAGATGCGAGGGCATTCAAGATTTACTTCCCAATTCGAGAAAGAGCCCGAATCACCAGAATCACTAGAATCACCGTCGTCACCGTCGTCACCTGTTCCATACATCACTCGGACTTTGCCTCTGTCCTCAGATTCACGTTCACCGTCTCCGGTACACACACATCCAGCATTACCCCGAGTCCGAAGAAGTTCAAGGCCTCGAACACGATCCGAGATTCATCCTAATGACCTTCACCCAATACTTGCTAGCCTCGAGCAGCGCTCAAAGTTTTGTGTGAAGAAGGGTACTTGTGCTACATGTAAACGAATAGGAAGTGGTTTCCCGCAGTGCGGGAAGTGCGGCGACAGTTGGTGTTCAAGAGAATGTAGACTCAATGGTAGCAGGAAGCACGTTTGTAGAAGTAGGCTTACTTGATACTACAATCCGAGGTTATTGACTTCGGGAGATCCCCATTGTAGACCTTTGGCTATATATATTTCATGTACTTCTGTATACAATGCCAAGTGTTGTGATTCCTTCTATCGTAGATTCGGGAGCGAAATGAGAGTTCTCACTAATCTGAAAACTTGATTTTGGTCCCTTGACTCGCCACAATGCCCACACTCTGCTTCTCTTTCAATTTCCGCTTTGCCTCCCAGGAAGGGTGCAAATGTGAGTGTAAATGTTTTTCCTTTGACTGAGCATTCAATGGTGGATGAGATCCTGCCCGTTGTGAGGATCCCGGACCCCATTCAACCTTTTTTAGTCGTGTGCCACCGTCGGTAGTTATTTTTGTTTTTGTAAAGCGCTGGGAATCGCGGTGACTGCCATCTCGCCTACCCTGGTCGAGGCCCTCGCGAGAATGTCTGCCTCTAATCTCAAGCTCCTTTTTCTTGTGGTTGGCGTTCTTCCCGTATTTTTTCTCCCATATCCTGACACGAAATCAACAAGGTAATAATTTGAGAACTATGTGCACTTACGCCCTTCGGGCCCGTTGTCCCCGCCTGTTCTTCTTGCCGGAATCAGCAACCTTAGCCTCGTTATCACTCCAGTCAGAGTCATCCGAACCCCGGACAAATCCCACAGAGAGTGAAGGAAGGAATGTTGAAATCGCATCAGATTGCTTAGCAGCGGACAATGGTACTTTGGTGGGTGCTTCTGACCGCGCTGACTTCTGGTGGTGGCGGTTGGCACTCGTGCTATCGTCTTCCTGACCTAGATCATCAAGCTCTTCCTCTCCCGACGACTGTGGTTGCAAGTCCCACCCATCGCCATCACTGTGGTGTTCCTCTTCGTCCACTGTTCCTGACTCCCACCCAGCTTCGTCAATCAAATTTTCTTCTTCCGAGTCCATGTCCGGTTCTGTGGCCATATGGCTCTCTTTCAAAATTCCTGGATTGTGTGATGTAGAATCCTCCGAGATCTGAACGTCCAAGCGGATTTTGCCGTCCGTTTCAAAGCGTGATTTTTTCGGCTCATGACCCAGAAACTCCCGTAGATCATCACATAAGGATGAAATCTCCGTGGCTAGTATCTTAGAACTGAGCAGTCGACTGTGAACCTTCGCAGCAGAGCCTTCTGGTACAGACCTAGGTAAAATCTTATCTCCTAGTGCTTGAGATAAAGCTCCTTGAATTTGCTCATGCTGTGATAACACGCGATCTTTCGTTATCTTTGACCTCGTGGCAGTGTTGGCAAAAATTTCATGGTCAATATTCTGCATGATAAGGTGAGCTAATATTGGCCATCAAAATGGAAGCGGCGGACCTTTAGAATGTCGAGTTGTGCCTCGTAATCCACAATTTCTTTTTCTCCTGCTCCCTTTCTTCTGACGCATGATTTTAGGCCACACAGCCTGAAGAGACGACAGGACAGCAACCGACCCCAGTTCTTTCAATTTCTTCACAAGTTTTTGTATTTCGAATGCTTTTGTTTTCTTCGCAGCTTTCCGAATCTCTCTAAGGCCATGGTGCTATCGCGAGCCTGGTGTGAGCGTTATGTGATAGTGTTTCCTTCGATGAACTTACTAGCTTTCCTGGAATCCTCGACGCGTCGCCCTACTTTTGTCAGTCAGCTCTGGCATCCTAACATTGAAAGTCAGTAATACAGGGTTTTCATGCTCCGTTCTTTTGCGCTTCATGCTTTGTTTTTCCATGCGTTGAGAAAGTAGCCAATTGGTTTTAGCGACGAATAAAGGGTGGAAGGTGTGTAACACCCACTGTGCGG
Source organism: Leucoagaricus sp. SymC.cos (assembly GCA_001563735.1). NCBI lineage: Eukaryota > Fungi > Basidiomycota > Agaricomycetes > Agaricales > Agaricaceae > Leucoagaricus > Leucoagaricus sp. SymC.cos. The sequence goes on along the minus strand of KQ962167.1, from coordinate 641,855 downwards.
GCTGGTTGGCTGTGCTTGTAGCGGATAGCGCTATCACGATACCGGAAACTCCCATAAATCATGTAACTGAGCTTTGTCATCAAATCACCAGAGTATGGAATGACGTTCGCACGCTGCAGGTCAGAAAGAATGAGCGCTGAGCTCATGCCCTTGCAATCTCGTTCTGAACTAGTGAAGAACAAATGATAAAAAAAGAATTTGTGTCTCTTCATGAACTGAAATTTATCTTTATGCAAAAATATGGCTGCTTGATGCATGAACTAATAAGTAGTGTCGACGGGAGTTATTTAACTTCTTTTCCGAAGCGAGAAAATGTTCATTTCATCCAATTTCCTGAGGCCCTAAAAATAAGAGATACAGCCTCTGGTGCTGAGAGCCGCGTTGCAAAGTTTCATCTATATCTACACTCAAGCGCATACCATCACGGCCGGAAATTACGGCCCAACTCGGAATTGGTTAAGTTTCTCGCGGCCAGGGCAGAAATAAGCGCCTTAGCGCGTCGGGTACCGTCGAGATTATCTCGTGGGTGCCTTGGCTATCTAATCTAATCCAGCCTTATCGAGCATAGAACTGAAAAGGCAGTATACGATAACGCTTTTAACTTGTTTTTCGCATCATTAACGTGATGCTTGTAGGATACCGGACTCTTGGTGTCGGCCCGTCAGCGCCGAGCTATCGTAGCTTGGATCAGACCAACCAGCCATTTTGCGGCCATTCGAAGCAGCTTGAAGCAATGGGAAGGCGCGGAAGGGAGGGAAATATCCTGTGCCTCTCTCCTTTTGAGCGGGCCGGTGGTCACGGTTCTATCCGACCATACATGCAGGTGTATATTTGACATCAGAGGTTTTGCCAAATAACACGGGAGCGCGTTTGAATGACTTGGACCACCTGGCACCATATCAGCTGAAGTACTTGAGATCAATTGAGATCAACTTTGGACTTGTCCTCTCCTACTCTATGGCTTATAAAGAGACAGAAGAGAAACTCTATGCGAAGTTTGAAAAGCACGATGTCTTCGTCTCAGCTCAGAATTCTTTACTCACACTGGACCTTTACGATGAACCTGACCGTGACCTTGACAGCAAGGAATTTATGATGCTTCAGAAAACCAATGTTATTGTAAGTCCTTACATCAATAAGTGTGTTGAGTATGCGCTAATCCTAACCCCCAGTTCGGTGAATACCAAGAACAACCATATCTCTTGGATCCATTTCTCGAGTCGCTGGTTACGCCAGTCGTCGAAAAAATCAAATCCTTCGCTCATGACTATGATCAGACCAGCTCCAAGTTCCCTTCAGGAAAGAGGGTTGAACGCCTAACACTACTGCTCTATGGATACATCAAGTTCCGAGGTCACAAAACCATTAGTTCGTCATTAGTTTTCCGAAAAACTTGAAGAGACCCTAATGACGAGTTCACCAGCCAGGTTCTTCCCGCATGAGATCGCCGACATGCCTATTGCTTTGAACTTCATGCTTATGGAGCAAGGAATTGTACACGAGAATGCGCAATGGGCACTTCGCTACGTGATGATGCTGTGGCTCTCCCTCGTCGCTATGATTCCCTTTGATTTAGCTCAGTTTGACGATGAATCAAAACTCGGCAATACGGCAAGATCTTTGGAGCATGTTGGGAAGTGCTATTTAAGAAAAGCAGGGCTAGAAAGGGATGGGGCTGCATTGCTTTTGTCGCGATTGTATATGCGGTGCGTTAGCCAGGGGAACTCGTGCATTCCACTGGTATTCAGCTGTTGGCCCGTAGAAAAGACGTGAAGTACGCATTTCCGGAATTTGTTCAATCCCTCAAAACGCAGATACGATTACAGAGTATAGACGTGATCACGGTAGGCCCTTACCACACCATGCCGGAGATCGTGTCTGATGACCTTAAGGCAATTGGTTACCTTCAAGTTGTCAATGAAATTTTGAAGAATGGCTCTGCAGACCAAGTTCAGGACCTCGCGCCCGCCTACCTAGACATCGTCAATGCCATAAGCGAAACAACTACACCATCTGGAAATACTCTTCTTCGCAAAATGAGAGCTAAACTGATGTCGAGAATGGCGACGCGGTTACTCCCAGCACCCAAATTTAGAAGAAGAGGCCGAGTATTAGATGACTCTTCTCGTTTTATGCAAGACGATGGAAGGGAAGAAGAGTCCGAAATACCGGATGTTGTCGAAACACTCCTCCAAAGCTTATTTGACACTCTTCAGGATAAGGTGTGAGACTGAGCATATATTTGTGAACAACCGTGCTGATACTGGAACAGGACTCGATCGTGCGCTGGTCCGCGGCCAAAGGAGTCGCTCGCATCGCAGAACGATTACCGCAGGATTTTGCGTCTCAGGTCCTGGACACGATCATGGATTTGTTCACCATCCATTCGATAGCAGGTGCATCTCTTTATGATCTCCCCGCTATCGCGGAAAGCACCTGGCACGGCGCTACGCTTGCATGTGCTGAAATGGCACGCCGGGGTCTTGTCACGTCTGATCAGCTCTCAGCGCTCATGAGGTGGATCTCGCAAGCTCTTTGCTTCGACCTTCGTAAAGGATCGCATTCTATCGGTTCCAATGTCCGTGATGCGGCTGCGTACGTTTTGTGGTCTCTCGCACGGACACAGAATGCTGCTTCACTGCAACCCTATGCTAGCGATCTGGCTCGTCAGCTGGTCACTGCCACATTGTTTGATCGGGAGATTCACATTCGTAGAGCGGCCAGCGCTGCATTTCAAGAACATGTCGGGAGAACAGTGAGTTCTTTCCAAGCCATCTTCATTCACACTGAGAATTTTAATTAGGGCCTATTTCCACATGGTATCGATGTACTCAGAAAGACAGATTTTTACGCGATCAGCGGCAAACGCAATGCTTTCCTTGTTGCAGCACCTCAAGTAGCCGAGTCAGCTCTCGTTATTCATGTCGTGAACTCGCATATACTCACTTATCTAATAAAGGCACCCCGAGTATAGACCACACCTCCTCGATCACTTACTGAATGTTGTATTGCGGCATTGGGATGTCGGGATGAGGGAACTAGGCTCCCAGTCACTCAGAGTGATATGCGAACAGAACCTGCCCGAACTCGGACACAGCACCACAGAGAGAGTGGTATGCGTGCTTGGTATGGAGCCATGAGTTTCCACGTGCTGATACATACTTCACAGGTCGCGCTGCTTAGGTCTTTTGACATTGCGGATGTGCAAGGGGGTCTCCTGGCTCTAAGTGAATTGTCGATAGCTTATCGCACAAAGGTGGATGATCATGAGGTTCGAGAGCGGCTACTCCGAGAGGTGTGTATGAATCGACCCCTTTTACAGGAGTATCTCTAATGCGCTCAAGCAGACATTCTCTCATTTGGCGTCTGTCAATCAAGAAATTTTGTTCGGTCCCCGGAGCGGCATCGTAACTGCTGCCGCTTGTCGATTGATTGGAAATGCGATTACATTAACGGAGATTGAGCTCAAGGAGAAATCTTCCGCCCCAAATTGGAGGAAAATAATAGATCATGGATTGCGCTATAGGTTGGAGGATGTACAAGAGGTTGCTGCTATTGCCTACGCGACTATAAGCAAGAGAGAGGATCTAACAAGTGACATCAGAAAGTATGTCATAATTCTCTTTTACGCGACTCAGCATTGATTACTGCCAAAGGCTCATCAAGGATCTCAAGTCCGACCTCACTATCGTTCAGCAAAATCTTCCTCGTGTTCTCGGACTAGTTGACTACAATAAATGTACCGGGAGTCTGGACCCTGCCTTGGGCTACCTGCTGGACAATGCTAAGCCGTCCGTAAGTGGAGCTCTCTTGTCATCTACTCGACCGGCCCTAATGATTTCATTAAGTCTAAAGCTGCTGTTGAAGTACGAAGAAATTGCTATCAAGCGTTACCAAAGATTCTACATACATTCATACCTAATCTTACCGATTGTAAGTGTACCGCTTTACTGAAAATGAATTTGTTCACCTTTCCCTTGCTGTCAGGCTTGTCTCCAGCATTGGTTCAAACCGTCTTTGGAACACTCCTTTCTGGTTTGGATGATTATACGATCGACGAACGAGGCGATGTAGGGTCATGGATCCGTGTTGCCTGCGTACAAGGACTAACATCTTGTATTGTCGACCTGTTTTCTGTCGCGGAGTCTATTGAAAATTTCGACGATTATCTTCCGATACAGAAGTATCAACAGGCCATTGCAGGGATCCTGAAGCAGGGTGTTGAAAGGCTGGACAACGTGCGGTCAGAGGCTGGAACGTGTTTCACGCGTTTGCTGGATTTGGCGCCCGTGCGGTCAGCGGGGCATACTTGGTCTTTGCCAGGCTTATCTCAACTGGTAGAGCTGTTTTCCGAGGCGGATGCCACGCAATCTCGCTTCCCACTCCTTAGTGGCACACCAGGGGAGATCGCGGACTGGGCGGACGGAACTAGGTTGTTCCCGCGCGCAGTCAGGTTGCTTGGTATACCGGAATACAGGCTCTCCGTATTAAGGGGCTTAATCCTAAGTCTAAGTAGCAAGACTGAAAGCACGGTGAGGAATAAGACCTACTCAGCGTACGTCTCCCTGATTCTCTTTGACTTACAGCAACGGCCCGCCACGACTAGCATCGCAGCTTATGCCAAGTCGTTGCCTGTGTCAAACGATAACGGATATACCCTCAGGGATCTAATGATAGATACCATGGCAGTGGCTCAGAAAAACATTACCTCGAATGTGGTTGTGGTACCCGTGCTACAAACATTCACCATCCTCCTGGAGGCAGACGCTCTCCGACCACTGGCCGATGCCCCGGAGGGAAAAGAGAGGTAGATTACAGAACCATACGGCTCCTCAGCACTGACCACCACTTTAGTCTGTCTTCTCTTCTCAACATGGCGACAAGAAATGTTAAAAATTGGAAGAGCATTCAAAGAATCCAAGAGTCAATGAAAATGTAAGAGTCTCCAAATTCGACATTTGATTATCCTGACATTCTTTCACCGTCTTCTATAGAACAGTGAATCTAATAGCAGCTCAAGCTGTATCTCAAGCATCTATATCTCATCTCAATGATTTCCTTGTTCATCCTTATCCACGCGTAAGTGATTAGATACCTCATGTTTTGAACGCATGTCAAACGTCCCTCTCATCGCTGCTTAACCAGATCCGAGCAGATTCCGCTGAATACCTGTACTTGTTCTTACAAAGCACCGATGCACTCGAACTCGAGGAAGGTGCGGAGAGCGTGCTACTGGAAACTGAATGGTGGGTGAGAGCTTAGGAGCGATCGACATTTTGATTGACATTTGTTGTGTTCTGATTCTTGCCTCGATTAGGTCTTCTGAGAATTTGGAAACGGCGAAGTCTGCGGCAGAGATAGTACTCAAATCGCTCTCTGATAGCGTAGCTTGAGCTCGTAGATCTAACATTCTTATGATGGAAATAGCATGTACTTCTAGCAACGAGAACAAATCACGGTGTGGGCTATCGGAGACCGTGGGAAGTTGATGCAATATCTGGGCGCTATGCACGACGTCGTCACATCCGAGATTGTACAGGTTCGGTGTTCGACCTTCTTCGTCCACCCACCACCGACGAGTAGGGATCAATCCTTTACTACTCAGACAAACATAGCAGATCACTTACGCGTTCAAAACCAAGGTCATCGAGAGAAATCATGTCTGATTCACGCATAAGCGACCAAGAACTTGCTCGCATAAATGCTGCCGCAGTAACGAAGGAGTACCGTGTCCAGCCCCACCTTGGTAATTGTGTGCACTCGGATCCATATGTCTGATTCTAAAGACATGTAGATTACAGGACTGTTTCCGCCATCAACGGGTGAGTACATGCTACCCGAGCACGGAAACTATTGTGCTCATATCGACCAGGCCTTTGGTAGTGTTGGATAACGTCAAGGTGTGTGTGGGATCTCGTGGGGGGAGAGGTAATAGATGTTGACATCATGACAATACAGTTCCCATCGTACAATGAAATCGTTCAACTCACGCTGCCTGATGGAACGAAGCGTGGGGGCCAGGTTCTCGAAGTCCAGGGAAAGAAAGCTATCGTGCAAGTTTTCGAGGGTACTTCCGGCGTTGACGTGAAGGCTACTCATGTCGAGTTTACGGGGAGCAGTATGAAGCTACCCGTTGCAGAAGACATGTTGGGTCGCATCTTCAATGGTTCAGGAAATCCCATCGACCAAGGTCCGAAGGTGTTTGCAGAGGATTACCTGGATATTAACGGCGAGTATATGTGAATCCGCTCTTCTTTGAGTGTAATTT
>KQ962167.1:618280-635547 GCA_001563735.1 Leucoagaricus sp. SymC.cos | reverse complement strand
ACTTGTGCCCTTTTCTCATCTAGGTTCTCCGATCAACCCGTATTCACGAATCTATCCTGAGGAAATGATTCAAACGGGTATTTCGACCATCGATGTCATGAATTCAATTGCTCGTGGTCAAAAGATCCCCATTTTCTCTGCTGCTGGTTTACCCCATAATGAGGCATGCTATGTGTTTGACTGCCAAATGGACCCGTGTTGCTCATTTGGAGGTACTTCTTTTTTCTTAGATTGCTGCCCAAATCGTGCGCCAAGCCGGCCTCGTGAAGCGACCCACGAAGGATGTTCATGATGGTCATGAGGATAATTTCTCAGTGGTGTTCGCCGCCATGGGTGTTAATATGGAGACTGCACGCTTCTTCAAGGAGGACTTTGAGTCTAATGGAAGTTTGGACCGTGTCACCCTCTTCCTGAATCTTGCAAATGACCCCACCATTGAACGAATTATCACCCCTCGTTTGGCTCTCACAACGGCGGAGTACTATGCATACCAACTCGAGAAACACGTTTTGGTCATCTTGACGGATATGTCCTCCTATGCGGATGCCCTCCGTGAGGTGAGTTCACCCCTGTTATTCATTTTATAGTTAATACACGTGCTAACGTCCTGAGCCCAGGTCTCTGCCGCTCGTGAAGAAGTTCCTGGCCGTCGCGGTTATCCTGGATACATGTATACCGATTTGTCAACAATTTATGAGCGTGCTGGACGTGTTGAAGGCAGAAACGGTTCTATAACGCAGATACCCATTCTCACGATGCCTAATGACGGTAAGACATTTTGGGTTATTTAGACCACTGATAGACTCACGATGGGACGCGTGCTCTGAACCTAGATATTACTCATCCTATACCCGATCTTACGGGCTATATTACTGAGGGCCAAGTTTTCGTCGACCGGCAGTTGCACAACCGACAAATTTATCCACCTATCAATGTACTTCCATCCCTGTCTCGTCTCATGAAAAGTGCTATTGGTGAGAAATTGACGAGGAAGGATCATGGTGATGTCTCGAACCAATTGGTGGGTGCTTTGGTTCTTTTCAGCAGCGGGCCGTGCTATGTTTAATTTTGCTCATACATCGTGGTGCCGGAATTACTGAACTGACCTCGCCGCTTTACACCATCAGTACGCGAAATATGCGATCGGTCGTGATGCGGCGGCCATGAAGGCTGTCGTTGGAGAAGAAGCGTTGTCATCGGAAGATAAACTTGCTTTGGAGTTCCTTGATAAGTTTGAGCGTCAGTTTGTTGGACAAGGTAAAGAGGGATCCGTGTTATGCTTTGCTTGTGTGATCGAGGGATGCTCATTCACCGTTTCTCTTCACTTTGCCTTATAGGTGCATATGAATCCCGGACGATATTCGACTCGTTGGATCTTGCCTGGTCTTTGCTTCGTATTTTCCCCAAGGAACAGCTCAATCGGATCAACCCCAAAATCATCGCTGAGTTCTACGGCAGGAAGGTAACAAAGAAACACACTTCCGGTGCCGAAACAAGCGAGAGCGCTGCGCGCCAGGAAGACAAGTTGGTTGATGCTTAGATGCAGCTTTCATAGTTCGTACACTCATCCCAATTCCTTGTAATGCAATGACCCCTCTTGCTTGTTTCTCCGTATCAATTCATAACATTTCTTTCCCCCTGGCTTTGCGAATGAGGTTTCACTTTAATGTATCTTCATCCATAACCCACGAAATGGTGGCGGCATTTGCCAGGCTGTTGAGCTGTTGCCTAACCCCGTTGTTTGGGTGAGGAGCCTGTAGTAAATTGCGCCCATATCCTGCACAAGGTTGAGGCATGGCCCCTTTGTCTGGAGTCGAGATCCCGTAGTATCGGCACAGCACAACTAGGACGATCTATGGTTTCTTGTAAGGTATTTTTGTCCTCCGGAAATGAAAAGTCTAAATTCTCTGATCTGTGTGTTGGATGAGTTGTTTGACGATTGTTTTGATAAAGAACCGTCAGTTCAATGCTGCCGAGACTAGGCTCCTGGCTCATGAATATGCCCCATGCCATAATGCAAGGATACCAACGTGTCGCGACGTAAGGCTAAGCTGGATGAACTGAGATGGTTGGGATTGGCAATCGATTTCTCTTGGGAAAGGGTTTCGTCTCTACTTTACGGGCACGGGACTGGTCCTATGATTTGGTTGGGGGCGTCTACCCCGCAGCCTGGCAATTGAAATAAGCTTTTGGCGAAACTGTGACACCTGCATGCCACCAGTTCCCGGATTTGTGTCCTACAGCGCAACTGCTGAATGATCGTCTTGGGTACAAAGCTCGATGGAGATCATACGAAGCTCGTACATATTAGCTTCCGCCCATATTTTTTTGGGCCGAGAACGGATGAATACAGCCAATTAAAGCAGTAATGATTGTTTGGGCATGTTGAAGAAGAGCAAATCTCGATGTGAGTGAGCAGCTTGTCAGTCTGATAGTTGATGGGACATGGTCGAGACTACGAGACTTTGCTACAATGGTCTACCCGCGAACATTTTCAGTGTCTTGTTGGGCGGCAGACCGGTCCTTGTCTTGATGGGGATGGACAGGGTGCGTCCTGGTTAGGGTGTTGATAGCCATGATGAGCGCAGAAAATGCGTGGCAAACACTGTTCTGGAAACTGTTAATGGACATATCGCCTTGTGTTTCGGAGCTTAGAATATGTTTTTTTCCGTGGCATGTGGAGATCACCACGAGGGTTGGAACAAGTTCTGGCTGAAATGCGGGGTTTGTGGCGGGCGTGTCAAGGTCGCTCGCGGCGTCTGGAAGTAGAGTGTTGTTAAATACACGTCGAGCCAGGAGACTGTTCTATGTTTTCTATATTCGCAAACACGAGGAGTTGTTCGTGGGAGTGGGGAACAATAAGATGTATCTGGGTCGATAAGGGGAAGCCGCGGTGATGTGATCTTGCAGGGAATGCAGATCTGGAGGTTCGGACGTACACGATCATCTCCGCACACTCTTCCACTGGCCCTCCAGCCTCGAGGGGCAGTCCCATCGGCAAATTATGGCTTATTTGCTGCACTCGCTGCATTGCAGCGTGCCGAGCGCGTGTGCCCTGCTACGGACCCGGTTTTCAAGCGAGCGACGGGCCTGAGATGTCTGTCTGCCCACAACACACAACCAAACCATGTGTTCCTCCTCGCCCCTGCCTACTTATATAGACCCCTTCTCTCCTTCATATCCTTCCTTTTTTTCCCTGCCACTCCTCCCCCACTCCCGCTATGGATGATCTTGCCCATGAGCTCCCTCTCAACCACCGCAAGCGCAAGGCTCGCCAGGACGACCGTCCCGACGACAAAACAGAGTCTCCCACCAAAAATCGCGACTCTGACGTCGCAGCGCGTCCTGCAAAAGCACCCAGACTCTCGTGGCTCTCCCCCAACACCAGCTCTGCGCTGTGGAACTCCCCAACATCCCCCCAGGTCTCTACTCCATTAACCTCTCCCTCGGCTCTGTCATCTGCATTCCCTCTAAAATCCTCGCAGGGCGTCCGGGGATCGTTTTTACACGAGCAGCCGTCATCGCCTTCCTCCCCCACAACCCTTGCCCTCTCGGACCCGGTTAGTGACCGGACAGATAGTGAAGGAGAAGATATGAGCACCGACCCAGTCCTCTGTCAATCTCCGCAGCTCGACGTTGTCGATGTAGCATCGTCAATACCCGCCACCACGTTAGACGTAGCGGCTCTTCACATCCCGCCCAACGTCCCGTTAATTAACCGACAAACACTCAAGGACTTGGACTTTAACGAAATCATGCACAATCGTCAATTACGTGCGTCTCCCACACGACATCTTCCCCCTTCTCCTACTCAGTATTGTCCTATTCGTACACAGGTCATGATATTTTATTCGATTCTGGTCTCCTCTTCAGACCCGCGGGACATCGACGGAAGAAGGAATACATTGAACGTTATTGGGATGCGGTGACCCGAGAAGTCGAGAACGGCTGTAGTTGCGTTTCGTATGATGCTTCCAGTCGGAAATATATCCCTACAGTCTGTGTTTGCAAACTTCTCCCTCCACCAACTGATGTTCCAGTCACCCACTACTTCCCCCCATCTCACATTACCATTCGCTCTCCGCTTCGCGTTCGGGCTCTGCTCGACGAGTTTCTTGAAGTCCTCTTGCATGTGATACAGCCTCTGTCAATGCTCTCAGGGCCATATGTAAACCCGGACGTTCTGCAGGTCCCTATCCAAGAGCATACAGAGCAAGCGATGCACATTCGGTCTCTATTCGACCCTGATCTCATCGAGCAGGAACTAAAGCACGGTATCTTTGATCCCTCTGGCCTATTCCAGGTGATAGGGGCGACACTCAAAGCTCATTGTGCTCCAATGCGTGACCATGCCGTAGATAGCATGGTCGAGGCGGCAAAGGCGTGTGCGCCTGACAGCAATGGGTCGAAACGAGATGCCGTAAAAGTTATCCGGAATTGCCTGGAAATTCTAGAACTCATGAAACTGGTAAGTCTGTGTTTCCTTATAACTCGATGCGAACGGCAACGTGAATTTTTACGTCTAGGACATTGCGAATCATCAAATGCAAACTCTACGACCCTTACTCGTATACAGTTCCGGCTCCTTTGAACGGAAGATGTTGAGCAAACGACGCAGCATCAATCCCACCCTCCCCATAACAAAAGAATGGCTCCGACATGCGCATAGCTCTATCACATCGCAAGCCGAACCGATTAAACTTCCTTCCCATCCTCAAGGTCTTCGTTATGCTTCACTAAGCCAGAAGCAACAGCTTTACATTTCCGTAGTCCGGGGCATCGTTGACACGGTATTCTGCCCTCCATCATCTTCATCTCCGGCAACCCTTTCCACGAACCTTCGACCCTCCCCAATAGATTCTTCCTTCCCATCCTTTCCAGAAACACTATACCTTGATCAAGGTCGTATACAAAATCATACATCCGAAATAACGGACACTGTCGCCTTGTGGATGTTCCTCCTGCTATTCCGTCAGCTCACCCCGTGCTTGAGACGAGGCAAGTATCAGAAGGATAGCGTGGACGAGTATGCAGCAATTCTTAAACGGGATATTCGAGCGATCGGACCCAGAAGTCTTGGCGCCTGCTTCCTCAAAGATGCAGATACCTCTTCAGATATGTCTGCACTGGGTGGATCTAATCAACTCCAGGTGACCGATAAGCTCAGAAGCGCGATGGATGACGTTGTTCTACAAGTAGCGCGTCGAGCAACGAGTGCCCAACGGAATCGGAAACCTACTGAAACGACATCGCTTCTCGGTGAAACCAATGATGCACCTGACGAACGCACCGTCTCGCTCGCGAGAAATTGGGTACACACTAACATAAAAACTGATTCATCGCTAAGGAAGTTACTTCATGGGCGGTTGCAAAAGCTGGTGTTTGAAAAGGTTCTTGCCAATGTTTACCCTGCGCGGGGAGAGGTCTCACTAGAGAAAATGATGGGACAGGAGATCGAGGGTTGTGGTGGGGTATTCATGTCATCACGAGATTGTCAAGGAGTCGCGCTTCCGAGATCGCCACCGTCACTGTTTGAGATGAAGAAACCGGCCCAGAAACCGAGTTGGACTAATGGGCTCGAGATGTTGGCGGATGAGGTGCAATCGCTAGTGGACAAGATATCGTTGCTGGTCGTCGTTCACTTCAATGCCTATCTTCCTCTTTACGAGAAAGAGGACTTCTTGCGGGCCGTGCTGTAGTCAGGTGCGCTGACGTGCAACAAACTTCTTGCTTTACATTTCATTGTCTTTTTGCCATGCCGATTAGGCCTTTCTCCATGTTGCTCCCACACGGACCTCTATTATCATATTTTTTTGCAATATTTATTATGCAAATAATCAGGCGTATCTGCGATCATACCCAGCCCCTTCGACTTTCGACCCGGAGACGGGTGCTGTTCTTCAGCTGTTTTTTTTTCGTCTTCCTCATTTTTCATTTCTTGACCGTTTGCCCTTCATCGCCGAACGGCTATGCACATTTTCGGGGTCTTTTGACGTTTAGGAGATAACGTGAACGATAGCAGCCTTTTTTTCTTTTCGTATGTACTGAGGGACCCCACAGTGGAACGGATCGCATCGAACGGTTGCTCATTAGACTTGATACATCCGCTGCGGCCGGCATCTTGCCCCCGTTGTCCTGAACGCGTATATGAGTATTTGGCTGATTCATCATCGTGATCATATTTCCCTCCTCTCTCAAAACTGCTCGATCCTATGTAGAAGATTCCAGCTATTTCTCATTAACCATTGTTGGCTTGGTGTATGACAACGGCGTAGTGTGCTACTTTTACAAGGCGAAGCGGCAACCGCAGTGCCTTCATCGGGTCCATGGACCGTGACTTCATGAAAAGAGAGCGGGTTCACTAAGCCTTACGAGCCTGAGGTGGTACCGATTGTATATTTCCCCTGTGTATGTATTTTGCTAACAAACTCCGACTCACGTTTCATATAAGAGCCTTTCGTCATCTTTTCATTTAGATGTTTGAATACATGGGAAGCAGTGTACTTGCTTGTGTCACAGATTTAATTTCAAGCATCTTATAAGTAGCACTAATGCTCATCAAACGGGCTGTTTTTATTAGTGACAAGGCAAAACAGGCGAGTTATATTAAAGTCTTGTGGCCTTTACGGGACGGCGCGGTGCCGCAATGGTGGGTAGTGGAGTGGGTACAAGGCCAGAGTAAGTGTCGTTAACTTAGTGATGATTTCATTTTCTGAAAATTTTGTTTGACTGATGCCAGGTTCAGTATATATTGTTGTTGTCTTTGTTTCAGCACAACCAAGTCAGCTGTTTGGGCTTTCATATTGGTCACATAAGACTTTTCATCTTCATCCGAGGAATTTTTAGTGACTAAGTATTCATCAATGTCTCCTTACATTTTTTACTTGTCAAAATAGCCAAGACGTTCACAAATAGACATACATATGTTACGCACCCTATGGCCAGCGCACGATTGGCCTTGTTTTTTATCAGTTGCTTCTAGCTCCAGCGGGGACTACCTTGAGAACTTTCATTTCATCTAGACAACTGCCAACAACAATATGCAGCGAAAACCAATCGGCTGCGCATTGTATTCCCAGAACAGGGCCGCTGTTATCGCATTGGTGCCGTGTCATATGAAGCGAATTCTGCTATTGCAGGGCCGAATTTCGACTACCATCCAGTTGCCGACGCGTTATAGCAAGCAGTGCAAGGAACGTCAATCACCTCATATACTACTTATTAGCAAAAGTGTTGTGTTTTGTCGTCAGAGATACTAGCGCCAAGCTAAGCCATGCGGAGCCCACAAGTCCCGGTACCGGTGAGACACTTGTTTGAATCTCGGTGAACGCCTGTACGGTGTATGGTTTTTTCCCTAGTTATGTTTTTGACAGTTACCCCGACACCAAGTTCTCGCGACCAAATTGCCTTTCATGGATGTATGCTAGCCGCCTTCTAGTGACTTTGAAGATTGACCGGCAAATTGTTCGTGCGGACGGGTTAATAAGTTATGAAAGCTGGAGGATCGATGCATCTATTGACGAAGTTGTCGGGGGGATGGTGGACCTAGTCGCGGCCGCGGAATTGCATTAACTGCATGGTGATTTCATCGTGGTCCTCGTTTGTCCAGGTGCATGACCAGTTTTTCGTGTCATGTGTTTCATTTCTTTGTAACTGTGTGGGTATTAACGAGCTGTCATTGTACCTCTCAGGTGTTCTATTGACGTGCCAGCCTTTTGAAATTCCCGCCATGAGAGGGTTGACAGGTATTCGATTTGAGTATGGTAAATGTCCCTCAAGTGAACGTAGGCACCCTCAGTCAGGGTGGTGTCGAAGCAAGCAGAGCTGTTTCAACAGGCCAGTCTTCATTAATATAAGCGCTTACGTGGGGGGCTAACTGCCTCGTGCTTGCAAATTCCGATTATATCATTGGCCTTCCTCCGTCTCCCCCTGGTAAGCACGCCACCCAAAGCGCTTAAGGCCTACGCCCGGTTCCGGATGCGAAGATTCTCAAGGAACCCTAATAGAGGAAAGGCAAGGCTGACCTTGGAGACAATGACCGCCCATGTGCAGCGGCTTGTCGATATGCCAGGCAAGTCTAACCCGTGTGTCTGGCTCTCTGGGAGAATTTCCGACTAGAATGGCAAATTTTCACTTATCTCACCGCCCCTATGTCGGGCGTTATTCCTTGTCTTATCACGACGTTCGCTCGACGTGATATTGCTTTCATTGTTCTGGACGTTGACCTTGGCCTCTCGATTAGGAGCACGAACGTTTACATCGGAACACATTTCTCGATTCAGGGCGTGAAGGTGTTGCTGTCAAAGCTTCTTCTATTACACGGTACTGACGATCACGTTCCTAAAGGGAGACTTGTCATGTCAACTGCAACATGGAACGGACTGGGACAGCATGGGGACGTACGACAGTCTACCGAAGTGTCAAGTCTATGGATTACCAATGTTCGCTTGCCTGCTCCTTCGAGAGTGAATTCAAGAGAAGAAGAACACGACGATGATGGCACATGGATAGTCAAATGTTCTGATGGTGTTGTCACTGAAGTGTCCAGAACCAACGAACCTGGTCACGTTGAGACCACGGCAGCCGACGACGTGCAGGTCCTCGACGCAGGAAGAGGCATCATGTTACCCTCGTGAGTCTCTTCTATGCTGCCGCTTATTCTTGCCGGCACTAGTGACAGTATTAGCTGAAATCGGCCCCAAGGTTATGCCATTCTCATATTCATCTTGACAAATGCTTCATTTTGGACCAGTGTGGTGACCTTACAAACGGGTATGTGTCTCAATGTATATCCTACTATGCTAAGTGTGAATTACTCTGGGATTTTGGTACCGTAGTCCTGGATACTGGTGGACGTCTGTGGGTTCTGGCTAGCCGGCACGAAGCCCATCCTAGCCCACGTCCTCTGTATTATTTCCCTTCTTTTCATTAGCGCTCAGAAGCCTAATAATACTCATATCCGACCTTACAGGGACTTCAAAGAGGCAATGGACATTACTTCGAAGGCTAAAGAAGGGTTTCCCTCAAATATAGACGACTTGTATCAACGTGGTGCACGGTTGATTGAAGAGAGCGTGGAGAATGGGGTTACCTCAATGCGGGCTCATGTCGAGGTTGATTCCATCGTTGGATTCTCTTGTCTCGATGTCGCTCTTGACCTGCAGTCTCGGTATCAGGACATATGCGACGTACAGATCGCGGGTAGGCTACCGTTTCCATATATTCAATGCCTTTCCTGAGATTATGGCATTTAGTATTTGCCCAGGAAGCGCTATTCAAGAATGCATCAGACACCGAACCAGGGGAGAACTACGACATCCTTTGTCAAGCGATGCGAAGAGAAGGTGTTACTGTGGTTGGCTCAGCTCCCTATGTTGAGCCGACAACTGAGCAAGCAAAGAAAAATATTAGACTCATTTTTGACGCTGTCATGGGCTCCCGAGAACTAGCAGCAACCTTCCACCGCCACATCGACTTCCATCTTGATTACAATTTGGATCCCGCGACGGAACCTCTGATCCATGAAGTCATCGCACAAGCAAGGTCTTACTTTAGCCTATGTGGTTTTGACCGTGATTGCGAGGACAGCAAGAAGGTCGTGGATTCTATTCAGCCACCTCGACACAAGACGTCATCGCCTCAAGGTAGAAAGAATTGTTCAGCTGGACCATCTATCACGATTGGACATGCGACACGTCTACAGCTGCTCACCACAACCGAGTGGCATGATCTTCGTGCTGCGATCGGAGAACTGCCAATTACCATCGTAGGGTTACCCCAATCGGATATGTATATCCAAGGAAGGGCTCATCAAGGTAGTCCCCTGGGCCCTCCGAGGAGCACTTTGCGCGTGCCGTACATAGAGAAGGCGTATGGTATCAAGGTGGCAATGGCAGTGAATAATGTCGATAACGCGTTCACGCCACAGGGAACTTTGGATCCATTGAGTTCCCTCGTCACCTTCGGAGTGGCGATATTTCAAGCCGTCACACCGAGGGAGGTTAGAACCTTGATCGTAAGTGCTATTCGTACTTGAAGGTGGCTTCTTGACCCCAGAACACAGGAAGCGGTTACTTTGACGTCCAGGCGAGCCCTCGGCTTCGGTTCCAAGTACCTCATCCCAGTCACTCAATCAACAGCGTCTGGAGAGAAAGATCGGGAAAACGTTCCAAAAGCTGAAGGGGATCAGAGAGGTGGTACTCAGGCTCCCATTCCTGTGGATCTGTTTCCGACGCGTGGTGATCCCGCCGACTTCGTGGTCCTACATGATAACAGCAGTTTACGATCCGCCGCGTTGCACCCTTCATTCGAGCGTACCACCATTAAGAATGGGAGGGTAGTTGCAAGACGTAGAAAGTGGCGATGGATATCCGGAGCTACAAACTGGCCTCCGTGAGGCAAGGTGAACAATGAAATCGTGCTGGAGGGTTGGCCAAGAGAGGCTTACATACTGGCCCAACCGTATGTCTGGTTGGCAAGATGGACCTTTCATTCACAGTTAATGAAGTGATCGTTCAATGATACCTGTGGTGCTGTTTTTAAGATGGGATTTCATGCTCAATGTTCAATACGGCCCGTAAGTAATCATTGATCAAGAGGTGCATGCACGAACCACATGTCATTCCTGGAGGCCAGAGGTTCGACGTTCGTTGATCTGACAAGTGCATAAAGGCATCGCACAAAACTATTTTGACGACTAGAACATGAGTGAATAGAAGAGGCCTTGGCCCATGGCTTTGCTGCCAGCATGCCGCAATCAATCCATCTGTCCTTGGTTCCAAAACGAGGTGTCAGGCCGCGGTGTGGTGAATCCCAGTCTGGCGATCTCACCCTGATTCTCGACCCTCAGCTGAACTCCACAAGTCCAAGGGGGTGGCGGTCACGATGACATGAGAAACCCACTGAAGCTCAGGCGACAAGTAATCTTCACAGTGGCGATCCAGCAATGTGTCAGTCTGGAACCCAGCAAAGTCACATTCCAAATTGTCGAATTAAACAAAGGAGGGTGAGAATGATCCATTGCAATCGTACACTTGAAGATGCCAAAAAAACCAATAATACGTATAATGTAGTAAGAAATTCAATCGTGTGAAGAGTCAAGCCAGCATAATATTCGTGGTCGACAAATGAGGTAGGTATAAGGACAAAGCGATAAAAAAGAGTGGTAATCGTCTTAACGAAAATGAGTGAAGCTCTATTGAGCTTATAAACACAAGATTGGTCGGCACAAAGTGCAAACAAGTAGATAATCGTCACCGATATGGAATGGCGAGCAACAAGGCACACACGACCCACGTAACCAAGAAACCAAGTCCAGCGCTCCGAACAACAATCTCCCACTGTCCTCTCAGGATAATCGGGTTCAGTACCTTCGTGAGAGGAACAGAAAATGCTGGTACCGCATTCATTAGTTTACTGCGTTTCTTGACCCTTTTCGTGGTATCCGATTCCATTGTCGCATATGTGGAGATGCTGATGGTCGAATTAGAAATTTGATGCGGATGTAGCCTGCCAGTAGATGATCTTGATGATGATAGGTAAGGAGGTAAACCTCCCAAAAATACTGGGCCGGACGTATCTGCGCCAGGACTGGGTCCCCACTTCTTGAGACTGCATCGTGTCTGGATGCGGTCGACAATACCTAAGAGCCATTTCCATCTGCTCGGTTGTTCATCATCCCAGCCGGACCGTACTTCTACACCGTTTGTTTGGTCCTGAGCGTGTCCATGATGATACCAAGTTGGTCCGGAGCTTCCATTCCTGACTGACATTGTTCTCTGGGTTTTTGGTAGGGACGGTAGACCGTCAAAATCGAAGTCGGCAAGAGGCTGTCTACGAGCTGCTTCGCAACCCAGCTTCTCTAAGTCTTCCATCGCCTTCAGACGGTACCATTGGGCGTTCATTGATAGGGTTTCTTCGTTGTCCCAGCACCCTGAGATATCGGTTGTTGAAGGAGAACGGAAGGGGGCAATGAAGGTCGCAGTGGATGTAAACGAATCAGGGGAACGAGGTTCCGATTCGAGGGCACGCTCCTGTTCTCTCTGCAATTCTTGTTGCCTCCGCCATTCGGCGTCGTTATCTGGGTTGGAGCAGTATTCAAGGAGCATGGGACAAGTGGAGGGCCCTTGAATTGGATTCGTCTCGAGATACCCCGGTGATATTGGAAAGGGCTGAACCTCGCGTGAATAGACAGATACCGTGGCGTCAGAAAATTCGGTTGCAGATATGAAGGAACCTGGGCGTCTTTGCCGGTGGCGGTGAGAGCGACCATAAGCGGTCGTCGGTGGGGAAGGGAGGGAAACAGACGGTGGTGAGAAATGGGCACTGAGGCTTGTCTTATGAAGCTTTGGCGCTACGGGTCTCGCGAGCTCAAATTTACGAAGCTGCCTGAGATCACCAAAGATATAGACTGCAAGACAGACTCCGTGGAGAGCACTCAGAAGGATTGTCAAGCCGATCCATAGCCCAGGAAATACAGTCATTCTGAGCCAACGCGGCTGATTATTCACGAAGTTGGTAGTGATTGGAGGGATGAACCCAAAAAGTATCACGAGGACGCCGGCAATGATACCGCAAAGGACACGGCGGTTCCCAACGTTGGTCATTTGGGCCTGGATGAACCGTCGGAGACTCTGCTCTAGCATCCGTCGCACCTCTTGTTCGACATCGCGGAAAGTAGAGGGATCTGGGTGAGGATCTTGACCTGGTTCTTGAAAGGGAGCTAGTATGGTAGAGGAGAGGTTGAGCTCGTAATTCGTGTTTGGGGAGAGAAATGTTTGTTTGGCACGAGTGTAGAATGCGGCAAGGCGGGATGCTGCCGCCGAGGCGAAGGGGGCATCGCTGGGAGAGTTACATTGTTTCTGCCACGCCGCATAACGAGTACGATATTCTCGAAGCCAAAGAATAAAGTAGCTGAAGAGCGCTTGAATCAGTCACTGATAGCGTATGATAGCCGGAACGCGCACAGGTTCTCTGGGCACAATTCCACATACAACAGCCACTCCTCAAAATCCTTCAACCCAAGAGGTGGCAAATGCTTCCGGTCAAGGACATCATCAAGGCGGACACTGAAAAGTGGGGTTACACCGAAGGAACGGACTTTGCCAACGGCGGGGGGAGGGTTGCAGATTCGGGAGGGAAGGGAAAGCAATGATCTGAAGGATGGCTTGACAGTGGAGGGTTGAGTTTGAACGGCAGCCATGGCCCCAGGAACGATAGGCGGGAGGAGGATTACTTATGTATTTTGCCTGTCAGGTTTAACCACATTAGGCGCCCATACGGATCGTTGATCGACCTTCTTGAGATCCTTATGTATACCGCGGCCCTAACGCGCTGTTGCACTGCCGTTGCTCAAAATAAAATCGAAGACTGCTCGTGATCCATTTAGTCACCGACATACTACTGCCTATCTTTCTGCTAAATTGGTGAATAAAAGACTCACTATGGGAATAGAACGGCTCCTTCCCTCTCCTCTCCTGTTGTTGTTTTCCCAGTTATGGTCCGTTTCAACCGGTTTTGGGTTTACCAGTGAATGCTCAAAGACAGGGAAGCGAGATGGTCCGCCCAATCGCTGCCCACTTCCTTGTGAATCTCTCTCACAAACTAGGGGGACCGACGAGAAGAAGCCAAGATTCTTCTCGTTCATTTTTAGCGACGATGCTTCCAGGCTAGATGCCAGTCAGGGTGACCGCAGCCAAAAACCTCCGAAAAAAACATACCTACTTCAGGGTCGTCAATCGTCGAGGATTCTATCATGTACTACCATTGCGTCGTAGTGGTCGAATTAATTCGATACTTACTCTCGTGGACTCGACGCATCCAAAAACACGATCTGAGGAAAATGGGAACTATGCTCGATCTATCGTTAGGGCATTGGGTGCAATAATAGACGGAAATACCTTTGGAGATCAGAATGTGCGTGGGGAGAGGTCGCCCCTTTCCCACCGCCGCCGCACCTGAGCCTCACCACGCGATTTTCCAATTTTTGAGTCACTTTCTGAAATTTCGGGTTTTTGTCCGTAGCACAAGTTAGTAAGACATGTCGGGACCAGTTTCAGGCTATGCTTGGGTTATGCTATAGGTATGAACGAAGGAAAGGGATCTTTAGAAGGACGTCTTGGGAGTTCGAAGCGCGAGAAGCCCATATACTTAGTGTGATTCGTTGACAGATTTTGCGACAATGAGCAATGACTACAGAACACGGATCAAGTGAATGAACAGTGTCGGCGCAGATTAAACCACTCACTCCTCAGCAATTAAGTCCCGTGATTCACGGTTTCATGTAAAAGCGATCGTCCGCGATTAGAGGATAAAATCCAGAGTTCAGGCACGAGAAAGTTGAACAGGAATAGAAACATTCACAGGACGGTGGCCTTTCGATTCTACCATCTATTCTATGTCTTGCGGTACTCAAGTTCAGCGGACGATAAGACCCCATTTTCCGTGAGCCATGTCCCAGCGGGTGGTTAGTTCAAAGGGTGTTTTGATACCGGATAACAGGTCTGCGCGATGCATCATGAGTCGGGACCATAAGAAGCTGAACATACATGCCAACCAACTTGCCAATGTGGACCCCTCGGTTAAGAAGTGATGTATGATTCATGTCGATAGGATCGATGATAATCAATACAGACTATTCAAACCTGACATCCGTTCAAATCGTCTCTGGAATAGTGAACCCAATGTGCACCCAGGTTGTTATAGCCCTCTCCCGAATGCCCTCACGTCGTAACCCTTGTGCAGTTTCGGGCCATTCATATTTTTGACATCCAACCCAACAAACCAAATCACGAGTATCAGGGATTGGCAGTGGATAGAGAAGACTGCTTTTGATGTCTTCGATTGCGTTTAACGGTCTGCTATAGCGTGGAGTCGTTATTTCCGGGGAGGGTGTGGAAATATAAGTTGGGCGGTAAATTTGAATATGTTTGGGGCTTTCTGAATAGGATAAACTCGCGGTTGTCACAACATGAGGCCGACTTGTGAGAAGATAATGTCCACCGGGAAAACAGCCTCTGCAACTTGCCATCACCTGCCAAAGATGGGTAATTCGAGGCGACGTGAATTGAGGTCAGCGACATAAGCCATGAGGTCACCATAAGATGAGTTGGACCGCATAACAGCAAGAATATCCTCAAATACGATGTGGGCCAGCTCCTCCTCTAGGTTTGTGAAGCGCGAGGGGATATGGTTTGACAAGTAGGTGACGGAGGTGATCCAGGAGCACTGACACGTATAGTGTGTCGAGAAAATTGGAAGAAATTGGCGAGGACATCAACAGGGGTGCTCTATTACCCGATTTAGCTAGGCTGCATAAAGAGAGGGTAGGTGAATGGACCCCTCCGCCGCTTGCGGAAACCATGAAGCGAGGATTTGAAAGGAAGAGATTGAGTGTGCTGAGAGGGAAAAGGGACATGTTGACTAATAGCTTTGAGGCCATCCGGAGGGTGATTCCTGCACTGTAGGGACTCCCGCTTTGCGTTTTTGCATATGTCAAGGAGTCGTACAGTCAATTGCATTGCACAAGTGTAAAATGGGCTATTCCAAAACAGTCCATTTTGGTTCTGGAAACCGAAACCTGTTGCCCGAGTACATGCATAGGGGTTCCAGAACCCGTCAAACAATCAGATATAAATACACAGGCGGAGGTATCACGACTACTCACTTTTACTTTTGCTTTGACCAGCAAGCTATGAAGCGAAACAACAACGAACATGTCGGGATATAGATCGCTGATCGGGAAGCTAGCACCGTCGTTTAAGCTCAAAAACTATGATGGGAAGGAGTATGATGCTAACGCTGGCGAAAGTGGTCTTCCGCTCGTGATTTTCTTCTATCCAGAGTCAGGTCAGTATGCAAGTGCTTCGAAGAGACGAATCATGCGCTTATTCATTTGTGTTAAAAAGGGTCATTCCATTGCACTAGACAAGCGTGCCAGTTCAGAGATGCCGTTGCTGGTCTGTCCCGTTTTGGGCTACCGAGTAATAATATCGGTTCAATGGTTCATGGACCACAGAGAAGGTCAATTTCTCTCCGGACAAAGTCCAAATAATTGGCATTTAGCCCAGATCCTGTGGAGAAACAAAAGGCATTTGTCGAGAAAGAGGAGTTGACAGTAAGTGGAACCATTCCATTCGCTTCAGGCATTGCGCTGAATGCGAATTGAACGTAGTATCCGATCTTAAGCGACGAATCAAATACGGAATTGGGAGGGGAATGTGGGGTCTTGTCCAAGTGGTTCGAGTAACGTTCGTTATTGACCGACAAGGAATCGTGGGGTACGGCGATCGTGCACCTTCGATGGCTCGGAAGCTGCATCACTCGTTAGATATGTGGTTGAAGGGACCATGAATTATGGCGCTCACGCAAAGTTTGTTGAGAAGTGGCTAGAGACGGCGAACTCGGGAGAAGCCGAGACAGTGAAATCTGAAGCTACCACGTGAAATGGAGCACATACCGGAATCTCATGTTTGATTGCGAATATTGCATGCGTTGATGATAAAATCAGGACGAGCTGTTATCACGGTTTTTGGAGTGAAAGGATCGTGAATGCAGCCCGAGTCGAGACGAAGATTGGGCGGGTGTCAAATCACGTTCTTCCGAGTTGGCCTGGGAATCAGCCATTCAGATGATTACATCACTTCCTAGTTCGAGTTTGAGCTGACGGCCTCGGGTGGGCAATAGCCGGACGCTATGTACGCAGATGTCGCACTGCGTGCTTTATATCAACCAACTAGCTCTGCTTGTTCAGCACTTGTCCGAAGTCAACTTGCCTCTACAGCTCCTTTTCGCAAAGACGCTCGCTTCATTGGTTCTTTCGCTTCCTCTATCTACTCTTCTGAATTCGCCGTTCCCAAAGGATCACGCTCGTCATCATCTCCCAGTCTTTTTTCTCCTTCATCGCAAAGGAATTATCTCAGCGGGGCTCGCTATCTCTCTTCTTCAAAAATTCTGAGAATGTCTATCGAAACCCCAGTAACAAAGCTACTCGGTATCCGAGTGTGAGTGGTTTTTCTATACTCTCTGTATTAATGGAATGAATCATATCTCTGTAGTCCCGTCGTGCAAGGTGGTATGCAATGGTATGTGTCACATCGTTCAATATGCACATTAACATGTACTCCTGCTAACTCTTCAAAGGGTTGGCCTTCCGCCTCTCGCAGCAGCAGTATCCGAAGCAGGAGGACTAGGTACGCTTGATCCTCATTCCATCTGAAAAGAATCTCACACTCAAAATGTGACAGGTATTCTTACTGCGCTCACACAAC
>KQ962167.1:567904-618259 GCA_001563735.1 Leucoagaricus sp. SymC.cos | reverse complement strand
ACGCTCTTCGTCAGGCAATTCGTGAGACTCGTAAGCTCACGTCGAAACCCTTCGGTGTCAACATCACTCTACTGCCGAGTATCAACCCTCCGGACTACCAAGGATATGCGCGAGCCGCTGTTGAAGAAGGAGTGAAGATCTTCGAGACTGCAGGTAACAACCGTAAGTGACCAGTTTTGTTAAGCTATGAGCCTCTGTGTTGATACAACTGTCTTTAGCTGGTCCTCTGATTAAATACTTCAAGGAGAATGGTGGAATCGTCATCCATAAATGCACCACCATCCGACATGCGAAGGTGTGTGTTTATTCCCTATTCTTGGGCCTGACTGATGTCCATTTTAGAGTGCGGAGAAACTCGGTGTTGACATTCTGAGTCTCGATGGTTTCGAATGTCAGTATTCTTCTCAATGCCTAGGGGACTCCCTGATCGACTTTCATAGGTGCCGGTCACCCGGGAGAGGATGACATTGGTGGACTTGTCCTGGTCTGTAACTTTATGCCGAACGCTTCATACACGTCGCACTGACTTTGACTGACCCTCTTAGCTAGCACGAGCTGTGACAGAACTGAAGATACCTTATATTGCATCTGGTGGCATTGCCGACGCCCGGGGTTTTGCTGCTGCCCTTGCGCTAGGTGCTAGTGTGAGTATTTGAGTGATCTTTCTAGGTGCCTTATTTGATAAAACCGACAATAGGGGATTAATATGGGTATGTCAAGCTTTCACCTGATGAACAAAGGTGTTTATTTGCCTTCGACCTTGTCGCAGGAACGCGCTTCATGTGCACGGTTGAAAGGTTTGCGGACTTCCTATAGGCTGAAGACCTTGCCTTCTGACTCCTTTCCTCAGCACGATCCATCAGAACATCAAAGACAAGATTGTTGCGTCCACTGAGCGCGACACTATCCACATCTTTAGGACCCTCCACAACACCGCCCGTGTCTTCAAGAACAAAGTCGCCGTTGAAGTAGTAGAGATTGAACGTAGACCTGGTGGTGCGAACTTCGAGGATGTCAAGGATTTGGTCTCGGGTGTCCGAGGGCGTCAAGTCTATGAACTTGGTGACCCCGATTACGGAATCTGGTCGGCTGGAATCACTATTGGACTAATCAATGATATCCCAACGTGCAAGGAGTTGATAGATAGACTGGAGAGGGAGACGATGGAAATCATTATTGGGCTTAACCGCGTCGTCGGTCTTCAGCAACAGAACCCCGTGTTCAAGACTAAGCTGTAGTGCCCGAGTACTACTTCATCAGTATTTGATTGTCGCTGTATTTATGTTATACCTGGTGGCATTCTGGCTTTTGTACGATCGGACATTTTGGTGTGCAATATCCCGTCAGAGCACTGGCTGAACTGCCGATAAGCTCTGTTGGATTCGATTGTCACGTTGAATAGAGCACACCGATTTCCGTGTGCTACTTAGTAGGAGTTAGTAGAGTGTGAATAGCCGTTATTTCTTCAGACTCAGATCAGCGCTACTTAGGTATGTTCTAAGGGTAATGCAAAATCCCGCAAACGTCTCCGAGATCGGAACAATGTCTACCCCGCCATTTGATTCCCCACGCTCTGGGTGGGAAGATGGACAACCGGTTCGAACGTTGAGAAGAGATTGATATAGACGCGATTGGTCCCGTGATCGCGTTGCCGCAACGTGGAGGGACCCCGTGTGCAAATTTCCTCAAATCGCCTGAAATGGAGAGTTACGGCGGTATGACTTCCATCTAAGGTACCGGTCGGTGATGATAGAAGAGGTATCATGAGTCCTTCACCGTGGAGGTTGGTTCAAGTCTTGATTTGTCCTGAACGTTGACGCCGACGTTCGTATTTCGATCTTCCCTTTTCTTTTCCATCTTGTCGTTTACACCTCTATTACCCGCGCATGGCTGCAGCCAGCACCTCTACTTCTCCCCCTAGAACCCCCATTGACCCACGCACCGCCGCGATAACCAATGCTCGGAAATCCGGAACACCACCATCCGACGACTCGTACA
This sequence comes from Leucoagaricus sp. SymC.cos, assembly GCA_001563735.1. Lineage (NCBI taxonomy): Eukaryota > Fungi > Basidiomycota > Agaricomycetes > Agaricales > Agaricaceae > Leucoagaricus > Leucoagaricus sp. SymC.cos. The sequence goes on along the minus strand of KQ962167.1, from coordinate 616,261 downwards.
TTGAAGACCTTTCCTTTGACTATGTTTTCGATGAGAATGGGAACATGCAGAGAATATCAAAAGGATCATCAAAACCCTCGCCTCAAACCTACACACCACCGACACCACCCGACGACATTGAACCCAAGGATCTCAAGAAACCTCCATCTCCAATCTCCCTGAACTCACCAATCGGACGTTCATCCCTCTCGCGCTCAGAAAGTGCATTTCCTGCACTAGAAACTGTTGTCAGCCCTACAGGAGAGAAACCAGAGCGGCCTGCTCGTTCGTTCGGTCGAACGACTTCCGGGCCAGTATTATCAAGTGTGCCCTCGTATGCAGCACCAACTGCATCGTCCGCAGCGAAGCCCCGTACCGCCCCCCGCAGAGTAACCCTCGATGAAGTACCAGAAAGAGACCTGGCGGTAGCTTCATCCCGCTCGAGACAGGCCCTCGATTCCCACCTCCACACCCACCAGGACGAGAAGGAAAACATAAGTGAATCTGATGAACACCCTTACCAGATAGGAGCAGCTGGAAAGAGACGACATTCCCCTCCTTTGACTTCGCGGTCGTCAACACGACCCGCACTACGTACCACCTATACTGCCAGTAGTGGCTCACGGCAGCTTATTGATGGTGTACAACGTGCCGCACATGCGCGCCCAGTTGTTTCTACACAAAATCGTGCTGGCCGTATGATCAAGTCAATATCTACGTCGTCTGCATCCTCAAAGCAGTCAAGTTCTACGCTTGATCGGTATCATGATACTGATTTAAGTGAGAATGAATACAACCCTCCATCCTCCGCTCTCTCAAATTATGATGATAGAAACTCGCCAGTGGGGATCTCACCTGCTGGCTTAGAGAGTGATGCAAGAGAAGATGCAGAAAGTCCAGCTCCCGGCTCTGGAAGCAACGCTATGCCAGGAAGGCAGAAGAATCTAGTTGTAGGGGGTGCTGCAGCAGCTGGTTCTCTGCATCAATCATTGAGTAACCGGCCAAGGCGGTCTGCCAGCTTAAGTGAAGGTTTGAGTAAGTTTTGATTACTCTTCAGAAGTCGATCATTAGCTCAATTTCGACCGCTCTAGTGCACGACGACTATCAGCTACAAGTTCAACAGCCATATGGGAATGGCCATTCCCGCCCTGGAACTAGTTTGGGTATGTTTGAACTTGACCTCAGCCCTCCAAAAAGTCATTCTTAATGATTTGTTCTTACAGGTATGAGTACAATTGCCGAAAATCCAGATGGTGCAAGGCGCGTCACAATGAAAGAGCGGGAGCAGCAAGAAGCTGAAATACTGAGTGATTGCGAAAGTGAGTTCGCTGCCATTCTTCGTGTGACGCAGTAAATAACGACATCTCAGAATACATCCGAGAGCATGAAGTTGAGCAACAAGAGCCGGGACCTCAAGCTCGCCAATCCCCTTCTCCAACCCATCTCGGCGTACATCAAGCTCGCCTTGCTATCGGGCATCGCCGACAAGAATCTGATACAGTCAAGAGTGCGGTTCCTTCAGGAGTTGGATCCCCGACGGTTGGGAATCATTTAACGCGAGTGCCTTCGAAATCAGGTCATGGACGCCTCTCTCCTCCGTCTACACGAACCCCACAAGACAGAATTTCGCCACCCTCACGTTCACAAGCACGCGTTTCGCCCCAAGGTCGGATTTCACCTTCCAGCGTGAAAGGTCGTCTCTCGCCTTCTAGTGCTCGCCCACCAGTCGCCAAAGAACCCTCCAGACACCGCCGTAGTCCAACGGCGCCGGATGCACCAACAACCAGCAATATGGTAAGCGCGGGAACTTCAATCGCTCCCTCAGGCAAAACATGGGCCGCCAGCGAACGGGAAGATGAATTTTCCGAAGGACGGGAACGAGACCGTGAACGCGAACGAAGAGCCCAGTTGCCATCTGCACCTCAAGCATCTCCTCCTCCTCCAGCATACACTACACAGCCTATCCCGGCCCCTGCGCCCGCAGTATCCAGCCAGCCTAGTCTTACGCAATCCGTCGCCCCCCTCCCTCCCATGCAGTCGCCCCGGCATATTGTTGTTAATAAGAAAGCCTACGCTCGACTCGACATGATTGGGAAAGGAGGTTCATCACGCGTTTTTCGAGTGATGAGTCAAAATAACGAGTTGTATGCTATCAAACGAGTCTCGCTCGATAGAACTGACAACGAGATGATGTCAGGCTATATGAACGAAATTGCCTTGCTTAAGCGGTTGGAGGGAAATAGTCGAATCATTCGACTCATTGATAGTGAAGTTCGGGCAGGACCTGGAGGGAGCAAAGGCCATCTGTTGTTGGTCATGGAATGTGGAGAGATTGATTTGGCGAGGCTTTTACAGGACCAGATGAAGAACCCGTTAAATATGGTCTGGGTGGCATACTATTGGCAGCAGGTTCGTCTGAGTGAGCAAATGAATGCTCTTTTGACTAACACACTGGTCAGATGTTACAAGCTGTGCATGTTATACACGAAGAAAAGATTGTCCATTCCGACCTCAAGCCAGCCAATTTTGTTCTTGTCCGTGGGCAGCTGAAGTTGATTGATTTTGGTATCGCCAATGCCATCGCCAACGATACGACCAACATCCAAAGAGACCATCAGGTTATACACTCGCTTCCACTTCGACTGAACAACAACTGATTTTGTCCCCAGGTTGGCACGATCAACTACATGAGCCCTGAAGCTATCGAATTACTCGATGGCATGCGTCGCCTTAAAGTGGGAAGACCATCTGATGTATGGTCTCTCGGTGTGATTCTCTACCAAATGATCTACGGCCAACCCCCTTTCCAACATCTCCCCTTCCTCCAAAAAATGAGGGCTATCCCCGACCACAATCATGTCATTGAGTTTCCTGAATACTCCATACCGACCCTCCCGGCTTCCAAGAGTGCTAACGGAGACCAAATTTCACCGCCCACAAAACTTGAACACCTCAAAAGACGTGTGCGGGATGATGTCATTGACAGTATGAAGAAGTGCTTGACGCGCAACTCGAGGGAACGAGCAACCATTCCTCAGTTGCTCGAACATAGTTGGCTGTCGATGAAAGAATGTGAGTTGCTATCTCTCAACCATTTTCTGTTCCTAATCTCACGAGCTCGTAGCCGAGTTGAATGCGAAACCGCGACTTGCATCAGATGAGACCATTATAAACCCATACTATATGCGACAGCTACTTTCGTATGGCATAAAGCTTGGGGCAACACAGGGAGAATCTATGGATCCTGATGCTCTGTTAAGAGAGGCAGAGGTACGTGTCCCTGTGGCGACGTTAACACGTGAAATTGACGTATTTCTTTGAAGCGACTGGTCGCGGAGCTGAAAGCTCTTCAGCCCTAATTTCATTTTTTTTGCATTGATTTTGCATTGACACTTCAAGCTCGATGTTTGATACCAGCATATCGTCCCTCTTCTTCCATCCGCATCATGTAGTACTGTCATTCTCATGAACACTTATCTGCATTTGTCTCGCAATTCTTCATTCGGTCTCACAAGTAAATTCCCCTTTCCCCTTTCATTTGGCTCGCTTTCGTTGCTCCGTGTTTTCTCTCCCTTGACGATCGATAATCGTGATCAGTGGTCAAGGATACTTGCTGTGTTTGTTATGTGTACTGTATGGTCCTTTCCGTCCCTGTACTAGAGATCTTCAAGTGCTTCTCTGCACTTTCTCCTGGATTGGTGGATCGGTGATTTGATTATTTCATCTTTATATTCTTTTTTACATGGCCCAGCTCCATAGTGCCTCTCACTGCTTTTTAATATTCCTAATGATTCTTCCTGCCCTATGCAGCTATGAATCCTATGCAACCTTTCCGATATCGACTCCTTGAAAAGCTCTATAACTATGGACGGCTTGTATTATACCCATAGTCACCATCGCTACGTGTTTTTCTGTTCCATATAGTAAGAACTTGTGACCTATGCAGTCAACATGTCCAGGTATGAACTAACACAATATTCAGTCTGTCAAAATGAGATACATGATTACCTCACTGGGTTCTGCCACAGGGTTGTCGAAAAGTAAGGCTCGGACTTGCGTTCCCGAACCGTGCACCCCACTTCTAGGACATTCGCAATTAGTATTCAATCTCTTGTAATTTGTGAAGAGAGGACCGCGTCACCTTTGAGAACGCAGAAGAAACCAAACTGCAGGTTTGACAAGCTACATGTACACACTGTACGTTCTGAGTGCCATTGGGTTCTGAATTGCAAGTCTTGAATTGAGGCTATTGAATGTGACCGCCAAGCTCAAATTGTTGACGATTGGTGAATATTGAACCAATCCGAAAGCGCTCACAGTTCCCACGAAATAATGCTATAGACAATCCTCAAATTTCAAACCCGGTTATATGATCGGGGGTAGTGATCGGCTTCGCATACATTGAGATGTTTACCTATTCATAACCGAAGTTAGGTGTTCTGGGTCCTGCCCAACGAGCGTGACAAGTTCTTTGTCGTGAGCTCCTTACCATTCTAGGAATGGAGTCAAAATGTGTTTGGCAGGACATGTGTCGGGATGGGATCATATCGGTTGATACTGATGGCGGCCTCCGTGTAAGGACTGACTTCGACTTGATGAACAACAAGGGCGCCAGTACTGAGGAGTTCACAACCATTATTAGATGTAGAAGAATGCTCTTGGTGATAGGATTCGGCATGGTGATACTTATGTAGGATCGTGGAAACTTCCGTGAACCAGAACTTCACGTTCGTCGGGATAGCATATCGAAGTTAGATCTGATGCTTGAAGCTTGAAGCTTGAAGCCTTGGTCTCTACGTAATTCGTCTGCGTAGTTTTATTGCTTCTATGCGTATCTTCAAGTCCCATTTCATCAACGTTTTCGTGTTCTGAGGCAGTACCTGATATCATGGCCTGTATGAGCAGCTAATCATATCTCCAAGTTTATAAACAAACTTTGAAGTTACCTACTAAATGGGTGTCTCCACAGCTAACGAGACACCTAATGATTCGAAGGTACAGATGCTAGGACGTTCGGGCAGAACAGATAGTCACGTTGAATTTAACGCTTCGCTCCCACCAGTAGATTCCAACACCCGCACAGGGGAGTAGAACCTATCTTGTCTGGGTGTTGTCTTCTAGAGAATGTCGCATCTACAGTAATGAAATACCATCAGGACAAGAAAGCTGTGCAGGTAATTGCGGCCGACACGGTTCGTTAGTGAGAAGCTCTGAGAAGTGTGATGGGCTCTGGTCCCCCAGTGGATTGATGATCAAGATGATGATACGCGATACATAAGAAGCGATCTAAAATATCCCAGAGCCACCGCAAGGATGATCGAGGAGTGGGTGACGAGCTCGGCCATACTGGAAAAGATCATAGCAAGGCTGATCCGCTGTGGTCGCAAAATTTCAGGCCGCCTGCTGATCTTCCGTTGAATTCAGCTCTGCGGAAAGATAGACACAGTGACCAGATAATGACCATCGCAGGTCAAAAACAACATTTACCGTGTACTTGTTACTCATCAATCACTTTGATCGAGAAGCCACTTTAACCCTTCAGAGAATAATTTTATCAATATACATTAGCTACCGCAGGACAAGATGGACCTAAGGCGAGCAATGAACCGAGAATAACAGACAGCAAAATGTACAGTTAGTAGTAGATAGTTGTGGTCTTGTCGGAATCCGGAAGCAGAGTTATTCAAAAAACGGAAACCCGAGATAAATCAATGATAGATGGCATGAGAACAAAGAGCGATGGATACCATGAGGTACTTGGACGCTGGAAATGATGAAGGGCGCAAACGACGTGATATCAGCACCGGCACTAATGACAGTCTCCACCCTTCGAGGCCCTCCACCAAAACTGGTATACACAAAATTCGCTATATGTCAGCGCCCAGTCTACTGGGGCTGGTCAATGTGACGGTAAGGGGACCTGTCGTAGTTCACCTCTTGATCGATGGTAATCTTGACGCCAGGATTCGGGTCGAGAACGCCGGGCTTCACCTCATTCTCATTGACACTGCTCTTGTTATCGGACCATTCTTGCTCAGGCTTGGGGGGCCAGTCATTCTCCAACTTGGCACGCGAAATGTCAGCGAGGTCAATGTTTTGGGCGGCAACAGAGAGGTTGGTCTGGACGCCTGAGCGTGCGGAAATCGCATGAACGCTGCGGGAGGTGTGGGAGCCAGAAGTGTTGGAAAGAGCGAACGAGCCTCCGTAATCAAGCTTTCCGCGCACGGAAAGGATGATTCGGAGAGTCATGGAGGTGGTGAGAACAGCAGCCATGCTAGTGACGATGGTCTTGATGGGATCTTCCGGGCCTGTGGGTTTCATGATGAACCAGAACAGCATGTTCACCATGTTGACAAGCCAGATAGCCTGAACACCGGGTTAGATGGTTCGGCGACAGGATCTGATAACAGACGTACTCCGTAGAGGTTGAGTCCATCCCGAAGCATGAGCTTCCAGGGGCTCAAAGGCTTCGCTTCCAGGCTTTTGATTGACCGGGTCAAAGCAAGGGCGAACTAGAGAAACATAAGGCACTTTGAAAGCCTGTCCAGCGAAAAGGACATACAGATACAGTGTAGAGGAGAGTTGGAGCGACCCAGTAAATCCCAACCCAGTTGTGCTTTGGCCCTGCAATGCAGCCTTGACCTACATCAAGAGGAACAGCTACCAAACGAAATTTAGAGGCATGTATCATTCACATTCAAGGAGAATTGGATACTCACAACGGTAGAACCCACAAGCTATGGCAGTAACAACCACTTGAGCAGCAAACAATGCGCCCATCGCGCCCAAGACTCCCCTATGCTTGTCGTAGATGGCGGTGATACGAATGACATGGACAGCTAAAATCGGCTTCATTAGCTGATTACTGGACAAGTAGCAATCATACATACCAGATGCGGCAGCCAGCAAGATAGCGGTGCAGATAGGCTCGAAGAGATAAAAGTGTTGGCAGCGCTGCAAAGCCCTTAGACACGGAGGCGGGAGAAAAGAACTAGGTTAACTGACCTCCTGCGTCCACTTGGTATCAAAGAACGCAACGGCTGATTGAGATGAGCTTAAATCTGGTAAGATTGATCTAGCAACACGTACCAACAACAATGAACTCCGCCGGCATGAAAAGGCGAAGGAAGTGGAAGAGGACTTTGAGGGCAGGCCAGCCAGGGGACTTGAGAAGCCTCCAGGTACGGGGCGAAAGTACCAGAGTATCCCACGCCGCAACAGTGAGAGTACAGACTAGGAAATACTTGTGAGCGCTCAGATGAGGAGGGAGGTTTAGGGAGGGCGGAAGTAAACTGGTAATGTCCTGTGGGTTTGACATGGCGGGGATGGGGAAGTGTGGTAGCAACTCAAGACGATATATAGTAGCCCTGTTCTCACTGTTACAGGGGAGTAACAGCCACTTGTCACAGCATGTCACGGCGCATCATGCCAGGTATTTGGGGGCCTCTTGATTTGATCAGGTTGTGCCTAGGGTGTCCGGTTAGCTTCCTCCAACGTCGCTCGTCGACTTCCGTGTCGCCTTCCCATGTCTGCGGCACCAGAGCAGCCCTCAGACTTTCCCAAGTCTCGAGATACGACATGGGGTGGCTCTTCTGGAAGTAATCTCTATCTGTGCGTCAAAAGCTCACCCTTCTTGAGCTTGCAAAATAGCCTAATCGGACTATCGACAGTGCAACCTTCCTAGTTACTCTTTTCCTCCTTCTAATTGGCTCCTGCTGCATTGTCATCCGTTCATATGTTTTGCGCCGTCGTGTAAGACGACATATACGTAACCTCCTGACTGCTGACGGTCTGGGGACCACACCTCCACGATGCAGGTGTCGGAAGCGCCGGCCAAAATTTCACGACAGGTGGATCGCTCCTGCCGTTGGCGTCAACTGGGGAGACATCATGGTATCTATACATTGTTATCTCTTTTTCCTGGATATATTCTGAGTGTCCTTCTTTTAGCCACTCTCTCTCCGTGTCGTTTTTGGCAAGCGCTCTTGGAAACCAGAGGAGCCTCGATCTGAAAGCAAACCTAAGTCGGGACGACTTGGTTTGAAAGGCTGGACATCATCAAGTTGCGCCAATTCTCAACAAGACTCAGCGGACAATTCAGCTCAGTCAACAAAAATCGAGATCGCTCAGGTCACGGTCTTAATTGAAATGCCGTCTCCTGAACGTTCTATCCTATATGGACGACCGAGACAGGGGTTGAAGTCAATAGAAGATGAAGACGAGAGTGGAAGCGAGGCACTTCCCGAACTCGTCATAGGTTACGGTCGCTGTCACAAACGTTGGTGGATGGACATTGTCGCGAACGCTACGAGTGCACGGGAACGCAGTAATGATACCCATCTACCCCAATAGTCTCTCCATCTCCTCCCATCATTCTTCTCCACCTCAGCGCTTCTGGGGCGATTCTGGAACATATCCCTTCACCAGGATTATACACATCATCCTTCATACCCTCTGTCTGTACGTATAGCAAGTGTAATAGTAATTATGACCGCTAAGTTTAGCTTTCAAATGCGCTTCGCATGATCTTGATCGCATCGCACTTTGCCATGATCGCCGACGCAAAAGTGGCCAAGAGTGTTACTCGCGAAAATAGCGATATTACAATTAAACAGCCAAGCGACCATTCTCGAATCACTTTGTTTCTGAGGAAAAAAGGAGGAGCGAGAACCTCTAGAATATATATGTCTAGTAATCTAATGTGCGAACATATCTAATTCATCAATTTCATCATCATCAATCTCCTCTTCTGAATCAGAGGGACTGAAGAACTCGAACTCATGTACGTTTTCCTTCAACCACTGTTCCACGTTGACATCAACATCGTCATCCTCGCTCATGAACACTTTCTTCAGAGTCAAACCAGCTTTCGCTCTCGCCACGACAAATTCCTTCATCTGAGTCCCAGTGATCCCAGTGGTCGTGATCTCCTCTAACTGTGGGCAATAAACTTTTTTTCCCGTAGCAGAAGAGTTGGCGTGTGAACCTGAAGTGGTCCTGAGAAGTGCCTCAAAGAATAGTTCTCCTTCACCTGCGCAGTTCAGATTAAAGCATTTCAGATTGGTCAATTGGTCGAGCATTTTGTCCACCATCACTCGGGAACAAGGCAACCCGGATAACTTGAACTTCTCCAACCCAGCAAGCAGCGACTTCGTACGACCAGATGAGGCCTTACATAAGTCGCTTGCAAACTCCGTGTAATCCTCCTCGTCGAAGTCAAGATACAAGGACGTTAGATTCGGAGTGTCGATGAAGCGAAGTAATGAACGAGCATATTTTATAGAGTGGTATCGCAGCGTAAGACCCTGCAATGTGGGTAAGCAAATCTGCTCCACGCCTGCACTCCGCCATTCGTCTTCTGTCTCTCGAGGTCCCGAAAGTGAAAGCGATAAATTATTAAGGTGGGGTGATTTTGCAATGGCTTCGAACGTCCGATAAGATGGTCGCACATCCTCCATATGGTACGCCAATTCGACATCCTCCACGTTTTTCAGGAGATTCAATGATGCCTCCCAATCCAGGTGAACGCCCCAGAAAACGGCTTGCTGCAGCTGTGGCGCTTGGCCTTGGAATGGAACAAATCTTGTCACGAGTTCGCGAGGATGGAATATTTCTCCGCTATCGTTGTCATCATAATGGTAGAATTCCATATTCTCCAGTGTATCCGCTGGTCCACACTGGTGCAATCGGGCGAGGAAGAGGTATATCCATCGATAGTCTGATACAGCAACAGACAATGTTCTCCAATGCTTTACGCGCGGAATGATCAAATCCAGAATCTCGGACAGTTCTGAAATACTGTAGTAAGCTTCCCGCAGGCCACCGTCGCCATTGTCCGTTTTCTCGGGTGCCGCTGTATCGATTCCTGATCTTGCGCACCAGTTCGGATCGCCGAGGAGGTCGGGAAGGGAGGGTTGCGACCGGTCTATTGACTTTCTCAGACATTCCACGAGCTCTCGATCCAGTTTCTCCTTTTCCTGCGCCATGGCCTCTTCGTCATAATCGAAGTCGAATAGATTGTCGAACGTACAATCGATGATGATATCGAGAGGAGCGTTTTTGGCTCGTTCAACGTATGCTTTGTGCTTGTCAAGCGGTGCTGTTTTGTCCAGGTGGAGGTGGGTCCAAAGCGCGGGTGTGTCTAGCGCAACAGATCTCCAACGTTTGCACACGTGAGAGACGAGGACTTGGAAGGGTAGTTCGCGTTCGGTTTCGTCATCAAATTCGTCGTAATCTTCATCATCCTCTTCCTCTTCTTCGTCTCCGTTATCCTCCTTTGCTTTTCCTTTTTTCTTTCTCTGAGATGTTTCTCCTTCATCAACATCACTCCACTCTTCATCGTCTTCACCGCCTTCTGTTAGATCAACAATCTCCCCGTCAACCTCATCTTTTTCTTCAACCTCTTCATCATCACTAAGTTCCTCCTCAAATTCATCATTGTCGTCGTCTCTGAACTGTTTTGCCTCTACCTCCATCTGCATCCCGGTCTCGAATACGTACGCCAACAGTTCATCAGGAAGGACGTTAATAGGACATTTATCGCCTTCGGGAGGAACGAATGGATTACTCTTCAACATTTCCCTGGTGACTTTCCTCATAGCATCTTTGGCTGATAAACCAGGTTCTCCTTTGAGGGCTTCTGCGAGTTTTGACCGAAGTTCTGAAGTGAGTTGTTTGTCATAGTTGCTGTCGCTCATCTCGACAGAGATGCGAGGCTGGGTCTGATAGTCAGCAGAAAGGGCGAGAAACTGAGACAAAAACCTACTGTCTGTTCGACGCGCCGAGGTGTTTTGTTCAACCGAGGAGTCAAAGGTTGGGTTGATTTTTGCTTAATCTAATCAGGTGCACGTGGTGATAAATTCTCTTATGATGCTCAGCGAATCACCATTCCCGGTTCAGAGGTCCCGCGCTTTCGAAGTTTTGGAGACACATTTTAAGCGCAACATACAAATGAAACGAGAACAGCCAGGCTGACAACAGTGAAGTGAACCCGTCAGCACGAGCGCGTTTACTTCGTTCTCATGGACCTTTAGGCGAATACATCTACAAATTCAATTATCCTCCATCACAAGTCGAGAACCGGGATCCACTCTGCATTGCTAGTGGACATGGAGACAAGGGGAATTGGCAGTGGCGGATGGATGACTTAGAGGAGGTAGAATGAAGCTTAAAAGTATTATTTTAGTGGGCGCATGCTGCATACCATGAGATGAAGAAAACATGCAAGACTCATAGGGAGGAACACGAACACCAAGTAGGCCTGAAATACATTTACTCGTCCTCCTCCTCTTCTTCCTCCTCTTCCTCCTCGTCCTCCTCCTCGTCCTCCTCCTCTTTGGCCTGGTCGAACACTTGGGTAGCGATCTGGTCCAAGTCACGTTGACCGCTCTCAGTAATCCTTCGGCCACCGTTATCCGACTTCTCCAGCACGCCAATCTTCTCCAATGACTGACAGACTCTTCGCTGAACAGAGGTCGAGCAAGGAGCGTGGTGTGATGGTCGGTTTCCGCGCCTGTTACGGCCACCATGGAGTTTTGTTAGAGCACCGATACCGACATCTTTACGGAGATATATGTGTCGTGCAATTGCAGCTATTTGACGGAAAACCACGATGACATGTCGGTTATACTGATTTAGGGTGATCGGAGCTAAGGATACGGACCTGCGCGGACGTAGAACCAGTCGGGGTCATAGGGACCAAGTTCCTTGAAGGCGCCAGTCTTCGCGATATCAACCCATGTGGGTACCTCGATTTTTCCAGACCTCTTGAGGTGAGAAGCGTAGGCGTTGATGAATGCGTCGGCACTGGATATCACGAAACCAAAAATCATGGGTTCAGCATTTCATTCGGACATGAACTATGTCTGTGCGCACCTAATATCCCGTACTCCCGGCATCTTGTTTTTAGTCTTGGGAACGAGCGCGAGGGCTGGCGACGTTGACGGGCTTTGTGTGTATTAGTTTTGGTCGATATTCACAGGCGATGCGGCTGCGGCTATCGCCGAAGAACTGCATAGTAGACGACGGGCCGGTAGCTTAGTCAGCATTCTTCCAATTGCCCTCTCCCCAAAAACATCATCCTTCATGTCACACACGAGTCTGGTTTACTATTGAGACACACTCATTCAATTGTTTTTGGATACATTCAAGAGACTCTGCCACACCTTCCTGTCTTACTACAAGGACACGTTCTTGAATTGAGAAATTTTTTGCCTGCCCGAATCTGACCCTTTATCCCCTTGTTCTCTATTTGACCTAGACTGAGAGCGTTGGCGGAATGGACCCTTACAATCTCCAAAATCGGCACGGTTATCACAATTTCTCGACAGGGCACCTGCCTTAGCAAGTCAATTGATCCGAAGTCATTCATTTCCCACGCTGACCACAAGGGCTGTACCCCCACACTGCGTATCTCACAGTCTCTCCTCCCCGCCGTCAACCTCCTTCGCTTCGCAACCTCTCAAGGCCCGCATAATGGTGCATAGCGCCCCTCTCAAGACAGTTCTGCCCTACGAGCATATTGATCTTGTTCCTCTTTCTGCCAGCGCTCCACCCCAACCCCGAATAACCACATCATCGCTCGATGTGGACCATAATGATGCAGCTAGTTTACTTCCACCATCACCAATCCCCATCAGCCATCTACCAGCAGAGCTACTCATTGAGATTTTTGTAGTATGTTCAGTCATTGAGCCATTACTTCCTCTCGCTATACGTGCCGTGTGTTCACGCTGGAGAAACTTGGTCGATAACTGCCCTTTGATTTGGCGGCACATCTCCCTTGATGACGAAAATCACTCGATAGCCCTACAAAATCATCAAGCAAAACAATGGGCGTCCTTGTCCTCCCCACTACAATTCGATGTCGAGGTTAATGCAAACAACCTGGACAACATGCTACCGCTGATCTCCCCCCTTCTTCCTTACATCGACCGATGGCGTTCCTTCACGCTTACTGGTCAACGGGAAGAGGAGGCAGATATGTCCGAATTGGACCTCACCACTACCACCTTCCAGCATCTCAATGTATCCATCTGCGACTGGGACACCGATTACCTCGAGGAGGATGAGGTAAAATCCACCTTCGTATCCAGCTACCCTCCCTTTGCCTACATGATGAACGTATGGGTTTCCAAGCTTCCCTCCCCAGAAATGATAGCTCCCTTATGCTTCACCACAGTCTCGATCACGGAAGGGAGCTTTGGAGCTATATCGGCTCACCCCCGTTCTGTTCTGGACTTCTTACGGGCATGTCCAGATTTACAATCATTCTACTTCTCCGGATGGCCCCATGATGAAGACCTCACATCCGAAGAACTTCCCATCGTTAGCCTCCCTCACCTCCATACATTACAGCTCAAGAGCACATGTTCCGCACGTGCTTACCTCTCCTGTCTTGACACCCCTCTCCTTCAAAACCTGCACCTTGCACACCTGAATGTCGACTTCAAACTCCAGGGAGAGTATAATGAGCCTGGAGACAGTGACGATGAGGCGGGGGACTATTCGCAGTCACCCTCCAGCGATCAAGCGACCGGAATGGGTTTGCGCAAACTTATCCACCGCTGCCACCCTCCTCTGAAGGTCCTAGAGATGGATTTTAGTGATATGCGGACAAAGGATTTTCATTACATCTTCGATCGGCTCAATGACCTGGAAGAGTTCCGCATCGTTGCCTCCGACATGTCGGACAAGGTTATTCGCCTCCTCAAGCCGAATTTCCATGAGGATGGCTCGATGCAGCTCCGTCTACCTCGACTGCGCAATTTTCGCCTATACAATTGTCAGAGGCTTTCCGGGAGTGCTATTGTCAATGCTCTATCGTCGCGCCTCACACATACGGATGATAATCCCCAGTGTGGCACGTTGTCTGAGGTAGCAATTGTCGGTTGTGATGGGTTTGGTAGTGCACATGAGGTGTCCCTAGCACGAATACTGCGCGGTCGTCTGCGATATGATTAGTTTCATATTTCCAATTTTCTTTATTGCTCTGGCGTATGTATTGGACTGTGTATTCTTGCTATGGCGATTGTATCCTTGCAAATTTCTTGTATTCTTATGTATTCATGTTTCATCGCATATCCAATGACAAGTATCTGTACATCTTCTCGTATCTGACGGTGCTGTTCTTGAATCGGCATCATGGAAAAATGGGCCGGAACCGGAGTGCATTAGGCGACATAATCAACCATGTTGATACACAATTAGTGAGCTCATCGCCAACAATTCCCGCGGGGCGGAGGCATTATAGGGGTAAACGGTATCTATGTCGACGTCGTATTAACGTTGGGGTGTGCGCTGAGTGGGGATGAGGTGCCAAGAAGTCAGATTGCCATACTTCATGACTGATTTTGGGCCGCATTCATGACCTCTGCAGGCAACAATCAGAGATCGGTGGGGCTGGAGCTGTGATAAGAACTAACCGGCGTTGTATTCTGCAAAGCGAGCACCGACGCGCTCCGAGTGCTTAATGAACTTTTCGGCGCAATTCATGATGCATGTTTCCTGGAACCACATCAGAAACGAAATCTGGGTCGAATGCACGGCCGAGTTTACCTCTTTGGAGGATAATGCCTTGCTTGTGAAATCATTACAGCACGTATTGAAGCATTTCTCTGCGAGGTTCGCATACATTCGGAGAAAGTCTTGCATCTATTTTGTGTATGAGCATAAGTCGTCATAAGGGAAGAGAAATCCGATGTTACCTGCTTCTTCTCGATAATTTTCGTCATGTGTGCCTGCTCGGCAGCGTTGAAGTGAGAGAAATCCATGTCTATGAGAAGAAGAGAGTGGCAAGAAAGTCGAAGCGGAGGTGAAGGTTGGTGGGTAAGGCGTAGAGAAGCGCGTCTAAAGCTCGCTTAACCTTGGGAGAAATTTGCCGGCATAAGACATCACGTGTGCGTAATTTCCACTTCTCTTCACCCATCGAGTCAGATTCATGGTATTCGATTATCTATTTCTTACTACACCACTACCACCGCCTATTATCCACATTCACTCTAGTCTCTCTGGGCATCGCTCCTTCGGTGAAAAGAGCTTGAATCATCTTCCTAGCCTGTCGCCTTTCTCCCGTCATTCGTAGCACCAGAAGTACTTAAATATTGACGCGAACAACAGTGGGTAACATCTCTACTTCTTCCTAACCTCCGTTCCAACTTTTTCGTCCTGTTGTTTTCAGTGGTTGATCTTAGCATGGCAATGCCCTTCAAAGACGCTCTCGCTCGTCTCGAGAATAAACGAGTCAAGTCTACGCGACCTCTGATCCCTCCTCAGATATTGCAGGAAGATTTACCCCTGTGAGTAATTATAGAACGTGCCTCATTTTTGCACGTTCGCTAACATATTATTTTATAGCACTCTCCGGGCAGCTCAGACCATCCTTGAGGGGCGTCTCGCAATTGAGAGGATCCTTCATGGTGACGATGACCGTCTCCTCGTAGTCGTTGGGTATGTCCTGCTGAGATATCACATTTTTATCAACTTATTTCTAATTTTCAGACCCTGCTCTGTCCACAACGTCGACTCTGCATTGGAATACGCTCGTAGATTGCGCGATTACGCTGAAACTGCAAAAGACGATCTCTTGATCGTCATGCGTGTCTACTTCGAGAAACCTCGCACCACCATCGGCTGGAAAGGTCTCATCAACGACCCCGACCTTAACGGCAGTTTCCAAATTAACAAAGGCCTACGCGTCGCGCGTGGTCTTCTTCTCGAGGTCGCGAAAATGGGACTTCCAGCTGGCTGTGAATTCCTTGATACCATCTCTCCTCAGTATACTGCGGACCTGGTCACTTGGGGTGCTATTGGCGCAAGGACAACCGAGTCCCAGGTGCATCGTGAATTGACCTCGGCTTTGTCGATGCCAACTGGTTTCAAAAACTCCACGGATGGAAGTATTGGAATCGCTGTTGATGCTTGCCGTGCTGCCAGGAGTGGACATGTCTTCCTTTCTGTCGGTAAGGAGGGTTTGAGCAGTATTGTCGAAACTGAGGTATGCGTTTCGCTGCCAATAGCCATTTCGACGTGCCTGATATGCTTTAAGGGCAACCCCGACGTGCATGTCATTCTTCGTGGTGGAAGCAAGGGCCCTAACTACACTGCAGAGTACGTTCGTGACGCGGGCCAAAAGCTCGCCAAAGCTGGTCTTCCTCAAAAGATCATGGTTTGTCTCCCAACTCAACTTTATCACAGCTGACCTTTTCCTTCAGATTGACTGCAGCCACGGAAATAGCCAAAAGCAGCATCAAAAGCAAGCCGAAGTTGTTGAAGACATTGTGCGGCTACTTTTGTCTTTCTAGAATATAGGCTGACATTTCTTGTAGGCCAAGCAACTTGAATCTGAGGATACTGCCAGCTACATCATGGGTGTTATGATTGAGAGCAACTTGGTTGAGGGCAGACAAGACATCCCTGCCTCAGGACCTGCTGGTCTCAAGTATGGTCAATCCGTGACAGATGCTTGCATCAGTTGGGAAACTACGGTGCCCGTTCTTGAACGGTTGCGGGCGGGCGTCAGGGGACGCAGAGAACAGGTTCGGAAGTCGGCTCAGCAATGGTGCTGATCAACCCTATTTATCTGTTTCTTTCGAATGTACGAATCATGTCAAAATATGTGCAACAGAGATTGTCGTATTCGCAGCTCTATCCGCTGCTCGTCGTGTGTTCTTATCCCTGAAGCTTGGCTTAAAGTTGGGCCCGTTATCGATGCCTGCGGGGTGAAAACTTCGAATAAATTAGACGTTGGCCAACTTTAGCCTAAAGTCCTACTGGACTACCCACAGGTGGCTGCCCACTGTTGAAAGCAGAATAAAGTGTAGCGTAGTGCTAGGAATAAACAAACTAGTCACTCACGTAGTTGTCAGTTAGTAGAGACATGAAGTATAAGCAGAGGTTGGTAAGAGCTGCTAGAACAACAATATAACGCAGAGAGGATGTAGATTCACTAAAGAATGACAAGATATTGTAACTACTTATATACTGAAAGGAAAGTGTATGCATAAGCGATAACAATCTACTTGCAATAAAGCACATGTACTGCTACAGCAAATAGCACAATAAGCAGTTGCTACGGAGTCCTAGAGTACAATAATGCATGGTATAATGCAGGAGTCTGTGAACTATTGTTTGTCATAATAATGTGGGATACCCTAATGGTACACACTAATAATAGATAGGCACATAGAGCGTTTACTTAATTCAACACTCCCCCTCGCTCAAGCATTGATGCGACAATTAAGTCAAGCAGATCTAGACTTGGCATCTTTTTGTGCAATTTTTATATCCTGTTTTTTTTAATTTTTAATTTTTAATTTAAATTCATAAATTTATATACCGGTGCGTGGTAGCAGTCTGGTCGCAAATACAAGAATGTATCTACAGTACTCTATGAAAGACCCCAGAAACAAAATCCCCTGCAGCTCAGCTGAACATGGCAGCCTGCACCAAAGAATAGGCTCTCTCTCTGTCCAAGGACGAACGGAGAAGCAGGTAATGTGCCTGCAC
Organism: Leucoagaricus sp. SymC.cos; assembly: GCA_001563735.1. Classification (NCBI taxonomy): domain Eukaryota; kingdom Fungi; phylum Basidiomycota; class Agaricomycetes; order Agaricales; family Agaricaceae; genus Leucoagaricus; species Leucoagaricus sp. SymC.cos. The sequence goes on along the minus strand of KQ962167.1, from coordinate 598,777 downwards.
CTGTGGAGTGAGTGCCTTCCATCCCATGTGCTAAGGCCAAACTAGCACAGCCCCCATCAGCAGCCAATGCCAGACCCCCCAGGACGAAGGCCCAGAAAACCCAGCAACTGCCAAAGAGTGGCTGCACCATTGTTATCCCCCAGGGAGATGCGCAAAGGAGAATGCCCAAGGGTTCTCCCTGCAGAAATCTAGCAGCTCCTTCCAGCATTTAGGAAAGTGCCGCATGTCACCAAAGTCACTACACTCAGTTAAAACGTGCTCATGGGTCTGCCAATTGGTGGACCCACAAGGGCAAGAATGATCACAAGAGAGGTTAAACCACTGTCTAAACTCCCCAATTGGGGCATAATTGAGAACTGCCCTACACACATGTGCACAAAACAGGGAATCATGCAAATGCTTAAGCCACGTACCCCCAGAAAGGTAGGTGGGCATCATACGTTTGCCTCTCTCATCAGTGAGGTGCAAAAAATCTCTCCTGGAGGAGCTCAAACAAGCAAACTGCCTAGTCCACTCATCATGACAAGCCTGAGCCTCGGCTGTATGTAAATAGTTAAGAGTAGTGAAGGGACAAGCCCCTACCAGCTCCCAGGCAGCAGGGTCCACCACATATCTGTGGACCATGTGATGCAAAGGCCACTCCAGCAAGGAGTGAACCTATACAAATGCAAAGGTGCAGGAGGGATCCTCCTCCAGCCACCTAGCAAGACAAGAGCAGACAAGTAGGGCCTGAGCCTGCCTGTTGCCAACAGAAGGGTCCACCGCCCTCCTAGCTGAAGCTGGATGGTCAGTGAACAGGACAACATAACAAGCGCCTTCCTGCACACACGCAGAGAAGATGCCTATATGAATAGCATGGAGTTCCACTTTATATCCTGTTTCTCAACAGTGTATTTTTCTCCAATGATCTCAAGGCCATAGGCATCCCTAAATTTTTTGAATTTTTTGTAGCTGAGATTTTTAGTAAGAAGATCAGCAGAGTTATTTTTCCCTTCAATGTGCAAGGGTGTGATCTTTTTCTCATCAACTAGATCTCGAATGTAGTGGTAGTGGACATTGATATGCTTTGAGCATTTTTCTTGTACAGGGTTGGAGCTCAAGAAGATAGATCCCATATTGTCATCACAGAGAGAAAGAGTGGAAAGCTCATAACTGAGTTCTCCAAAGAGGTTTTTAATCCACATTAGCTGGCATGAGGCTTTGGAGAGCACTACATACTCAGCTTCAGTAGAAGAGAGGGCTACAACTGACTGACAGTGTAAAGTTCACATCAAAGCACAGGAGCCAATATTGAGAAAGTGTTACACTCCTTCCTTTGTAGTACTTTATTTTTATCATTCTGCTGATCTTTGTGGACTTTTACCCCTTTCAATTCTATCTTGCATATGTGTATATAAGGGCTGACTCCTATCATGTTCAGTAGTTTAGTCTTGTTTAGCTATATATCTCTCCTACATCGACTCTATGTCAAGGTGAAGCTTAGCCCTTGAGTGTTTTCTTGTTGCAACCTTTGTATAGGCCCAAGTCTGTATAGACAGCCTCCCTAAAAGAGATCAACAAGAAACAATCCCTAGCATGGATAACAAAAGACTAAACTTGCTAGAATGCTTGACTCGACTCAGCTCTTAGCTACCTGTCATCATTCTTTCTATTCTCTCCTTAGGTTGTCACTTGGCCAAGAAACAAGCCTCAGTTATACTTCACCGTGAAAGAAAGTAAAGAATTAAGGTTGTTGCTTTACCAGAAAAGCATTCTCTTGATATTTAATATTCAACTTTACAATAATGAGCACTAGATGATTTTGAGCACCTTTGACTTCTGAAGACGAAGACACTGCACCAAAACCCATTCCCATTCCCCATCTCCTTCAATCAGAACATTCTTCTACATCACAACCCTCTCCCCTTTTCCAAACACCCACAGAAACTCCTCAACTCCATATCCTACAAACCCTGACACCTCATCTACATGATACTCAAATCCTATTAAAACTAACTTGGCCATCTTCCCAACCCTCTCCACTCTATTTGGAGATAGAAATAACACCAACTGACAAAAATCTCCTGGACACACCGCAGCAACCACTGCCTCATCCTATCCTGGAATCATTTGAAGAAGAAGGAGATGAAGAAGAAGATGATGATGAAGAGAAAGGAGATGAAGAAAAATATGAAACTGATGAAGAGACAGAAGAAAAAGAAAGCAAAGAATTCAGAAATAGTGACCAGACTACAAACGATCAAGCTGCAGTAATTGCTACCTCAATGGAGAATTTAACTATCAATGAAATCTCCCACAATCAGCCAACTCTATCTTCAACCTTTTTTAATAACCCCATCTCAATGACCACCCTCTTGATATAGCACAATACACATCCCTCTATATCTGCATCATCACCACAATTGGAATCAGAGTCATTACAGCAATTCTTCTCACAACAGCCACAATATTTCCCTGTTATAACATCTCCTCAAATGCCACCACTCCCCTCTCCACTAGTACAACCTTTTTTCCTAATACCAACATCGACGACCCCCCTACCATTATTACCATCCCCACAGAGGTAACAACTACCACCACCACCACCACCTCTGCAAAGACCACCTCTACCTCTACAAAGACCCCACCACCTCCATCAGGACCCCCACCACCTCTACAAGGACCCCCACCATCTCTACAAGGACCCCCACTATCTCTGTAAGAACTTCCACCACCTCCTCCCCCACCTATCATGTCCATTGCCATGGCAGCCATCAATTCTCCAGAACCCACCTTCATAGGTTCAAAGACTTTTGATGGGAATTGTGAAAAATTCGAACAATGGCTTCTCTCCAGCAAAATCTACCTCACAGCAAAATATACCACCTATCCCAATGACCAAACAAAAATCTGGTACATACTCACCACAATGCAAGACAGTCCTGCTAATGTCTGGGTGGCCCAATTTATTGTCTCCCACACTATGCCTCCAGCCCAACCTGGAGGACAATCAACTATTGCTCTTGGAACCTATGACATATTCATCATAGCACTCTGTGCTGCATTTGCTCCACCTAACCAATAGGCATTTGCCCTTACCAAACTCAAAAACATGCGCTAATAAGGATTACCTCTCGAGGACTTTATATCTGACTTTAAAACTTATGTCTGATTGTCTAAAATCACTAATGAGGATGTCCTTATTGACTATTACAAACAAGCCATCAACTCCCGCATTGCTTGACAAATCGACACCCAGATCACCTTACCCACCACCATTGAGGAGTAGTATACTCAATCTTGACACCTCAACAACAATTACTGATGGGCAAACACCCTGTATGGCCAAGTCACTTCCCTTCCAGACTATAGACAAGCCCAACAACAATACAATTACTGATTTCCTCTATGTCAACAACTGACTTGCTCAGTTAACACCTATGCCAATTACTATCAACATCAACCCTACTCCTCCAGCTCTCATTGTGATCCCAATGCAATGGACGTTGATCACGCCTACTTTGACATTGATGAACAATACCTCAATAAAGAACCAAACTATGAGAATGATAACTTTCCTGTCAAAGAAGATGTAGAAAGTATGAAAGATGAAGTAGAAAGATTGGAAGAAGTCTACACCATGACCGACATGACACTCAATGCTATCTTTACCCCTATCAAATGACAACATTTCTTAAAAGGAGAGTATTTCAAATGTAGAAAGAAAGGTCATTGGGTATGAAACTGCCCTCTTTGTCAAGCTCGACAATCCCAATGTGCATTATCATCTTGACCTCTCCCTTGTCAATCCCCTTGTCCTCACCCACCAGTTACTCGAGTAATCAATACAATCAACATGGCTCAGACTGCAGCTAACATAATTGACAATGTCGCTGAAGAGCATAGGGACATAGTCAAAGCTACCTTTTCAGATTTTTAGACATGAATTACCCTGTACCAACCAAGCAGAATGAAACTTCTTTCTCATTGAACCTTGTAACCATTCCCTGTGAACCAAAGAACTCTTTTATTTACCTACCCCTCAACATCTTGCACCCAAATCTCAGATCAATTTCTATCACTGCATTAATTGATTCTGGAGCACAAGAAAACTTTATTAATCTCAACTATGTCCAAAAACACAATCTACCTACCCTGCAACTAAAAGCGCCAATCAAACTGTATTATGCCAATGGAACTTCTAATACAGAATCCATGGTAACACACTACACTAACTTACAAACTCAGATTGACAATCAACAGTGTGACATACAATTCTTAGTGACATGATTAGCCAAGAAAACCCTCATACTGGGAATTCCTTTCCTTGAACATTTTAACCCAGACATCAACTGGAGCCAATGCACATTCAAATGGAGAAGTCAACATATCCAATACATAGAACTTCTCCATTCACTAAATTGACTCACTAATCAGTCTTCAAATACACTAAACCAACTAGCAATTCTTCACACAAGACAACCACTGACTGATGACTGGGAATATGACTCCTCTATCTATGACTAATATCCCATTGACCACGATGAATATAATCTGGACACAGAAATTACCTATATCACAACCCCCCTAAAACTAAACTACAAAATCACTATTACCACAAAATTGGCCCAATCAAAGACTCCATCTCACATGCCTTCTTTCAAAGAATTGGTGCCCACCAAATTTTATTGCCATCAACTACTATTCAGTAAAACCCACTCTGATCAATACCCCCCTTCTCGATCCTATGATCACAAAATTGACCTTAAAGAAACCTTCAAACCCATCACTCATAAATCTTATCGATTATTCCTCATGGAAACTCAAACCCTTAAAGAATTCATTGACAAAAACCTTCAGAAAGGATATATTCATAAATCTAAATCCCCAATGGCATCTCCATTCTTTTTTGTAGGAAAGAAAGACAGAAAACTTTGACCTTGTCAAGACTATCAATATCTCAATGATCATACTATCAAAAATGCCTACCCCATCCCACATATTTCAACAATCATGGACCAACTCAAAGATGTGAAATACTTCATGAAACTCAATATCTGACATGGATATAATAATGTCCGAATTCAAAAAAGAGACAAATGGAAAGTGTTAGGGGTGCTTATCGGCAGGACCTCACTCTCAGGGATGAGAGAGAGTGCCTATCCTCAACCGCTCGTCTCGACTTCGAATAGTACGGATCTCCATCAAGACGACGAAGAGGAAGCTGACTACGTCAAGTGTATAATTCCGGAGGTCAGACAGACCAATGTAGCTCTGCCGAGGAATGTCCTCTATAGTCAACACAGGGAGCGACCCCGATTGACATGCCAAACTTGAGTCGGAACTTCGCCTCTCTACTGACGAAGTCCATCTCGAAAGAGTCGGAAATATAACACTCACTTGTTATGTTGACTTCCGTTCCTGAAGGGACGCCTAGATCTTCCAGGACGTCCTCGTTACAAGCGAGTTCTTGAAGAGTCCCTAATGCAGGGGAGATTGAACTGAATCGTTCGAAGCTTAGAGATCTTCGTAAGACACAGCTGCAAGATGCGCAAAGAGCGTAGACAATAACCGAAAAGGATAGAAACTTGCGTTTCTCCCGTTTTCAGTGGATCTTATATAGTCAAGATCTATCTAACTTTAGACTACAGAAAACTTTTCTGTCTAGTAGAAAATCAGAAGGTATTACTATATAGATCTTGGAATGTCCATGAAGACTATGACTAGGGGAACGGAAAATGTAACTACTCGGAAATCGTCCTAATCATTTAAACAGGGGTCTGTGTGAGAAGGCGATAACGGAATAAACAATCAATGATTGGCTTTTCTAATTTTACTAGAAATGGAGAGTGGACTTTAAACGGGGGTCCGTAGTCCAGGAGACCAGATGTCGTAAAATGTCGTAAGATATTGTAAGATCAGATTCCTGATCTGGTGTAATTAAAGATCGTAATATAAATAAATGAAGATCGATTAATCAGAAGCGTACATGTCTTCTAATGAGTCATCGGGACTCTCGATCTTGATGGATGCGGATGATGATGAAGAAGCTGATGGTTGATAGCTTCTTGATGAAGATGACGTAGTGTCATTGCTGGAAGAGGAGGATTCCACGATGGTGGGGGCGGTGGCTGACTCGAGCAGCGTAGATACGTCGAGTGTAGTTTGTGAGTTATGAGCGATGCGTAGCTCTTGGACTAGAGGGTTCTCAAGCCGTCGCATATAGGTGTCGTTAAGGACTGCATGAATGATATGGGAGGCGAGACTAATCCCTTCTTGGTCGAGTATGTGGTGATGCCATTCTTCGTTCTTTTCCTCGTCTTTGTCAGCTATCAAGTTCCATCCGTTGGCGATAGATGCGCCAATGTTTCCATGTACGGTACACGCATAAGTTCCATTCAGGTAGCATCGTCGGAATGGTGGGTTCTCGAAGGCACTTCTGATAATCTGGTTAAGGGCTTTAGCGAGTGGGACGCTTTGAGGGGAGAGGAGGGTGACGGGAGGGATAGGTGCTCTGTCTGATCGATAAGCTCCTGTAAATTCCCAAGTATAATATTCGGGCCATTCAAGAGAACGCTCAACTATATCTTCGACGTTAACAGTCTCCATTCTTCTAAGGTGTGTATTATGGCTAGGAGTTCTCAATCATAAATATTGTAATTTCATTCAGCTGGTGAGAAGGTTTTGGAAAAGAATGCAATAGGTTTCTGGTTTCCATTAAGGTTATTTTGATAAAGGATTGCTCCTGAAGCATATTTTGATGCATTGCATTCCATTTGGAATGGTTTTGTTGGATCAAGGACAAGAAGGAGGGTCAGTTTAGAGAATTCTTGTTTGAGAAGTCTAAAGGCTGTTTCAGTGTTGGTGGTCCAATTAAATGGTGTTTTCTTCGATAGAAGTGTGTTTAGGGGTCATGTAAAATCAGTGTAATGATGGATGAATTTGCGATAGTAATTAGTGAAGCCAATAAAACTTCATACATCTTTGGTGATTGTTGGAGTTGGCCATTGCCAAATTCCATCTAATTTTATTGGGTCCATTTCAACTTTGTCAGGAGAAATGATGAATCCAAGGTATGAGATACACTGTTTTTTGAATTTATATTTTTCTAGTTTCAGATAGAGGTCATTATCTATAAGGATCTGGAAAACCTATTCTGTACATTTGGTGAGTTCATCAAGTGTTGGGGCAAATATTAGGATATTGTCCATGTAAATGAGAATGAGATTATTGTGTATCAAATCATTAAAAATGGTGTCCATCATGTTCTGAAAAGTGGTGGGGGAATTAGTCATGCTGAAGAACATTACTGTTGGTTCAAAAAGACTGAAGAGAGTCTGAAAGGTGGCTTTCTGTTAACGTCGAAGATATAGTTGAGCGTTCTCTTGAATGGCCCGAATATTATACTTGGGAATTTACAGGAGCTTATCGATCAGACAGAGCACCTATCCCTCCCGTCACCCTCCTCTCCCCTCAAAGCGTCCCACTCGCTAAAGCCCTTAACCAGATTATCAGAAGTGCCTTCGAGAACCCACCATTCCGACGATGCTACCTGAATGGAACTTATGCGTGTACCGTACACGGAAACATTGGCACATCTATCGCCAACGGATGGAACTTGATAGCTGACGAAGACGAGGAAAAGAACGAAGAATGGCATCACCACATACTCAACCAAGAAGGGATTAGTCTCGCCTCCCATATCATTCATGCAGTCCTTAACGACACCTATATGCGACGGCTTGAGAACCCTCTAGTCCAAGAGCTACGCATCGCTCATAACTCACAAACTACACTCGACGTATCTACGCTGCTCGAGTCAGCCACCGCCCCCACCATCGTGGAATCCTCCTCTTCCAGCAATGACACTACGTCATCTTCATCAAGAAGCTATCAACCATCAGCTTCTTCATCATCATCCGCATCCATCAAGATCGAGAGTCCCGATGACTCATTAGAAGACATGTACGCTTCTGATTAATCGATCTTCATTTATTTATATTACGATCTTTAATTACACCAGATCAGGAATCTGATCTTACAATATCTTACGACATTTTACGACATCTGGTCTCCTGGACTACGGACCCCCGTTTAAAGTCCACTCTCCATTTCTAGTAAAATTAGAAAAGCCAATCATTGATCGTTTATTCCGTTATCGCCTTCTCACACAGACCCCTGTTTAAATGATTAGGACGATTTCTGAGTAGTTACATTTTCCGTTCCCCTAGTCATAGTCTTCATAGATGTTCCAAGATCTATATAGTAATACCTTCTGATTTTCTACTAGACAGAAAAGTTTTCTGTAGTCTAAAGTTAGATAGATCTTGACTATATAAGATCCGCTGAAAACGGGAGAAACGCAAGTTTCTATCCTTTTCGGTTATTGTCTACGCTCTTTGCGCATCTTGCAGCTGTGTCTTACGAAGATCTCTAAGCTTCGAACGATTCAGTTCAATCTCCCCTGCATTAGGGACTCTTCAAGAACTCGCTTGTAACGAGGACGTCCTGGAAGATCTAGGCGTCCCTTCAGGAACGGAAGTCAATGTAACAAGTGAGTGTTATATTTCCGACTCTTTCGAGATGGACTTTGTCAGTAGAGAGGCGAAGTTCCGACTCGAGTTTGGTATGTCAATCGGGGTCGCTCCCTGTGTTGACTATAGAGGACATTCCTCGGCAGAGCTACATTGGTCTGTCTGACCTCCGGAATTATACACTTGACGTAGTCAGCTTCCTCTTCGTCGTCTTGATGGAGATCCGTACTATTCGAAGTCGAGACGAGCAGTTGAGGATAGGCGCTCCCTCTCATCCCTGAGAGCGAGGTCCTGCCGATAAGCACCCCTAACATTAGGATAGAAACTTCCCTCTGGACCCCAGCGGACCAGTTGTAGCCGGGTATTCCCCAGGAATGCGGCACTTCTCGGAAATCAGCTGCAGTACGAGAAGAGGATTGGAAATCCTTGGAAAATGACAAGAGGAAACTCCCTAAACGGATCCCTTTCAAAAACGAAAGCCGAGGCAAGACGGCATAAAACAGAAATTGGAAGACGTCCAAAAGAACAGTAAATCTTTATTGAAAGATGTCTCAATCATCACAAGAACTCCGCTGCGCTGATTATCGCGATAGGATCGACAGGATTCAAGCCGAAGTCATACTGAACCCGTAACAAATGAACTTCACCACCCCTCAAGAACTGACAGGATTCAAGCCGAAGTCATACTGAACCCGTAACAAATGAACTTCACCACCCCTCAAGAACCGACATATACCCTAAGCAGTACGCCCCAAAAATTATGATTTATTTCTTTCCTTTCTTTTCATAAAATGAATAAATCTCTACAAAAGAAACGAATAAACATTTGCTAATAAATTTTAGAAACCACTCGCCTCTACCAATACCTCTTATTCTTAATTGCCTTAGGAACATTCATCTGACTCATTTTCTATTCCTGATATCCCCTACTTCAAACTGGAAGACCGTAAATTACCAAAATTGCGGATCCCACTGGAAGAAGAAGAACTCATCGAGGAGTCCTCAACGCCCTCGAAAATCTCTTTAACGAAACCGCTTCCGACGCTAGACCAAGCAACCCTCCAGAAGCTGATAACCCAACTCAAACAGCGCAACCCCGAAGACCCAATTCCCTCGGAGTATCTTCAGATCATTCCGCCCTCGCCCACCCAGACCAACTCTTCAGTGAAATCCAACACAACGTCAACGCCGAAACAAGACAAAACTCGCCGCAGACTCCGAGAACAACTCTCTCTTTCACTGAACACCGAAATATTCGAGACCCCCTCGATACTTCCGACGATGAAACAAACGCCACCCAACACCCCACCAATCTCCCTGGTAACTACAGACCCGGAACTTCTCAGACCCCTCACTCCAGAATGGCAACAACAACTGTTAAGGACCCAAAAGTGGAGAAACCTGAGCACTTCTATGGCGACTCGGAAGATTACAACAGATGGAGAAGGGCCCTCATCGTCTTCTACACCGCGCAACCCAACACATATAACAACGATGACAAGAAGATCTATTACGCCCTCTCTTCCATGCGAGGAGGAGCAGCTCAATGGAAGGAAGCCTATATACTCGACCACATGAATACCGCAGGAACTTTTACCCTTGGAACCCTGGCCGATTTCTATACCTCTCTCGACGCCTCGTTCCAACATGTCAGCGATAACCTCAAGTCCCTTAGCAAGCTCGCGGTACTTAGACAGAGAGGTCGACCAATTGAAGACTACATCGCTGAATTCAAATCCTTACTCTCTATGTCCTCCCTTGCGGACGTCAACGTCCAAATCTTCTATTTCCTCCAGGGACTGGACTCATATTACCACAAATACGTTGTCTTACTCCAACCCTCCAAAACCAACATCGCAAATTTCTATACAGCAGCTCGAACAGTTGGAGGCCTGGACCAATTACAATCGTTTGCTCGCTCATCGCGAGATACTCGAGAACGACAACCCCATCAAAGGAAGACTATTAAACCTACGAAGAAAACTAGTCGAAAAGACTACCGCCCATATCGACCACCTTCACAACAAACTCACCCTACCGGATACGGTCCAATGGATGTCGATAACCTCGAGGAACTCTATCGAATTAACGACAATACCTCGACCACTGATGAAGACTCAGATGACGAATCTGAGGAGGCTACAACGGATGAAGAACAACGAAACAAAGATAGAATCCACAACCTCGTTGCAATCCGACTCAAAGAAGAGCTATACAACCTTCTCACCCCAGAACTTCTTCATCTCAAGAAGAAAGGACTCTGTTTCCTCTGCAAAGAAGGACAACACTTTGCCAGAGAATGCCCCTTCAAAGACGACCCGAAGTATCAACGAAAATCGACTAAGCCGACGAAGAAGAAGCCTTCCACCACCAGTCGAAAAGAAAAGTCTACCCCAAGATGAAGAAAGATGCAAAAGCTTGGAAAACACGTCATCCATAACATCGAAGAATCCTCAGCATCCGATACAGAGAATTTTCAAGCGAGCTGAGTAGCGCGACTCAGCAGAAGGAAAACGTGGAAGTGAACCAAATACAACTAGAAGAAAACAGGAAAATACTACAAGTCCCCGCGATCGTACACCCTCCTTCAGACCTGGACCAACTCTGCACTTTCATCCTCAACTCTGGAGCTTCAAATAATTTCATAGACCCGTCTGCTTTAGAAAAATGGCGAATACCCCAAACCAAAGCTAATCAACCCACTCAAGTCCGAAACGCAAACAGAATCATGGAGTTATCCACCCACATCGCTACCGCCCAACTCACTATAGATTCTGTAACCAACAACGTTACATTCAAGGTAACCAAATTAGGGAAGAACCAAGCTATATTAGGAATCCCATGGCTAATCGCCAATAACCCCGAAATCGATTGGAAAAATCAGACGCTTTCGCTCCTCTTGTCAGAAGAAAAATATCACCAACTAATCGATTCGACCTACAACCAAGTCTATTACCTTCGAGAAGAAGATGAATTAGAGGAACTTAACCTCAAGGTCAATACCGCCATGGAGCTCGCCCAGAAATATACGAAACAGCAATCGGACAACCCTATGGACATTGTCCCAAAAGAATACCATCAATATCTAAAGATCTTCTCCGACAAGGAAGCCACGCGATTTCCCCCGGAACGAAAATGGGACCACCATATCAAACTACTTCCTACCTTCGAACCAAAAGCGTTCCCTAACTATAAATTAGCACTGAAGGAGATGGAAGAACTCGACAAATTCCTCGACAAAAACCTCGAGAAGAAATATATACAGCCATCAAAATCACCAATGGCCTCCCCATTCTTTTTCGTAGGCAAGAAAGACGGAAAGCTCCAACCCTGTCAAGATTACAGGTATCTTAACAAATTCACCAAGAAAAACGCCTACCCCCTCCCCTTTATTTCCACTTTATTCGACAAACTCGAAGGATCAAAATATTTCACCAAAATGGACGTACGATCCGGTTACAACAACATTCGTATCGTCAAAGAAGACCAATGGAAAGCTGCCTTTAGAACACCGAGAGGACTATTCGAGCCCATGGTAATGTTCTTTGGAATGTGTAATTCCCCGGCAACCTTTCAAACCATGATGGACGAAATCTTCAAACCACTTATACGACAAGGAGGAGTCCTTATTTATATGGACGACATACTCATCCACGCACCTACACGCGAAAAACTACGAGAGTTGACTCACAAAGTCCTCCAAGTCCTCCAAAAACACAATCTATACCTCAAAGCCGTGAAATGCGAATTCGAGAAAACCAAAGTCGAATACCTAGGAGCAATGATCACCAACAAATCAATAGAAATGGACTTCGCCAAACTCAAAGGAATTGAAGACTGGCCCACACCGACCAAAACGTGAGACGTTAGAAAATTCATTGGTTTCTGCAACTTCTATCGACGATTTGTCAAAAACTACTCCATGATCGCCGCCCCTCTCAACCGACTGATGTCGATGAAACAATTATTCAAATGGGAACCACAACACGAAGACGCCTTTCAGAAAATGAAGAAGGCCTTTCGAGAAAAACCCATTCTCATTAAAGCCAACCCTAACCGCCCTTTCGAAATCGAAACAGACGTGTCCGCTTACGCATCAGGAGCGGTACTCTATCAGAAGAACGATGCTGGAAAACGACAACCCGTCGCCTTTCATTCGCAAAGCTTTAATGCCGCAGAAAGAAACTATCACTGTTCTGAACAAGAACTACTCGCTATTATGCACGCCCTGAAAGCCTGGCGACACCACCTTTTAGGAGCCAAACATGAATTCGTTATCTGGACCGATCATGAAAATCTCACCAGATGGACTAAGCCAGAAGACTTGAACCCACGTCAGAGACGATGGCGAACCATGCTTGAAGAATATAAACCGCAGTTGAAAATCAAGCATATACCTGGAAGGAAGAACGGAGCAGCCGATGCCCTCTCCAGAAGACCTGACCTGGCCCCAACCGAGAAAGATAATCGATCCATTACCATGATAACTCCCGACTTCCTAAACTTCCTGGACGAAGAACTAATACACAAAGTCGAAGAAAAACGAGAATTCCTGGAAATCACTCCAGAAGACGATCAACAACGCGCCTACCACCAAGGACGCCTGGTCATACCAAACGACACACCCCTGCGTAGAAAACTACTACGCCTAGTACACGATCACCCGACTGCAGGACACCTGGGACAGATCGAAACTCTTTGCAAATTGCAAGAATACGTCTATTGGCCAGCAATGCGAGACTACGTGAAAGAATACATTACCGGATGTACAAGTTGCCAGAGCACGAAAATCATCCGAAGACCCGATAAACCACCAATGATACCTATCGAAGGTCCCAAAGCCACGCGACCCTACGCGCAAATCTCGATGGATCTAATTACAGATCTCCCGATTTCAGATGGATATGATTCTATTTTAACCATAGTGGACCATGGTTTAACGAAGGGAGTAATTTTAACCCCTACCACCAAAACCGCCACTTCCGAAACCATAGCACAGCTTCTCATCAACAACCTATTCAGGAAACACGGTCTCCCCGACAAGGTCATATCAGATCGAGACCCCAGATTCGCTTCGAAATCTATGAAGGCGCTATATCAAGCACTAAATATAGAAACAGCCTACTCTAGCACGTACCACCCGCAAACAGACGGAACCACCGAACGATTTCATCAGGAGATCGAAACCTATCTAGCAATAGCCACGGTGAACGACCCACATACCTGGAGCAAACATCTCCCCTTATATGAATATGCCCATAACAATCGCCCTCACGCCGGAAGAACGGAAACCCCCTTCCAGCTACTACAAGGAGAATCCCCAAAGACGTTCCCCTCTAAACTTATTCCAACAACTTCTCCGAATGCCAACAATCACCTTGAATACCTAAACCAAATCAGAAAGAAGGCCCTACATGCTCACCAATCCGCCCGAGATGCGATGATGAAGCGAACTCAACACCTGCGACTCCCAACCTATCAAATTGGAGATACCGTATGGTTAAACAACAAGCACCTAAAATTAAACGTGCCCAACAGAAAACTGTATCAGAAACGAGACGGACCATTCGAGATCACTCACAAAATCTCCCCCGTCAATTATAGACTCAAGCTACCACCACAATGGAAGATACATAACGTATTCCATTCCTCCTTGCTGATACCCCACAAGGAAACACCGCTCTATGGCCCACAGTTCGCTAGACCACCTCCTGAACTAGACCAAAGCGAAGAAACATACGAGGTCGAAGCTATTCTAAACCATAAGGAACGCCGACGGAAAACCCACTACCTTATCAAGTGGAAAGGCTATCCACACTCCAAAAATACTTGGGAACTGGAAGAAAATCTTGAAGCGGCTAAACGAATTTTGAAACAATATAAAAGAAGCAAATTGCTTGACTAAAGAAATCGGCATGTCTGCAGATTCACATTCTCATTCCACGCCTACATCGCCAATTCCCAACGCGCCAGCTCTACCACCGACCGCTCAACCAACCCAAACGCCCCAAGTAAATGCCCAAGCTCGCCCGACATATCAGTCACCGCTCAGGCCCTTACCCGACCTCTTCATCGACAACAATGGCCAATACACTGTTTTCACAAGAAACAACACTACGGTCTCAGTTCCCGCTCTTACCAGAAACACCATCATTCTGGATCAATCTCTCTACTATTCCCTACAACAACTTAGGTGGCCAAACATTTCCTTTGAGGACGCCGATCTACAAAGCAATCAGGCAGCTTTTGCCCTCATCAACTACTACAGGTCGCTTGCTGTTACAAGCATACATCTTACGCGAATGCTACTCCATTACTCGCAGCAGACCGATTTGGCTAGAAAAGCTCTTGATACCCTTCAGCTCTCCCCTCGCCTACGAACAACGATTCGGGAAACTATGACAGGAATCTCTCTGGCAGAAATCGCCAATAGTTCGCATCTTAGCAATGAAGGCGGACTCCATTTTGAAGCGACTTTTGCAGTTCCCCGACCTTGGAACCTATCCAAGGCACCGCAAACTTCTCCACCAGTCCTTGAACTGATACTTTCAGGACGAGAACGAGATGATCGAGCAGGAGAACTTCCCAGGATGGATCGCCACTCTAACCAAAGAGGAAGCAGCAGATCTCCTGAACCTCACCATGACGACACCAGACCCCCACCGTATTCCACTTTCCATAGAAGGACTCTCCCTCCTCGACGCTATTGTGAGGAGCATCACAATCACGATTGCACAATGTGTAGTCACCGACGACCCCGACACGTGCCTACTAGAAACGGCATGGTACACCGAGAGACAGCCTCTGAGCCACCGCGAAATGACGCTCCCAGAAACAACGGACCAAGTCAACAAAATCGCACACAGAATCCTGTATGACGAGGTCAACGCTACATACAACCTGAGGAAACTAATGCAGCTCCTCCACCCAATCGACCCCCGCTCCCAAACGAATTCCGACGCCAACATCCCCGCGCCAATACCACAGCCAACCAACGAGGATGAGAATTGGACGCAACACGCCGAAGGAATCGTAGGATTCGAGGCAGAAATGCCTCCAACCAACAAGAAGGTGTTTCGGGTCGTAACCGTCAAGTCCGACCGAGAAGAGAGCGAACGCCTGAAGAATTTTCTACATCCGACTCCTTCTACGACGGGTACTACGACGACTACCCCTACGAGAACTTGGAAAGTGACTGATGAACAAGAACCCATCCCTATTACCACCTTTATCTGCTACGACGCACACGCCACTCTTATCGGCCCCATTCCCACCGGAAACGGACAGAAAGCCGACAAATATATATTTACCATTCCCCTTGAGCCTTGCTCAGACGACCACCCTTACCGAAATGATAACGTTAAAGCTCCGGCCAAAACCGAGCAACTAATCGCCCAAGGAATCGACTCCGACACAAGGGAGTTATATTTAAGACGCATTATAGAAAATGCGTTGAAGGGAAAGGCTAATGTTAACGTCGAAGATATAGTTGAGCGTTCTCTTGAATGGCCCGAATATTATACTTGGGAATTTACAGGAGCTTATCGATCAGACGGAGCACCTATCCCTCCCGTCACCCTCCTCTCCCCTCAAAGCGTCCCACTCGCTAAAGCCCTTAACCAGATTATCAGAAGTGCCTTCGAGAACCCACCATTCCGACGATGCTACCTGAATGGAACTTATGCGTGTACCGTACATGGAAACATTGGCGCATCTATCGCCAACGGATGGAACTTGATAGCTGACAAAGACGAGGAAAAGAACGAAGAATGGCATCACCACATACTCGACCAAGAAGGGATTAGTCTCGCCTCCCATATCATTCATGCAGTCCTTAACGACACCTATATGCGACGGCTTGAGAACCCTCTAGTCCAAGAGCTACGCATCGCTCATAACTCACAAACTACACTCGACGTATCTACGCTGCTCGAGTCAGCCACCGCCCCCACCATCGTGGAATCCTCCTCTTCCAGCAATGACACTACGTCATCTTCATCAAGAAGCTATCAACCATCAGCTTCTTCATCATCATCCGCATCCATCAAGATCGAGAGTCCCGATGACTCATTAGAAGACATGTACGCTTCTGATTAATCGATCTTCATTTATTTATATTACGATCTTTAATTACACCAGATCAGGAATCTGATCTTACAATATCTTACGACATTTTACGACATCTGGTCTCCTGGACTACGGACCCCCGTTTAAAGTCCACTCTCCATTTCTAGTAAAATTAGAAAAGCCAATCATTGATTGTTTATTCCGTTATCGCCTTCTCACACAGACCCCTGTTTAAATGATTAGGACGATTTCCGAGTAGTTACATTTTCCGTTCCCCTAGTCATAGTCTTCATGGACATTCCAAGATCTATATAGTAATACCTTCTGATTTTCTACTAGACAGAAAAGTTTTCTGTAGTCTAAAGTTAGATAGATCTTGACTATATAAGATCCACTGAAAACGGGAGAAACGCAAGTTTCTATCCTTTTCGGTTATTGTCTACGCTCTTTGCGCATCTTGCAGCTGTGTCTTACGAAGATCTCTAAGCTTCGAACGATTCAGTTCAATCTCCCCTGCATTAGGGACTCTTCAAGAACTCGCTTGTAACGAGGACGTCCTGGAAGATCTAGGCGTCCCTTCAGGAACGGAAGTCAACATAACAAGTGAGTGTTATATTTCCGACTCTTTCGAGATGGACTTCGTCAGTAGAGAGGCGAAGTTCCGACTCAAGTTTGGCATGTCAATCGGGGTCGCTCCCTGTGTTGACTATAGAGGACATTCCTCGGCAGAGCTACATTGGTCTGTCTGACCTCCGGAATTATACACTTGACGTAGTCAGCTTCCTCTTCGTCGTCTTGATGGAGATCCGTACTATTCGAAGTCGAGACGAGCAGTTGAGGATAGGTGCTCCCTCTCATCCCTGAGAGCGAGGTCCTGCCGATAAGCACCCCTAACAGAGACACTACCTTGAAGGCTCACCACATACAGTAATAATCTGCTCAGATCATCACAACCTCACCTATTGGAAGAAACCCCAAGACCTTAACCGATGGCAAGGATGCTGGTATGAAACCCTCTCATGATTCAACTATTGAATCCAACATGTCCCCAGACCCAAACTCACAGCTGCAGATATATTATCTCGATGACCAGACTATATCCCAACTGACGATGAAGACAACAAAAACATCACCATACTTCCTGAAGAAATTTTCCTTCACCAAATTACTATCCTCTCTGAAAAATTATTTATCAACCTCATTGATGTGACCTTACAACAACAAATCATGAAATCAACCAAATACGATCCACTCTCAACCCAAATGCTAGAAGTGCTCCTTCAAAATAAACTTGAGATGGTCGACAAACAATATTTAATCTACTCGACTGATTATGGACTACTACTTCTATTTAAAAACCAAGTAATAATCTCTCAAGATCAATCTCTATGACACAAGATAGTTTTCCACTATCATGACCACCCACTTGCAGGACATCCTGGTCAACAAGAAACTTATCGCCTAGCAAAGAAATATATCTATTGGCCTGGCATGAATACCTTTATCAAGAATTACATGCATGGCTGTACACTATGTCAACAGATGAAAATTAATTGTCATCCTACCAAGCCACCATTACATCCTATAGAAACCTCTAAATCCATATGACCCTTCACACAAATTGGCATGGACCTCATAACTGACTTACTCCCTTCACAATTTTATGATGATCACGAGTACAATGCTATTTTGTCCATAGTAGACCATGGACTTTTGAAAGGGACTATTTTCATTCCAACTACCAAAACTGCAACCACAGACAATATTGCACAACTTTTCCTAACACACTTCTTTCCCCACTATGGTATCTCTGACAAGATAATCTCTGACCAAGATCCCAGATTCTCTGCTAAATCCATCTATGCCTTATTTATCCAATTGGGAATAACTCAAGCCTTCTCAACCACCTATCATCCCTAAACAGATGGAACTGTAGAACATTACAATCAAGAGATCGCAGCATATCTTTCTATATACTCATCCCAAAACCCCCATGACTGGTCAAAACATATCCCCATATTACAATTTATTTACAACTCAAAGACCCATACCAGTCGACAATATTCTCCTCATGAACTTATCCTTGGAATAAACCCCCCAGGCATACCAACCATCATTGAAATGCCATCCATTAATTTATCTGAAGAAAGACTGCACCTTCTCAATTACACCAGAAATGAAGCCATAGCTTCCCATAAACTGTCAGCTGAATGAATGGCAAAACAAATTACATCCACCTTCAAACCTTTCAAACCCCATCAGAAAGTATGGCTGGAAGCTACCAATCTCCACCTATCCTACCCCTCCTCAAAAATAGCACCAAAATGACAAGGCCCCTTCACTATCAAATAAGTCATTTCCCCATAGGTTTACAAGTTGAATCTCTCACCAAATTGGAAAATCTACCCAGTCTTCCATGCATCCCTTCTCACTCCATGTAATAAAAATGACATTCACAGTCCAAACCTCCCACTCTCCCCACTAGAAATGATTTAAGGAGAAGAATAGTATAAGGTAGAAGAGATAGTAAATCATCACTACCGAGTGGAAGGACTCCAATACCTTGTCAAATAGAAAGAATATGGACATCAAGAAAATGAGTGGATACACAAAGAAGAACTAACCTGATTTGCAGACAAATTAATCCAAGAATACCTCAAATCACACAGAATGCCACCAAAGACCCATTTAACACCCAAGAGACCCACTTGAAAATCTCTCAGAAAATGATAAAACAATGTCAAGCCACTCATCTGACTCTATCCACATCATTACCAGACCTTTAGACACTCTCTTACCCAAAATCAATCCTATCAACTCAATTAATGACTTCTCTAAAGCACACACCTGTTTCTCCCCCACAAAACCCTTCAGGGTTATCTAGCACATCAACCTCCCCTTCCAACCTGATAACTGATCAAGAGGCCAGAATTCAACAGACAGCCTTAATAGAAGTAGCTTGTCACATCCCCACCTTACAAACTCTAGCATCAACATCAATGAACTCAGAAATGTACCAACAGGCCCTTTGAGAGTTGACGAGGGAGGTTTTCATGCAGGGGACAAAAGAGGACTGACAATATGAGGATATATGTGACGAGTGCATGTAGACAGGAAGATTAGATTGTAACTAGGAATTACTATACATTATATATATGAAGTACAACGATTAGGGGTAAGTTTGAGACATAAAGGAGAAACAAAACAGAATGAGATAATAAAATGGAAACTTGGATTTGGATGCTCCTAGTGAGCTCCATACGACATCAGTGTGTCTTGACATCAATTCTCATCACTCCCACTCGACAAGATACATGGGAGCACCCCTAAGCATTCGTGAAAGTTTATGAAGGCTTCACGAGGTAAAGCTTTTGTGAATACATCCACTAGCATAGTCTTCATAGGAACGTAGCATAACTTGATGTCCCCTCATTCCACACATTTGCAAATGAAATGGTGTCATATGTCGATGTGTTTAGCACGAGAGTGTGAGACTGGATTTCCAGTGAGCGCAATGCAACCTTGATTATCAGCGTGAATAGTCGTGGCTTCGGTTTGTGGGAAATCGAGTTCCTTGAGGAGGGTACAAAGCCATATGGCCTCTTTCATGGTATTGGCGGACGCAATATACTCGGCTTCAACAGATGATGTGGCAACGATGCTCTGTTTCTTGGATGACCAGAAAACAGATCCTCCTGCGATATTAAATATGGAACCGCTCACAGATTTCCTCATGTCTGGATCTTGAGCCCAGTTGGAGTCACTCCAGCCTACTAAGTCAAAATTTCCTTCTTCTCGTTGTCCAATTGTGAGTTGGAAATTGGCCGTGCCTTTGAGATAGCGAAGGACACATTTGGCAGCTGCCAAATGTGGAATGCCCAGATTTCCCGCAAATTGTGCAATGAGGCCAACAGCAAACTGGATGTCGGGTCGGGTTTGAGTCATGAAGAGTAGCGAGCCGACGAGTGAGAGGTAATTGATACCTTTAGTGTATTTGTTGTAAGTGCGTTGATCATCAGATGTTGTGGGGGATTGAGTGACAGAAAGGCCGTGATTGACAGTGAGTGGAGTCAAGATCAGGTGACAGTTTTGCATGCCAAATCTTGTGACGAGCCTCTGAACATATGCGGATTGGTCTAAGTAGATCTTGCAACTAGGGCAGTCTCGAGTAACTTGAATACCGAGGATGTACTTGAGTTCTCCAATGTTGGTAATTTCAAAATGATCAGTGAGATGATTCTTAAATGAAATTATCTCACAAAAATTCGGTCCAGCGACTGCCATGTCGTCCACATATACCAAAACAATGAGCATGATCTGCTCATTTTGATGCAGAATATACAGGCAATTGTCGGCAAATGCCCAAATAAATCCTAGGTCCATAAGAACTTTATATAGTTGCCTCTTCCACTGTTGTCCAGCTTGCTTCAATCCATATAATGCTTTCTTCAGCTTCCAGTATTGTCCCTTGGCACATAGATCTTCTACACCTTTTGGCACCTCCATATAGATGTCTTCATCAAGGTCCCCTTGAAGGTATGCACCCATGATGTCAACTTGATGAATATTGAAGTCTAAGAAAGCGGCCAAGGAGAGGAAAACTCAAAGAGTAGTGAATTTCACAACAGAGGAAAAGGTCTTGGTGTAGTCTTCACCAGGGACTTGTGAGAAACCACGAGCAACAATGCGAGCTTTAAATTTCACATGGTTACCATGACCATCAAACTTCTCATGGTAAACAATATGGCTGCCAACCGCCTTCTTTCCCTCAGGCAAGTCATCTATCTATTCGAAAACTCCTTTTTCCTCAAGTTGATCATATTCGGTCTTGATGGCCTTCTTCCATCCTTCAATGTTCGAAGATTTAATCATTTCTTGGTAGGAATCGGGTTCCCCATTAACGGTAAGAAAGGCAAAATGTGTTGACTCGTCTTGGATGTAATGTTGAGTAGGTTTGTGCACATGACTTGAGGGATTATGACGGGGAAAATTCTCCTACTTGTTAGGCTTCTTCAGAATAGAGGGAGGATCAGTGGGATCACGCTGAGGAGAAATCAAAGAAAGGGAACTCAAAAATTGTCCACTAGTGGACTCAGTGGATGAAGACTCGACTTCAGAGTCAGATTCGTATATGGCTTCATCCACAAGCTGATCGATTTCATCAGGGGATGATTTTGGGAGATTGATGAATGCGAGTTCACTTGGGGTCTCATCCTCATTGAACTGGACATCACACAAGGCAATAAGCTTGCCGTTTTTGAGATCTTCCAAATGCCAACCTTTCATTTCGTCAGTCCACCAACCCAACATTTGGACTTTTACTGCCCTTGATTCAAGCTTGCCATGTCGGACTTCCTTTGGGATGAGTGCCTATCCAAGGGAACCAAAAATGTGGAGATGGGAAATGTCTGGTTTATGACCAGTCCAGGCTTCATAGGAGACCATCCCCTCGAGTCCTGATGTAGTGGTGAGGGATCGAATATAAATGGCGTACATGAACGCCTCTCCCCAATAGCGTAAGTCAATTTCTGATGCATGTAACATGCATCTCATCATCTCCAGGAAGACGGCAATGGCACGTTCAGCGATACCATTCTGTTCAGGTTGGTAAGGGTTGCTCATTTCGTGAATGATGCCATTAACTGAACAGAACTTTTCCATAGTGGAGTTGACAAATTTGGTGCCATTGTCACTTTGAATATAGTGGAGTTTGATTCCTGATTGTCTTTCCAACATAGCGATAATGTCACAAACAGCAGTTCCAACATCCTCTTTCGATTTCAAGAGGTGTGTGACAGGATAATAGCAGCTTACTTCGACCATGACAAGCGCATAAATGTATCCATCCCAGGTAGGGACGTTCATTGGTCCAGTCAGATCCATAATGACTAATTCCATCTTCTCATAGCGGGAAGTGCTTGCATTTGGAAGTGGTAAATGATGAGATTTTCCATGTGCGCAACCAGCACAAAGATAATCGTAGTCCTTTGGTGAGTAAACTTTGAGGCCTCAAACTAATTTCATCTTTTCCATAGATAGGATAGTCGAGGGGCTCAAGTGTCCCATACATCGATGCCAGAGCCGCATAGAGTTTTGCTTTGCAAGGTGAGCACAGTGCCATTTCGCTATTCCTTCATAATGGACCTTATAAAGGGTGCCTGTCGATCCCATAAGAGTTGCGTGAATAACATCTTCTCCATTTAGGGATACTGCTAGCCCATTGTCCAGCCCATGAATCTTTGCACCTGCACGTTGCAGAGTCCCAAGACTAATGAGATTAGTACCCAAGTCAGGCACATAGAGGACATTGTTAAGAATAATGTCAGACAGGAAGTTGGGGTTGACACGAGATTGAAAGCGAATGGTACTATGGCCTTGAGCAGATACTTGGTTGGAACCACCAGTGGAGACGTAATCGTCATTCAAGTCTTCAAATGAAGAGAAGAGTTTGCGATCGCAAAACATATGGCAAGTTGCAGCAGAATTGAGAAGGATACTAGGATGATCATCGCAAAAGTGAGTTGTGGCCATAAAAACTTTACCGACTTCATGAGAGCTAGGGGATTTCAAGTCATCCACAGCGAGGTGAGCAGACTCTTCAGTTTTTCATGATTTATTAGGACAATTGGGACTCCAATGTCCCTTTTGGCCACACTTGTTGCAGGTGTCCTCGGGTTTAGCCAAGCACTTAGCCCGATCCTTTTTCGATTCATTATTTCTTTTCTTTCCACCACCTTTGCTACCACCACTATTTCCACCACCTCTTTTATTTAAAGATCCTGGCTGTGTAGCTACGAGTGCAAGCATCTTCATTTTCTTATCGACACCATCGGCAAGAGCTTCCTGAATGATTCGGTTATGAACAGAGGATAGCTCTGTTACGACATGATCCAGGGTAAGGTCATCACCTTTATACAATAAATGTTGCTTGACGATGTCCCAGGTAGGAGTGTGAGGGAGTGAAAGGAGGAAAGCATTGATGATAGTAGTATCATCAACACGATGACCAGCTTCAATAAATTGATGACGAATATTGAGGTAGAACGCAATGTGGTCGGACACAGGTGAAGTTCCATCCCATTTTTGCATATACAACTGCTGATAATGATAGTGCACATTGATACCCTTTCGTTGATTGAAGAAGTTCAAGTGGAGACAGTCCCACATATCACCAGCATGTTCGGAGTCAACAACAGACTCACACTGTGTATACTCGATGGTATTTCGCATTAAACCCATAGTAGCATCATCTCGATTCAGCCACCTCTCATAACAGTCAGTAGCTGACTCCCAATTCCTATAGTCATTCAACTGAAGAACCTTGAGGATGCTAGAGCCAGTATAGAGGGCTGCCGTGGAAGTTCCCTCTCTTTCTTTACCAGTAGAAGAGATTTCAGCAATTTCGGCAGCTTGTGCAGCAACAAGTTTAGGGAATTGGCAAGGGGGTTGAGGAGGGCATTGTTCATGGCCAGAGACGATTCCCCAGAGGGATTTGGCCTGAAGAGCGGCCTTCATATTGTCGGCCCATGTATGATAATTCATACCATTAAGCTTTGGAAACTGTAAAGTTTCAGAGGAAGATTCGACGATGGGGCCCATAACCTGATGAGGGAGGTTTTCATGCAGGGGACAAAAGGGGACTGACAATATGAGGATATACGCGATGAGTGCATGTAGACAGGAAGATTAGATTGTAACTAGGAATTACTATACATTATATATATGGAGTATGACAATTAGGGGTAAGTTTGAGACATAAAGGAGAAACAAAACAGAATGAGATAATAAAATGGAAACTTGGATTTGGATGCTCCTAGTGAGCTCCATATGACATCAGTGTGTCTCGACGTCAATTCTCATCAAGAGTACCAAGAGGGGACATTCAGTCCAGAAACTATCCTTTACATCTCAGGTCAACCAGCAAACGGCCCATATTTGTGGGGTGGAGTAAATCTGATGTTGAACAGATAGTCCATAGTGAATGACAATGTTGAGACTTCCATCAAGGACTATCAACAGCTGCTGATCTCAGCTTTTTCAATACTCTCTGTTCTCTCTACCGACAACAATATAAACTCTGTGAAGTGATTGACAGTCTTAATGGCTGCATTAACCACACTTGCCATATACTCAGTGCATCATCAATAGAGAGTAGTCAAGGACTACCTAGCCATGACTCGAGACAAAGCAATTCTGTTCTATGAATGGACCTCCAGGATGGTAACATAGGAGTTGGTCCATCCCCAGACCCAATTCTGTCCTTGACATATTGCCTATGCCCTACTCAGCTGAGTCTACCTAGACTAACAGATCTGTCCTGACCAAATATTCGATCTCACTGTAGCCACAGAGGACATCACCCTCTTAATTGTTCTTTTCTTACTTGTAGTGCCTGCCAGAGTGAGGTCCCAGGACATTAAACTATCAACTGCATCTGATATGTCTGTCCCCACTGCCACCACTAAGGACCAGGACATGGACAAAACAAATGCCCAATGACTCACTGTACTTACCCAGCCTCTCTCTCTTCCAGTATATACTTCCTCGATCCACAATATGATGACATCGACAATGTCGCCTTCAGCAATATCACAGGAAGTCCCCGTTAACAGTTATATCAACCCATATCAATCCTTTGACAGGCCCTCTCCTGTCTTCTCTACTTACTTTTTGATTTTTATCATCATCTTATATACAGCTGGCCTATGCTTCCTCTTCATTCTCATCATCATGTGGTGATATTTCTCAGACACTTTGAATCTATGGACAGGCTAATGTTACACTCCTTCCTTTGTAGTACTTTATTTTTATCATTCCACTGATCTTTGTGGACTTTTACCCCTTTCAATTCCACCTTGCATACATGTATATAAGGGCTGACTCCTATCATGTTCAGTAGTTTAGTCTTGTTCAGCTATTTATCTCTTCTACATCAACTCTACATCAAGGCAAAGCTTAGCCCTTGAACATTTCTTTGTTGTAACCTTTGTATAGGCCCAAGTCTGTATAGACAGCCTCCCTAAAAGGGATCAACAAGGAACAATCCCTAGCATAGATAACAGAAAGTAACCAGAGGTGCTCTTACAAGTACTAGGATTACTAGTGAAATCAGAATCCAAATAGCATATTACACCTTCTATTTTAGCACCATCAATAGTCAAGCAATAGTCTCTCATTGCCAAGAGATAGTGACAAATATAATAGGCTTTTTGGAGATGATCCTTAGAAGGATTTGTGGTGTGTTGAGATAGCTTAATAACTGCAAATGTAATATCTGGGCACAATCCAATCATCAGATATAGAAGGGACCCGATCACCTGCTAGAATGTAGAACACAATTGGAGATTGATTTGGCCATTATTAGGAAGTAGCTGATAGCCAGCTGGAAGAGCAGTTTGAGCCAGAGCAGTTTTGATGCTGAAATGCTCAAGAACTTTGTTTAGATAGCTGACTTAATCAATAAAGATCTGTCTATTTTTATGATCGCATGTAATATGCATGCCAAGGAATTCCTTTATTTCTTCTTGATCTCAGCATTCCCAACACTTCATAAATTGAAGCTTCTTTTCCTAAAGGAGAGTGGCATTTTTATCCATAAAAAGCATGTCATCGATGTAGATGATCACATAAACACACTCTCCAGTCTTTTTGTCAAGATAAACATAGACACTGGCATCAGATTTGCATTGCTTAAAGCTGAATTCAAGCATACTCTTAGTAACTTCTCTCTACCAGGCTAAGCCAGCTTGCTTAAGGCTATACAATGCTTGGTCAAGTTTCTACACTAAGTGTTCTTTTCTAGGAATATGAAATCCTTTAGGTTGCTCCATGTAGATCTCCTCATCCAGTTTGCTATATAAATAAACAGTATGCATGTCTACAGACTCAATGTTCATCTCTTCAAGCATAGCGAGTGTGAGCATGATATGAGTAGTTTCGTAGCAGATAACTGGAGAAAATAATTCATCATAGTTGATACCTTTGACTTGAGAGAAGCCACATGCAACAAGTCAAGAACGAAGATGTCTGTCAGACTTTTTGAGAAAGACCCATCTATTTTTAATTGCTTTGTGATTTGCAGAAAGCAGGACTAAGCAATATACCTAACACTTCTCCAGGGCATCAAGCTCTTCCTTGCATACATTTAGCCATCAAGTTTGTTCTTCAAGTGGCAACTTTTTAAGGTCAGCAAAAACTTCTCATCCAGATATTTCACTGAATTCTAGCATATACACAGCATTTAACAGCATTTTCAAACATTCTACTCCCCTCTCTTTCACAATTTTAGCTATATTTGCTTTAGGAGCAGAATCATCATCATCTTTGGGAGGTGACCAGTCACATTGAGATCTTCTGGGAGTCAAGTGAGGATCATCAGAATCCAGTTGAGATTCACAGGGTAAACCAGATTTCAGGCCAGTAGGTGCATATAATATCCATGAAAGTAGAATGTCAGTCCCTAGTGCAGGACAAGGTGTATAAAACATGAATCTGGGATTACCTTCCAGATCCATTACAGGGCGACATTGTCGAGCCAACCTGCAAGATTCTTCAGGATCTAGAGATGATCTCAGAGTCTGAGTCTGCAAATGTATAGGTATGTGACCATTAAGTATTCTAATCATGAAGAGCTTAATTGGATTACTATACCAATCAAAGGCATGTGAGAGTTCATGATCCATATTGGGTTCAGGACTTTGCATAGGCAGAGTATGGTCCAGCGACATATACATAGAAGAACCACATGGCAGAAAGGGAGATCTCGATCTGCATAGAGAACCATAACTCAAAGAAGTAGTCTTATAAGAGGATTGTAAAGAAGGACTTGGTTGATGAGGTAGTAAAGTACTCGGACCAGGTGCTATTGAAGGTGCCAGAGGCAGAGGCAGTCTAAGCATAGGATATGAGGGACTAATAGGAGTTAGAGCAGGAGTCAGAGAATATCTTGACTGACTCAGGTGACTTGGCCTCTGTGGAGGGTCCATAAGGTCTTCTGGAACAATGTCTGTCCCTGAAGGTGTACTAGGAATGGGTGGAAGAGGGACAGGCTCTTTTAGATCTTGACGAGATTTTCCAGCACAATGAGGAAACTACTCTTCATTGAATAATGCTGTCAAACTCACAAAAATAGAATTGTTATGGGTATGTCTCATAAAGTGATATGCCTTAGAGCTATGCTTATATCCCAGGAAGATCATTGGTTCAGATTTAGTACTTAGTTTATTTTTGCATATTTCCTCAGGGATAAAGATATATGTGCCACAGCCAAATACCTTAAAATAACTTATATTGGGTTTTTGTCCCAAAGCCATTTCAATAGGAGTTTTCCAATTAAGACATCAAACTGGAGTTCTATTGTAAATATGAACAGCACATGCTATTGCAAATTCCCAAAGGTTTTTAGTGAGGTAAGCATGGAGTCTTATAAACTCAGCTTTTGCAACCAATATTTGGTTCAAGCATTTAGTGTGTCTATTTTGTTGGTACACAAGAGGTGCAGATGTCTCGTAAACAATTCTATTTGTTTTCAACAATATAATAAATTCTATCAATAAAAATTCTCCTCCCTAATCTATGTGGAGTTGTTTAATCAGGTGACTGCTCTACTTTTCAATAAGTACTTTAAATTCCTTGAAAGCGGCTAATGTCTCTGACTTATGCCATAGGAAGAAAACCCAGACATGAGAAGAATAATCATCAAAAAGAGTAAGACACCACTTCTTCCAATAATAAGATTTGGTCAGAAACTTAAGGAGATCAGCATAGATCAATCTGAGATATGTTAGATTATGCTTCTCAGAAGACGAGAAATTCTGTTGGTGCATTTTGCCAAGGGCACAACTAGGACAGATTGAATCTTTATTTGGAATCTCAACTTTAGAGAAACTGGAGGTATTTTCAGAACAGTGCCTGAGAATATTTCTCAAAGGATGTCCAAATTGATAGTGCCAGATATCATAATCAGCATTATGCAGGGTCATTGTGACATTGATCAAAGACTGAATAATATTGCAGTAAACCCAATGCAGACTTTCTCTTTTTGAGTGAGGTTTTGTGATCAAGTGAGTACTTCCTGATTTGTTAAGAATACAAGTCTCATTTTTACTAGCTTTGACTCTGAAACCTCATTGCATAAAAGTGCCAAGGGAGAAGAGGTGATTTGCCAAACCTGAAATATGAAACACTGGCCATAATGTAATAGTCTTTAATGAGCCATTAACTTTGATTTCAATCAGACATGACCTACATTCAATCACATTTAGAGGTGCCTTTTTGTTGGCAGTTTTACATATACTGAAATTACTAGGAGTATACTCAGTAAAATCCTCTATGAATGGGGTAAAGTGGCATGAAGCACCAGAGTCTAAGAGTACGTGGTTGTCAAACTTAAAGTTCCCACATGAATAACAATCATATAATAATTTATTCTCAGAGTCTGTATCTGTGATCATACAAATAGAATGTACAGGATCAAGCAGAGATAAAACTTGTTCAGACAGTCTCTGATCAACATATGAGCTATAAATAAAATTATCGAACAAGTCTATTACATGCAGTCCATAAGAGTGTCAAACTCCATGTATTTCCCAAAGGGACAACATTGACAGGTGGGTTCTTGAGTCAGGTCTTGGGAGCAAAGACACTCGATCTTGGCACATTGACCCTAGATAGTCCTGTCATCTAGACTGTAGTTGGGACTGTGAGATAATTTTAAAAATAAGCATATGTGAGAATAACTTAGATACATGCACATAGGTGTCATCACCATAGTCTGATACATCATCCCCAAGCAATATCATATTAGCACCAGGGGCAGAAATTATAGGAGGAATGGCAGATGTGATAAGTGATTGAGGAGAAGGAAGTGAGACAGCAGCTGGGCACAGTGAAGAGAGAGCACTGAAGAGGGGAGAGTTCATATGTGTAGCAGCTGTGGAGACTGATGACATAGCCCCAAGATGTTCATCCCACAAATCAAGTGCTTTTTAGCCTGCAGTCTGGTAGCACGTCTTCTTAAACTTGAGCCTCTTGATGAGAGACTTCCTAACTAGTGTGCTGAGGCATTTTGCCAGCAGATGCAGTGGAATAGTAGACTCAATAGCATGTGATGCCCTAGTGTCATTAACCTTCTGCTAGGTCAAAGGACCCAAGATCTTGGAATGAGAAATGATGGCCAGCATAGCAACTGTAAAAGCAGAGGAAGCAACATATGTATTACCATTGTCTGGACTGGAGGCAGCAATAGCAGACAATTGAATCTCACTGTCAGTGACATTGGCCTGTTGGCCCTTGCTTCCTTTTCCATGCTTACATAGCTTCTTTTTCTGATCATCTCTGCTTGATCCAGAAGGCTGCTGGTTCCCAGATTATGGGCTAGGATTAGTCTTCCTCTACTGCTGGCCTTGTAGCTGTTGCTGCTGCTGGCCACCCAAAGGGCTGGCATGCAACTGCTGCTGCTAATTAGGGTTTTGAGGACCCTTATACCTCATGCCAGCATGTGACATGTTAGCCTCATTTACCTTAACTTGGTGAAGATGCTGTCATTGTGTTAAAATAGCAGACTGGACTGAAGCATAATCGATGGTGGCAATAGGGTGAGTCTGAAGATAAGTAGAAATGACATAGGACTATTCTCGAGGGACTGCATTCAATAAATTCATAGCATGGACAAATCCAGGGATGTTGATTGGAGGTTGAGACCTCTCCAAATGCAAGTATGCATTCTCAAGCAGTGTGAGCTGTGAGGACAGCTCAATGTTGGAATCAATATAAAATGACACTGTCACCTGGTAGTCAATAAAGATAGTAGCAGCAGAGCAAGTCCCGAAAAGAGTTACCAAATTTGTCCAGAGAAGCCAGGTTGTACCTTGGTTATGATGAAGAAGATGCTCTGAAAGGCAATTGTTGATCATACCATGTGCTATGCAATTTAGCAAATTTCAGTTGTTCTGAGCTTTGATAGAAGCTGCAGTAAAAGTAGTGGGCTGAGCAGGAACAGCAGGCATTGTTGCCATAGCAGCCTGTGCCTGGACAGCTGGATAATCAATTACCAACTGTGGCAATGGAACTATGCCATCAGCGATGTCGAAGGCAGTGTAGATCATGCTGGGAAGAGTCATCATCAAGAGAATATTCTCCATTGATTCAGACCACTCAACCCAGTTCTTCTCACCAACCAAAACAGGAACACCAGAGAGGAGCGAGAAAGTAGACATAGCAATCTAAATAAAACCTAAATCAGCGAATTGTCCAAATTAATAAAATAATACAATTATAGGCTGCCAGACCATAT
>KQ962167.1:526442-558702 GCA_001563735.1 Leucoagaricus sp. SymC.cos | reverse complement strand
TCGGAAGAGGATCCCAATCTATCATTCATAAAGCTGTGTGTATTCGAGGAAGACTCTGTTCTCGTGTGCTGGCAATTAAGGCAATTATCATTCAGTTTTGCCGGCGGCTCCTGACCTTAATGGTTGAACCATGACAGGTACCTTCCACCGGCCCGCGTTTGCCAGACGAAAGCTCCCGCCTTTTATCGTTACATCAAAATCTTCATCATCCTAACATACTCGCTCTATATGGTTTAATTCCTCGACTGGGCGTTCAAGTCATGGAATACTGCTCCCGCGGAACCCTCACTGAATTTGTAGGTACTGGTACTCTCACAGAATCGAGGACCGTCTTCGTCCTGAGAGGCCTTGGGAACGCACTTGTATATCTCCATGGACGTCGTATAGTCCATCGGTCAATTCAGCCAACTCACGTCTTGTTAGATTCTACTCTGACGCCGGTATGCTACTCGCGTTTTGTACTCAGATCTCAGACGATTGATATGTTTCAGAAGCTTTTCCATTTCGACAACGCCATAAAGCTTTCCTCCCATGGTCAATGCTCTCCGAGTCTTCCACATCCGAGCCGTCCCCATCTATGGACAGAGTATACTGCGCCGTGAGTGATGTGTCGTCGCAGAACGGGTCCAAGCCAACGCGCCAACAGTGAAATGAAGGACGGAGAGCGGGGAGACTTCCCTACAGATATCTGGTCTCTCGGTTGCGTTGCTCTTTATATGCTCTCGGGTAAACCCCCAGGTGTAAGTATGCCACCTCAAGGAAATTAACCTTTTTTCCCAACGCATTAAGCCCATCCTTAGACTAAGCCTCGCGATGACATAGCGTCAAATAGATTTGACTGTAGCCTGGGATTTCGCGACCTCATTTCTAGAATGCTATGTTGCGTGAGTCGATTACCGTTTCCCTCACCCTCCCCTGAAACTGATTTGAGCATCAGCTACCTTCTGATCGCCTATCCTCCAGTGCGTTGATTCTCTCCGGGATTACCGCGCTGCACACAGACCCGGCCGGAGGTGGAGATGAGAACACCCATGATCGGCCTCAAAATCTCATTGCAAGAACGAAAGGCACAGCCAATGATACAAGGCCCCGACGAACTTCGCTTGAAGATTTGGGTCACCAGCGGCTCAAGCACCTATTTTCCATGCACCCTCAGGGAACAGTCAAAAGACCTCAGATAACGAGACGCATCGTTTCGGAACCATTGCCAGTCAAGAAACAATGCAGGATCGAGATCCCCTGCCATCCAGAGGAACGTAATCCGGGTGAAGTGGGAGATCGTCAAAGCTTAAAAGGAGTTGTCCCCGACACAAATAAACCTACCAAAATGTTGACAACCGGAGAGAGCACCGATCAGTTGAAGTCTATTGATACTTCTTGTCTACGGCCTCAAACTCAGAAGCATCAAGACACCCATGTCTCAATTCGTAACGATAAAACCATATTCGTTGAGGTGAGGGATACATCTAGAAAGGGCTCAGGGAACAAAGCACTGGTCATCGACTCCCACCAAAACCAGGTATATCGCTACAATTGTATCTCTCGCTGGGACCGTTCTAACCGCGTTAATAGATCTCCTTGTACGAGAATTACGTTTCACAGGATTATCTCCGCCACATTTCTCCGACAGCTCAATACACTAAAGAAAATTTACCAACAGACCTACGGAAGTACTATCAATGCGCCTCGGTAGCTATTGATCAAATGAAGAGGCGAACACCAAAGGTTAGTCTTCGGTATATCCTTTTACCCGCTTGCCCTGACAATCTCAGTTTGTTGCCTACTCTGCTGATGGGAAGTTCACCTTGATGTCGAATGGACCCCCGGGAGACCTCGAGGCCACATTTTCCCACCTCGCACCCAGTGAAGTCTTTGGACTATACACGGAAGATCAAGATGAATCCACGCTCCGTATTCGATACTCTCAAGAACAAGGACTAATTGAGCTCAGGCGATATGTCGGCGGAGTTGACGGCAAGATCTGGACTAAGAAATGCATGACGTCAATTTTCAGTCCCAAGGAAATCTCGCGTCATGAGTGGGCTACGCTGGATGAGCCGGAAAAGGACGGCTTGGCGCGATTGATCCAATTCTCGGGTGCCTGCCAGAAGATAGAAGACATGGGTGTACTAGATGAAGTCGTCGGTTCCTACCGCCCATCCACGGATCCAGAATCGCTACACAGAAGACCTGACCGGAACGCCATCCCGACCTCGGATACCGTGATTTCTTATGTGGCTCGGCAACCAAACAGACTGGGCTTGAAATCATTTCGGAAGATTCCTTGACTCTTGACGACATGAAATGCGATATTGATGAAAGGCGTTCTTGCTACGATGCTGTATTGACAAAGGTTACTATCTCCCCATCCTCTTTCCGCCCTTGATTCGTGGAAACAGTTTCATCCCGCGCTACCTGAGGCTACCTACCCCCGAAGAACCTTGACTACGCCGATATGCCTATTTTGTATGTTCACAACAAATGTGGATGAATTTGTCGAACATTGGTATTGACCTCAGGGTCGCCTGTGATGAGCCATGGGTTCACTTGCACAATCTAACAAGGGCGAGTCCTTCGTGGTTCGGGTAGCAAAGCTGCAAACGATTTGGGGCTTGACTGAGTATTGTATTCATGAGAACGCAACAGCGTTAGCCTTGAGTCGGCTTAGCCTAGAATAGCAAAGAACACGATGGTAGGCTTGCCCCTGAACGGGAAACTCACGGGAACCCTGGAGGCGCATTCCATAATGTTCGATACGCTCATATATATACAAATGTAGTTGAAAACGCATTCCCCTTCATTCTCCACACCATCAGCTCGTTTCTCCTCTCCTCTCTTCCCTTCCCGGTCGCCCTTGTCACGGGCATGGGAGAGCAACTTGTTGGCTTAGAACTTTCAAAAGAGGCGCTGGAGAGAACATTAGGGGTCTTCTTCATCGGTGCGTGGCGGCCCACTGGCGGCAGACTGAAGCTGAGCGCCGATCTGCTGTCCAGGTTATGTTGTTTCTTGTGTGATTTACGGATTTAATTTCTTTCGTGAGGATCTTGTTTCTTGAGTGCCAAGGATTGACCAACTTATGTACTGGGGGAATAGAGGCATGGAGATATTCGACCTTATATGCGTCGGATCCGGCGTCACTGAGAGCTTTTGTGAGTTTCAATGAGTGATGGATTGTCAATGCGGGAAGTTCAACGCCATCCCTTAGGTAGCAACAGTCTGGTGTGTTACCCAGACATGCGTGTCTAAGCACTCTCAAATGAACTTGGGTTCTACAGCTTGTTGGATCTTGGGGCCGTCGTTCTCGGTAAGTGTACCGGCGCTTCAGGTAGCTGCACAACATGACTAAGCCACATTATTTATACCTAGTTTCGCATGCGTAGGTCAAGAGACATGCCATCTACAACCTAGATAAATTCCGTACTTGTCAGGTTATACATCTACCTCATCAAGCTGTTCCCCCGGACGATCGGTTTGGTCACTATCTTGACGTAAGTTTTGAGCAACTTCTACTGTGGCTGCTTTTTGACAGACGAAACAGAACACTGAGTGTAAGTGAAGCTCAATTGAAATCTAATCATGCACGTTCCTCACCAAAAGGCGCTAGGCTCAAGTTCTGGTTGGGGTCAGTCTATTTCAACAAAGAGACGTTTGATATCCTTTCTGACAAACTGTACCAGATAATAAGCGTATTTCTTGTTCAAAGGTATGCTTCGGATAATAATCTCTGCGCTACATACCGTACTAATAGATTACCTTGATCAGTTATTACGCGTACCGTCTATGGCGAGGTGAATATTCTCGCTTAACCACAATGCCCCGTGTCCTAACAACCTGTCACAGTCTACAAAAAGCCATCACTTGCTCTGCTTTTGGTGAGCATTTGAGACATTGCTTTGTGTCACAAGAGCCTACTCTAACTCCAACGGAAGGAGATATGCGCAGTTGGCGCGGTTGGTAAGGATCAGTTTCAATTAAAGAAACGGGTTGATTGATCTTATTGGCAATTCAAGCGTTGGGCCTAGGTGAGGACACTCACGGCTATTACTACTTGAATTATGACTCAATAACTAATAGCAAGAGCAGTTGATGTGTATGCAATACTTCATTCTCTCGATGGCAAGAAATGTTCACACAGACAACCACAGCCCCCGTAACCGGACATTTGAGGTGTTGGGTCAGCTTGCAGTCCATCTGCAAATCTCCTTCCGCCAGGCTCTCGTACTGTTCGCGGGTCTCATCCTGGCGATCTCCCAGTGGCACCTTCCTCTGCAAAGATCTTCACCTGATGGAGAGTGCGTATACCCATCGCCGCATTTCAATAGCCATTTCTAACCTGGCCATGATAGACAAATGATAGATTGGTTTGACAAGGCCGTGGTTTATGTTCTCCGACGATTCAGCATCGCGAATGTTGCTCAACTAGGATATTTTATATCTGTCAGATTTTCCCTTCGTGCTCAAGCTTTCTTAGCTCATGATTTTTTCGGAGCAGTTCGCTGCCTTACCCACCACCGCCTACTGGCTCCCCTTCCACCTTTGTGCCCAAAAATGTACGTCGTGTTAGCCTCCTAGTCCTATCCTCTGATCAACTGGGGGGGCGTGAATAGTATATGTCAATGCCTTTTTGAATGAGTAGGGGGATCCGCTTCTCAGGATAATCTTTACAACTGAAATAAATTTTCTCGCAGACTCAACAGTAGACCCGTCCCTCGCCGTGATCGTCACGGTAATTCAGCCAACACATTTTCCTGTCGATCCTTTGTGAATCCAGGCGTGGTGGATGACGATAGTAACGTTCCAGAGTCTGATCACAAAGCTACAATCCAACTGCAAGATATAACTGAAGAGTTCAACGAACAGAAAGGCACCTCTACTGTAGGTAACCACAAATTGGATGTCCCGCTCGTCCAAGAAGACGAGATTTCTGTTACTTCAGTAAGTCCAAGTATTGATTCGCTGCGCTTCTGTTTTGATGACCGTTATGTTCAGTGCAACCCTCTTCAGGTAAGACTATCTTGTTACCTCTGTGAAAGATCTCACAAGCCCCGGAAACAGGAAGATCCATGCTAAACGACTCACCGAGCACTGGCACTCACTAATTTATTATTGATACTTGCGTATATGTTGGACAACATGTCGCTTTCACTGTGTATATTATCAGAACTGTTTAATGACATTTGATTACACTTTGTTATCTCACATTCACAAGTAGTGTGTTAGGTACATATAATTTGTATGGATAATATACACAACACCCTAAATCATGCAGACTTATGCCCCACTATCCACATACGAAGACCTTTCCAACGGACGGATCGTGGTCACTGATACGATCATCAAAAGACGGGGACCAGCTATTCACATGGACGTGTTCGAAGGCAGCCTTGTTCTCGTGCTTCTTGATTCCAGGTGATACGAAAACATGATCGAGGGCTTCCGAATTCTGATCAAAGACATAGGTGTATCTCTCTACTGGCGGAGTATCAACTACCTCGTCCAATTCAGTCAAGAGCTTTGCTAAGGGCGAAAGGACTGATCGTGTTTGGGTGTACTCATTGAAGTCACCAGCCACGATGATCTTTGCTTCAGGATCACGGTCAAGCATGTTTCCAACGAAACCCTTTTATTCAGAAGTTAGCCAGAAAGTGCGGTCAAGTCACTGGCAAGACTCACCGCCACGACAGTCACCTGCTGAGTGCGTTGCTCGACAGGTAAATTCACTGGTGGTCTCGCATTGCCCTGTGTTGAGGAACTGCCACCCTTGGAGCTGAGGTGGACGTTGACGGTGAAGAATTCCTTTCCGTTACGAGTCTGCCAACCTGCCACAAGGGGTTTACGGGTAGATGTCCACGCTTCATTAGTGGGGTCAATGCGGCCAGGATTGAGGCTAAGCAGTGAAATCATTAGCGGGGAAAACGTCACTATGAGTCAACCGGGGATATTCACCTCAATGCTAGCTTCTTGCTATCAGGCTTCACTTGTATGGTATCAAGGGAGCCTCCCGCTGGTGCTCCGGGGATCAACTGGAGTTTCTCCGGCCGATATCTGAGCCGACATATCAATTAGCTGAGCGATGGTCAAGTGAAATGGTGCACACAAGAAAGCTGTGCGAATGTTTCCACCAGGAACTCCACCATCTTGTCCGTCGACCGGGTCAATTTGAGTGAAGTTGTACTTCACACCGCTGAAGTTCTCAATGGCACCGATGAGAGCCGCGAGAGTGGCATTAGCGGCGACGGTGCCATCGTCCGTGGGACCAGAGTCATCTTGTATCTCTTGAATGAAAAGCAGATCGGGAGTTTTCATAAGGTCGGCAATATGCGATGCGACATTGGGAATGTGGGGGGACGTCGGTGCCATGTTTTCGACCTGGAATGAAATCAGAGCTGGCTCAAGCACAGGCAGAAAAGGCGCAGACATTGTAATCGCCGACGGTTATTATGCAGGGATCATGATCGCTCGATGATATAGTAGTCGGAGGAACGTCGTTGCTGGGCCTTGATATAATTTGAGGGGCGGACAAGGGAAGCACATAGAAGAACCCAAATCTTGTTCGAGGACAAGAGCATAAGCATGGAGGCCGATAGGGCAAGATCTCAGACTTACTGGTAGACTACTGGACCTGTGATGTCGGTCAAGCCAACACCAACGGCTGTTGTAGGGTTCTTTGTTCCGTCGAGAGGGGAACCAATGATTACAGTCTCTGGGTTCCCATCCGGTATGCTGTCGGGGCCTTCGAAAATTTCATGAGCATGACATGTACAACTTAGATGCAATCATCGCCTACCAAATGTGATGGAAATGCCTCCGCGACCGTTCTTGCCAGTCACAGGCCAGTCGCCGTAGACCCAGAACTCTCCAAACTGATTCTCGAAATTCGTCGCAACAGGTTTTGGGATGGTAACAATTTGACCTTCCAAGCTCTCCCAGAAATCCATGCCGTAGAGGTCTGGCTGCAACTCATCGTTGATGCTGTCGATGCGACTGACGTTGTTGGGCTGAGACAAGAAACCGTCAGGTCCAACATCAAGGGCGGATAGATATTGGGTAGGAGGGCTGCGATCCTTCCCCAAGACAATTACGGGGAACGTGTTGTTTGAAGAATGGACAACAATGTTTGTGGGGGAGGCGATTTCGGTTGCAAAGAGGTTGTTAGGGGAGGTACTGGACCGAAATTCTTGGACTCTGCCATCAAGACTGATTAGGTCGCCAACGTTAACTTGCCCCAGTATTGCAGCGGAAGTTGTGAAGACCTGGAGGCCGTTGGAAACGCGAATATTATCAGATTTTTCACCTAAGAGGTAGAATGCACTCGTGCCCTTGTGGAATTCAAAGCAAACGTCATGATCATCGTGTTGTGGACTATGTAATCTCGGACTCACCTTGGCAGTGACTATTCCAGTAACATTAGTAACAGACTGATTTGCAAGGGGACTCAGAAATCGAGTGCCCTGAATCTCAGTGATCGTGGTCGAGGAGACAGCCGAAAGGTATGTGGCAGTGAGCAAGAATGACTGGAGTCGGTTCATAACGAACACTGCGACGCTTTGCAGACTTTCGAGAGGGGAGGCTAACCAAGAGACCTGAGCAAAAGCCGCATGTGGCCTTAAATACTTCGTGAGGGGACATGGGAGAGAAAGATAGTACCATTTGTGCACATGTTGCGAACGTTTCCGGGTCCATCATTGGCCGGAATTGCCAACGCTTAAATCCGTGCGGTCGATTGATCGCTGTTGGGTCACGATAAGAACCACACGAACATTGCAGACAGCGCCTGGGAGAGAACGTACAAAGACTGGGAACAAGGAACAGATGTCGGTGTTGGTGAGGAGGGAGGCCCTTCAAGTTTAGGCTGCCGCACTATGTGCGTTCATGTGGGCTCCATACTCCGAGATTGACGTTCTTGTGAGCTGTCGTCCTGACTAGAGTAAGTAGTGGTGAATCTCCGATGTTGGAGGGGCTCTCTGGGCACGAACCAGATGTGTGGCTTGGTCACGATCTAACGTTGACCGCCGCTCCATTATTACAAATTCGTCATCGGGTAAAGAAGGGTAAAGAAGGATAAAGACGAGGCTCCACCGCATTTCAAAGTGACTGTCGGTTCAACCAAAGGAGTCAAGACTCAAAATCATATTTAGAGAGAGAAAAGGGGCAGGCCTGGTTTGAACATGCTAAGGTCCCAGATCTACATAGGGTGACCCAGGCTAGTGGAGTACGGCCTTTCTGGTGCTCGTGTCGTTCAAAGCTTAGCGCTACAACCATGCTTATTTTACGGAAGCAGTTATTAATACATCCAGCAAGGTCCAATGCACAGCTCAAATAAAATACAATAATCTCGCGTCTTTCGGCTAGTTTTGGGCAGCAGCACGACATGCGTTATTCTGTTGGTCGCACTGGTTCACCGTGAGACCAGAACTTCTTCCGGCTTGCGAGTTTGCAATATTCGCACATTGATTATGCTGAATGTCGCAGGAACGTTGAAGAGCCGCTCCGATGTTTTTGAACTCGTCTGATCCCTCAACGATGAAACCTTTTCCTCCGGCCTTGACAGCGGGTGCGGTTGCACCGCCAACTAAGATATCGGAAAGATCAGTCAACAAGAAGGCCCGATGATGATAAACCTGAAAAGACATACGTGCGCCAGTAAACGTCTGAAGGTTTTGTCCTGCGGTTGAACCACCTGTGCCACCGATTGAGCTACTGTAGGATGATTTAGGAGATGTGCGGTGACATAAATATGCATCATGCGCACCTATTATCCACCTGGGAGTCGCTTCCGCTGGTTGTTCCGTTATTCGCTACACCACCCGAAGAATCGGTGTTGTTCGAGTTATTATTGCCTGATTTCACATCCCCAGTGTTGTCTGTGCCGTTATTGTTGTTCCCAGTATTGGTGCCATTGCCCGCACCGGAGTTTGCGTCTCCTGTGTTGGTACTATTACCCGCGCCAGAGTTTGCGTCTCCTGTATTGGTGCTATTACCTGCACCAGAGTTTGCGTCTCCTGTGTTGCCACCATTTCCGGTGTTGGTGCCGTTATTTGCGCCTCCAGAGCCACTGACGGCTGCCTGGATCTCATTCTCTGTAGCGTCTGGTACTAACAAGTTCTGAGTGAAAATGCAGCCTTCAGGATCGTTAGCGTCGTCACAGGTGTGTCCTGCGGCAGTAGGGTCGTTGACATCCCCGGGTTCAAAAGTACCCGATTCGAGGGCTTGAAGAGGGTCACCACCAATGGCGGCAATCTGCCTCGCAAGTTCGAGGGTGATTTGTTTGTTAATGGAAGCTGCATTATCTGAAGCTGGGTCCTGCGTCATCGCGGTGAGCTTCTTATTACCTAGTCGGCGAAAGTCGGATTTTCACCTGGTGCTGTTGGATAGCCGCAATTTCTGGGTTGACAGCTTGAAGACTAGTGCAAGGTGCGCTAGCAAGGCCAACCTTTCCGGTATTGCGTTCAAGAGCACGGAAGATAAGAGCCGCGACTTGACCGTCAACGTCGCTCGCTTGTTTGGCGTTAGTGAATGCACGGTCGGCAACAGCTTGCTGAAGACAGTCAAGGTCCTAAGGGTAAAATGGAATCACTTTATGGTCACACTTTGGCGAAGAATGTTCAAAACGTTTAAAACCAACCTGAACGTTGCCAGCACCTTGCGCAGCAGCAGCGTTGCCGAGGAGGGCAAAAACAGGGTCCTTGATTTGGTCGGGGTTATTGAGATTGAGACTAGTTCGAACTGTCGTCAAGAATTTTTCGTGCGAGTGCTCTGAAGGTGACTTGGTTTCAAAAGATGCCCTTTAAATGTCTATGGAAAACGCACCCTGAGGAACTTCTCTACGAATAGGCAGGCTCAAAGCGAAAGTAACGAGGGACAAGAGATTCAACCAGGACTGCATTTTGAAAGATGATCGCCTGAGCGTTTCAAGAGGATAAGTGGTCGTATCTATTGTGGCGGGC
Organism: Leucoagaricus sp. SymC.cos; assembly: GCA_001563735.1. Classification (NCBI taxonomy): domain Eukaryota; kingdom Fungi; phylum Basidiomycota; class Agaricomycetes; order Agaricales; family Agaricaceae; genus Leucoagaricus; species Leucoagaricus sp. SymC.cos. Next base: position 548,755 of record KQ962167.1, on the reverse strand, counting down.
AATAGAAAATAGGCTACCTGCGGCTTGAAGTAGTGGGAGACAGAAAAAATGAAGAAAGGATGAGAAACAAGAACCTGTCTTGTACCAGAAGACGAAACGGAACTGTAAGGAAGGAAAAAAAGTGGACCTGACAAAACAAAATACGATAGTCGAACTTTTATATCGGCGAGTGTTGGATTTCTTGGTCTAGTCATTGTCGGTTGTCGTTAAGAAACAATACCAAGCCTATGGTAAAGAAGGAATATCAGAGTTGCCTTGGTTTCTGTTGATCCGTATACCCTGAGAGGCGTTAGCAAGTAGCTCTATGATCTCGCAAAAGAGGTCAGTAAAAAGGACCGAACTTCTCTCCCCGAAGGTATCACGCGTCCCTTACGCGGAGTGCTCGCAGTAGTCCCATCCGTGTTTTCTCGCTGTTCATGGGCTACTGGTAATCCTCGGCCATTCAGACAATGACTTCCCAGCTAGCCGACAGGATGTTTAGAATCGATGACCTTCAATGTAAGACAGAATTACAACGCGTTAGTCAAGGAGTAACTGCACCATATGCCGGGCAGACCCATCCATGAATTCTCAAGGACATAGCAACAAAAGACAACTGTGTGGAAAATCTATATGCGGACGGATGTTGCTTCCTTTTGCGAGAGTTTATGTAGGTCTTGTTCTGCAAGAGGTACCACATCAGAAATCTATTTACAGACAACAAGGTGCTTAGACTCACGAATACCCCAAACATGTGCGCGCAGATCGAGGAATTCTTATTGTTGCTTGAGCCCAAAGTGCAAGAACAGTCAAAAGGCAACACTGACCGACATGCAATCCATCGTAGAGTTTCTTGACCTCTGCTCTTATGCGAGCGATGTCCTCCTTTGATGCCGAAGCCTCGTTCAAAGCCTTGAGATCTTTCTCAACGGCCTCGATTCGTCTGACGTGAGCAGAAACCTGGAAATTGACATCAGGTTTGTTGGTCGGTCAATCACACTCTGAAATGGGGTGCTTGCCTTTTCTGTACTCAGCTTCAGTTCCTCAACACTGGCTTGCAGCGCCGCTGAGGCTCGCTGGTATTCGTCTAATAGGTGGTATGCGGCATATGAAGAGGCAAGAGAGAACCCGAGAAGGAAGCCAACAATTCTGCCGCATGGAATATATTCCTAAGCTTAAAAGCCACGCGTCGGAAGTAAAACGAGTACGAACCCTCCCCGAACTCCTCCAATGGGTTTCTTCTGGGCTTGAACAGTCCCCAGGTTGGCTTCCTCCCTTAGAAAAGCTGATTTAGACAGTAGACGGCGGCCATGCGTGCGTGTCACGGCGGCACGCAGAGTAGGTGTAAAGCGGAGGGTTGAAGCCATTAAAGACTGGCCCTTGAAAATGAGATTAGAGTGCTCGACGTCGTTTGTACCAGGGCACTTGCGAATGTTTCCGTCGATCACGTGTACGCCATGAAGTTCCAAAATAGGATTAAGATTTTGGAGATTCGTTTTGACGCGTTCTTTCCCAAAAGTCATCCGTCGCGTGGTCATCGCCTAGGTCGTCAAGATTCATGATGTCGTCGAGTCAGGGGGCGAAACGCAAACCGGGGGCCGATGAGATGACAGGACGCGAGAAAAAGAAACAGAAAATGAATCAAGCAAGGACGATCCCTGTTCAACCTTCAGTGGCACGCGAGTCCGGCAATGGCGTAGTGAATAGTGTGTTTACCTTCATGTATACAGGCGGTACTTGAACTTACACCAACTGCAGGTATGCGAGGCTTGCCAAGTGCCATTGACGTTGAGAAGTTCGCTGAGGTTAGTCCAAACCCTTGGAGTACTCATTGCAATCGGGTAATATTCGCTCACTGATTGACAGGCGAGGGCATTTGAGATCGATGCTATGGAGAAGGCTATGGAGACTGCGAGGTATTCAGTACATAGAGACTCGTTTGGTTGCTATGCTGACGGTAGACATCTTAGTGGCGCCTCAACCCAACGAGCATGGCAGGTTCTGCCCAGGCACCTACGCCGCAGAGCTGCAAGTCATGACGTTCGTCGTGTCCCTGGAAGACTTCGAAAGAAGGCTAAGGCCGAGGTGAGCGAAACCTGACCTTGGCAATTGACTCTGAATTGAGACTCCTGTCCATTCATTAGATGGACCCGACGCGGAAGAAACTTGTCAGTAGGAAGCTACCCAAAGCTGGCAGGAACAAAATAACAACGAAAACAGATTCATTTTTGAAGCGGCAGCGTACGCTCATCTATCCTTGCATGATGAGCTTAAACTGATTTTTTCCTAGGCGATAAGACATGGCTAGAAACTCACATCTGGCACGCCAAGAGAATGAAAATGGAAAATATGTGGGGCTATCGCCTTGTACGTTGCTCTTGATAAGTCCCTCAAAATCCGGCATAATGAAACTATCATAGGCAGTCCACCCTACAGAAAAGTGTTTCCGTCCCTCTCATCGAGCTTCAGTACAAGGCTCTATCCTCCATGATGCTTCGTATTTTGCTACTCTCGAGATGAAAGGCCCTCAATTAGTATTGGTTGCTATTCTTGAATTCGTCTGTGATGTACAGAGTCCCAGTCCTGGTGCTATCCGGTAGGGTCCTCTTCCCTTTATTGGCTTACCACAGCTAATTCAAATAGTTTTGTTCTCGGTTCTCGGGTATTGAATACTCACCTATATGGGTGCGGTGCATATCCTTTCGGTTTACTCGGCCCAGCGACAGTCATGTGGCGACCCATAATTACCCAAACTAGTGACCCGGTTGAAGCCAAACCAGATAATGTGCAGAAGGGAAAAGAAATAGTCGTGGAGGTCACGAAAAGTATATCAGAGACGGATACCAACCGGCCAAGAACCCTTTGGTTACGTATCCATCCATTGATATTCAATGATGTCACTCGTGAATTGCAAAAGGCGACCTCTGACATTTTGGCTCGGCCACGTTCGTCGACTGAAGAGATCGAAGTTGAGATTACCGACCTGAGGGGACAGGTCAATGCATTCGAAATAATGGGTCCGAAATCTAGCCAAGTTCTGAAGGGTGCGTTGACTGCGGCCTCGTCGGGCGATGAAAGAGCGGATTTCACAAAGGTCTGGTTCATTATCAACTGGGTAATCGAATCACTGACTCCTCTAGCAGTTCTGGTCGTCGTTGTCAGCTGTTCAAACACCAGGGTCAATTCCTCGCAACACAGTAATTGGTTTCACAGCAATTGACCCCAGGTTGAAGTACGTTCTTGAGAATATGCTATACGAATAACCCTCATGTTGAGATAGTTTTCCATCGAAAAACGCGCCTATCAAATACAAGGAAGAGACACCACAGATTTTCCCGAGCACAGAACTCGCGAGAAGTGACCTATGGGAACAGGATGTCCGTAAGACCCTTTCAAAACCCCGCTTTAAAAAAAAAGACCTCGACGAAAGACGATCTAAGGTCAGGACGCCTTGTGTCAGTTCTCAAGGAATACCGCCACTGAAGAAGGTCCTCTTAGAGTCTCGTTCCTGGGACTGCGCTAACCCCCACACGACAAGACAATAGAATACCCTTACTCCTTATTCGCCGCACAATCGATACCCCGGGCGCTGAAAGTCAAGCAATACACGGTTACACTCTCTTCCTTCCCGCAGGATGGTCCATGCCATTTTGGAGTTCTCTCACGTATACTGGTACCCGTGTTGGCGGGCAACGTGAACGACAGACTCAGGCTTTTGAAGCTGGAACGGCTTATTTTCCTCGCGACTTCCCTTTCTCCTCAGCCCACGAGGAATGGGCGGCAGAAAGAGAGAATTCTGAGCGGGATACCTGGCTAAGGAAGCCCCCAGCCAAAAGAGTGAATTATGGAAAATTAGGGGTCAAGAGTCCCTGGCGAGCAGACTGGGACGTCATCTTAGGGCAGAAGGAGGGTGAACCCTTCGTGGAACCGCCCAAAGAAATGGTGTTGAAAGCCAGGAAGAAGAAAAAGGGCAGGGGGAAGAAACAGACCATTGAGGTCGAAGAGTTTGTTCCAGCTCAGAGGGACGATCCGATGGATGTTGGCGAGGATGGAACTCAAGCTCAAGACGTGGACGTGGATGATCATGATATTCCCGATGCGTCTATGCGCATGGACGTTGACGAACCAGATGTCAAACCCTGGCTCCTCAGGGGACTTGAAATTACTCGAATAATTGCAGGGCTTGGTTCAAATCCTGGTCCTAGCCTTATGACCGAAGTCGATACGCTTCGCCAAAAGCGATCGCTACCGCCACTGGGTTCAGCGATAAACTCTGTCGAATTGCTGAAGTGTGCTCTGGTCAACGTCAAAGTAATTATGTTTAAGGAAGGGGTTCCAGAGGACTTGGCTATGATCTATAGAGTATCAGATGAGGAAGTGACGAAGTGGGAGCACTTGATGGCGGGAAAGGCATCATCTGTTTCTCTATTGCAGGTGGGTCTGCTTCTCATGACGGTGCTCTTTGCTACTGAAATGATGTGCGTAGTTGGCCAACAAACGACCTTCTCAGGAAGATATCATTGGATATGTTACAACTGGCCACTACTCTTTGTCGAGAGGAGAAGGTTTCGCTTTAGGGGCTATTCCCTTGACAAGATTCCTCGAGTTACAAGATCAACAGCGACGGTAGGTGTTCACGCTTCCTAGGTTTCAGTAATCCTCATCACTTTGTAGCCTCTATCCTAATCAAACAGTTGATCGACTTACACTCTTCGTCAAAGTTCGCAATATCAACGGCCAACAGTGTCGCGCAGCTCACCTCAAAATTCTTGAATGTGGGAACTGAGGCAGTAGCGCTCAGCGCTCAAGAATTACACGGGTTAATCTAGTACGAATTACAGTGGTAACGAGGATAACGTGTAGTTGTTACAAGAAGAGAGAAAATTGTCGAAATTCTTGCTTGCTACTATGACAGAGTTGATTTGTGCTACGAGTGAAAGCGGAGAGTCCATCAAAGCAACGTGAGAGATCGGGGTTGACAGTGGAAGGGGCAAAATGATGTGAGGATGAGTATACGTCCGAGGAAGAGAGATGTACCCAGGAAATAAATCAATAGAAAATCAGTTAAGAAAGATTTTTCCAGTTATCCAATCTTCCATTTTTCCACAGTAGCCTGCACTAGTCGGCTCATCTCTACTTTAGCCTGTTTCTTTGCACTGTTGGTAATACCTTCTAGCGCATCGATAGATCCCGGAGATGTTTGGAGTGGGTCAAATTCTAATAGGTGTCCATCTTTCGTGGGTATCGCCACAAGTGCCGAGAATGTCCGAGTGATCTTGGCTGGAGGCTTGGGCGTTTTTTGCTCTCCGGGAGGAACATATAGCGGATGCGTGGTAGGGAGTCGTGCAGTCGGATATAAAGAATTGCTTGGGGTACTGTGAGAAGGTTGACGGGAGTGGACGGCGGTGGGCGCTTGTGATGTCGTGGCAGTGTCAGAACCGGGCGGGTGTCCGTTGAGTGAGGAAGGGAAGGCGACAGAGGGATCGCTTCGTATAACAATGCTATTTTTCGAGCGTTTCTGTGATGTTTTGCCATTTGTTGTAGCGTCATGTTGAGATGATTGCGAATCTTCTGCTTTTGCTTCTGCTTCCGCCTGCTCGATTCCTTTGAACCAACCTATTCCAAATTCGTATGGATTCGCGAGTGGGGAGCCATTAAGGCTGAGCATACTTTCGTCCTTTCTCGGTAACCGCATAGTCGGTGGGTCGTTGCCACCGACACCACCCGAAGTGGCTTTACTTGACGGAAATTTAGGAGTCTTGGAGGGTAAAGAGGGATTGAAACTTGAACTTGATGGAACACGGCTGGCGGCTTGTGACGGTTGGTTTGTTGATCTATTGAGATTGGATTTTGTTGGGGAAGCGGGCCGGGATTGAGAACGATGGTTGGAGGAAGAATATGTGCTGAAAGGAGGTCTTGATTTCATAGGGCTGGGCGATGCGGGAATTCTGGACGTCATCTGTGACTAATGGGGGGTTCAACAAACGGAATGTAGGTGTAAAGGGTGATTGACATACGGCTGTTCGTGAAGGTTTGTTTGTGGCTGAGACCAGTCGCTGCCGTTGAGTAGTCCCTGGTCCTTTCGAGGATCTGGCCATCTTTGTGGGTGATGGCGAGGGTGCTGTCCGCGCTGAAGCAACAATGTCAGAGCAGTCGGAGTCGGGATAAGGTCCGAACGCACCACTCTTCACAGTTCTTGAGGGTTCTCCGTCTTTGGCGTTGTTCTTCTCCATCTCAGCTTCGACTCCCTCAACCCACTTCCTCTTTCGCATGCTCTTATCGATTTCGCCAAATTCCGCGTCAGCACCCGCAGCAACGAGCCTCTCCTTCTGAAAACCGCGCAGCGCAGTTTGGACATTACCCTGGTACTTCTCTCCAAACTCCCGCATGGTCATCGACCGAACCTGCTTAGGAGTTCGGGATACCAGACCCTCTTGGTGGATTGTGAAATTCTCTAGCCAGTCTGCAAGCCATGCTTCGAATTGTCGGGTTCGATGTGCGACTGTTGGCAGCCAGAAGTTCATGATTGAGAGGTCCGTTTTCGCAGGAAAACGCAGACTTACCCTCGATGTCGAGATTGGCGATGAGCTGGCGCTTCTCCTCATCGGTGTACTTGCGGTTGTCGGAGGGGATGTTCATTGTTGATTATGGCAAGAATGTTGACGACCGACGCGCCCTGCTCAGCATCACGTGGCTCATGTCTGCTAGAATTTGAAATTGACGCCAGAAATATTTGTCGTCCCACTCGTACCTCGCCGCCCCTCCATCCTTTCTCCCTCCCGTCATCACCTTTTCTTGGATTTCAAGAAAGAAATCATCATGCCGAAATCAAAGGAGGTTTATATGGTCATTGGTGGAAGCGGCTTCCTGGGTCGTCACGTTGTGCAGCAACTTCTGGACAGGGGGGATAGCGTGTGCGCCCTCGACATTGTCCAGCGGTACTTCGATGTCCCTTTTTACTCCGGAGACATCACCAACATTGATGATGTTTCCAATGCTCTCCGCAAGGTATGGTTCGGCATTTATAACTCATTTCAGACAAGCTAACTGTTCTTTAGAGCGGGACTACGTGCATTATTCACACTGCCTCGCCCCCTGCCGGATTGAAGGATTCATCATTATACTTTAGAGTCAACGTTGATGGAACAAAAGCCGTGATTGACGCTGCGGTTGGCGTTGGTGTACGAAAACTCGTCTTCACCAGTTCTGCGGGTGTGGTCTTCAATGGCGGAGATATTGTCAATGTCGACGAACGGTTACCCTATCCTCAGGTCCCTCTCGATGCTTATAATGACTCTAAGGCCAAGGCTGAACAAGTCGTATTGGAAGCCAACGGGAAGGGAGGACTCTTGACTGTTGCTCTACGGCCGGCAGGAATTTTCGGGTATGTCAATTATGGGTACGATTTAGGTTAATTTACCAGATATTTTCCTAGCCCCGGGGATCGACAAGTAATGACTGGCTTGTATAAAGTGTACGAGGAAAACAAGACACACTTCCAGATCGGTGATAACACCAACCTTTTTGACTGGACTTATGTTGGCAATGTTGCCAAAGCCCATCTTTTGGCAGCCGACAGACTTGACCTCCCACCTTCCGCTGCACCGCTATCCGAAAAAGAGGAGGTTCCTCTCATCATTGACGACGTTCCTCCCTTCACTGATGAAGAACGTAAAATCATCAATGAACCTTTATCCTATGTCGAAGCAACATTGGGCAAGCGCCGGGTACCTACCAGCAAAGCACGAATCCTTGGTCCTTACGTCGAATTGCCACCCAACGGCAAGGAGATTGAAGTGGCTTTCAATGATCTCAACTCCCTGCCCCCTATTCGCCCCATTATCCGCAACCGTTTCGACCCCCTCTCCAGTGCATCCCTGGTTAAGGCCAAGCTCCGTAATCTTGATTCTAATCCCCTCCAAGTCGCCGGTCAGACGTTCTTCATTACCAACGGTGAGCCATGCTACTTCTGGGACTTCCCCAGAATGGTCTGGTACCAGTTGGACAAGTACTTCCTTGGCTACAGGAAGCCGAGATCAGTATTTCAGATGCCGAAGGCAGTCGGTCTGGCGGCTGCCACTGGCGCTGAATGGTTCGGGATGATCAGCGGAAAGGAGCCTGCGTTCACGAGGTTCAAAGTCACTTTCAGCTGTGCCAAGCGATGGCACAACATTGAAAAGGCTAGGCGAGTGCTTGACTACGAGCCTGACGTTGGTATTGAAGAAGGAATCAAGCTCATGGTTGAGGTAAGACTTTAAGCTTCCAATCGACGTAGTACTGATCTCTCCCGTAGTGGTGGTATGAGGAGTACAAGAAAGGTAACCATAAGCAGAAGCACTAAACCTTTTTTGCTTGGGACTAAGAACCATCCACTTTTACTCTGCATTTTATGTGATAGCGCTCTCATCTCTTCTGGGTACCGATATATTTTCCCTGGCGATTTGTTCGTAATATACCCCTTGTATAAGTTCGGAAGGTGGTGCCACAACCGAAGTCAGAAGAATCAATAAACCGTGACTGATCTGATGGTGACCCTGATATATACGGCTATTTATATCCCGAAACGCATTCCAAGAAATCAAAGGAGGGGGGGGACAGGGCCAATCATCATTCCACACTCATCCCCATCTACCACGCACCCTTCAACAAACACGAACAGCTCAAACCTCTAAACAGTACTGACGACACGCTATGGAAGAAAACTCGGCTTGGTTCCCAATCCAAACGCGCTCCTACATCCTCTCATTTCAATTCTCAGAATGGTACCCCAGATTTGCGAAACAGACTATCAAAAGCACGATTATCCGGCCCGTTCCAGCTGGCTTTCAGGAATACCTCACCTCAGATGGCATTTTCGTGCCAGAGGGTTCTGAAGACGAGTCAGACCTTTTGATTTTCTTGCATTTGGGACATGGATATTGACGATTTTCTTTGTTTCTCTCCCCCGGATTTGCTGCTGTTGTGCTTTTACAGTCCGCCTGAAAGTCACCTGTTCGAAGGCTCGGATAGCGAAAGCGATGATGGACGTGAGGCCAAGATTACCTGGTCAGACGCCAACTCGGATTTCCGAGTAAAACACTGGGCTTTTCCAGACCTTGACAACCGGATACGGCAGTGTATAGATGAATACGAGGGTGTGTTTCCCAAACTCAATTTTTCTTCGCCTAAGGTTAGTCTTTAAGCGCCTTATGCATGTTTCGTCCTTTCTAACTCTGTCCTTTATGCAAATTACTCGTTCTTGTGACCATCTTGGGCGTCATACATGACAGGATGCATATTGGGTCCTTTTCAATGCAAATCCATTGCGTTGTACCTCCCCTTCGGACGTCTACATTCTCCTCAAATCCTCAAATTTCGCAACACACGATACAGATCCCACCAACGTCTTTAGCGGCTGTGTCAATCTTGAACCAGGAGAGGAAGAGCCACACTATGAACTAGAACTCGTCCTACGGAAGTGGTATTCTATCGAACGAAATCGTGAAGTACGATGCTTCGTACGAAATCGACGACTCATCGGTGAGTTACCCTTTTTCAAACGTTCTTCCCCTCTGGTTTGTCTCGGGGAGTACGAGATTTTTCCACCGTACAGATTGACCGTTACATGATTGTTGTCATGCACTTTGAAGGAGGATGTGGCGTCTGGAATGCGGTCGCTAACGTGTTATAACCGATGTTAATGGATCACGTATCTTTTGCCTTCATCGACAGGTATCTCACAGCGCGACATGAACCATTACGAGTTTCTCACTGAAGACTTGACGAGAGAAAAAATTGTTGATTCGGTGACAATGTTTTGGGAGACAGAGATCAAAGACACTTGGGCTGGAAATGATTGTACGTTTGACCCTTTCTGATCCTGCGTTATCATCACGTCCATGTGGGGCCTCTTTCTAGACGTCTTTGATTTTCTATTAACGCGGGACTTGACAAGGGGTCACATCATTGACTTCAATCCGTACTCGTCGCGGACAGACTCGCTCTTGTTTTCCTATAAGGAGTTGCATTGTTTAGCAGAAGACCTGGAATCCAAGCTCGAGTTTCGAGTCATACCCTCCGCCGATCACCCCGCTGCTTCCTCCAATATCCCGGTTTTCCAGCACAACATGGTGCCGCTGGAAGCACTCTCACTGAGCTCAGGGAGGACGGTAGATGAATTCGCGGAAGTATTGAAGGAGCAAATCCACGAAAACATGCAAAACGGTACAAGCGATAGCGATAGCTGACAATAGGAGAGACAAAACCTCCAACGGTCGTTGTAGTCATTAGATTGATACTGTGCACAGTATGATATATGCCCATCTTCCTAAGTTTTATATCCGAGGGTAGTCATCTATTATTATTTCTTGAAACCGTTGTAACACCCAAAGCCAGGTATATAGCTACTACTAGGATGCATTATGCGTTGTCAAAAATACCGGCGAATCTATTGTATCCTCTATTTCTCGAGCTCAATACCAGAGTCGCTGGCAGTGGTATCAGCGAAAACAGGCCTCATCTGGGCAACACCATAGGCGTTCTTGAAAAAGACAACATCACCCTCATCCTCAACGAACTAAGGGAAACATTAGCAGGGCTTTCGAGTAACCAGAACGGAATTTCAATACCTTGCACTCCTTGAAGACACGAACAACTTCGGCCCAACCACCGGGAGCACCATCCAAACGAACATTGCGGCTAGCGAGGAACTTCTTCAAAGCAGCGCTGGCTTCCCAGCTATAGATAGGGGTGAGATTAAATCATGATGGACAATTTAACCAGATACTTACGCATTGTAGTGGGGGATCTTGCTGGAAACATGGTGGAGGATGTGGGTCTCAGAGATACCGTTGGTGGCATGAGCACCAATCCAAGCCATAATCTTCCCACAATCACCGAGGAGGTTGCGGTCAAGGGTGGCAAGAGCACCACGAGAGAAAGTGAATTCGGGAGCACGGTAATGGGGAAGGAGAGGGTCGGTGTGTTGGAGGAAGGTGATCAAAACAAGCCAGTGGTTAACCCTGTGACGCAATGGATGTCAGATCATTGACGAATAATTCGAGATCAGGGGCGCGCTACCAGAGATAAGGAACACCATAAAGAGTGACAACTTCCCAAACCCCGCGCTGCGAGGCCCAAGCAGTGAGACCAGCGAGCCAAAGAGCAATACCAATGTTGGACCATATGATTTGCCAAAACTGGTGGGGCTTGAACATGACGGCGTTCGGAACGAAGTCTACAATCACCGTTGAGCTCGAACTTGACGGATATACACAGCAAGCGGAGCTTACGGTTGGTACCCTTGGGGTAGCGAGATTGACCAGAGGCGTTCCTGATAAGGTAGGAAGGCCATCCACCGAGCTAAAACTCGTGTTCATCAACACATGTATCTACAGAATCATGCTAAAGGAACCACGTACGAGATAGGTAGCGGAGCCAATTACAGCGCCGATGGGGGAGTCACCAAGGGCTTCCCGGAGTTCCTTCATCACTTCCTCTGTCACGCGTGAGCCGAGGAGGTCCTCCTTGGTGGGGTCCAAAGGCGGGAGACCGAGCTCGGAGCGGGTATGAGGAACGAAGACTTGGTCATTGGTCATATGTCCGGTTGCAGCGTGATGTTGACCATGGGTGATGCGCCATGCATGATATGGGACACCGAGACTGAATAGAAACGGAAACGAGTATATCACATGTCAGCCGTGACATCCCCAAAATGTTGACGACTGGCGCGAAAAAAACTGCGATGCCATAAAGGAATGTGGGAGTACTCACGCTGAGTGAATGAACCAACCGGCAGTGTTGTTGATCAATTTCGACTCGGAGAATGCTTGATGGCCGCATTCATGGCCAATGACCCAGAGCCCAGTTGCAAAGAGTCCGACCCAGAACCCGTAAAACGACCAGAGCGCGAAATGGGCGAAGCGGTAGGCATAGGGATGGGGGAGGTCAATGACAGCGGGGTCAATGTATGTGTCGAGGAAAATGGTGGTCTTGTAAATGCAACCAATCACGAAGGCATCCCAGATGCTATTTATGCGTCAGAGAAAGGCACAAGAATACGTGTGTTGACGGTGACTTACGTGTAGAGGGAAGACCTGAGAGCAGAACGCTTGAAACAGTGAGCCCTATGAGAAATACAAACCGAGTTAAGGGATGTAACATAGAAATTTGTATAGGGGCCAGCTCACGGAATAGTGTCCAGGAGCTCTTTTATAGTGATGTCGGGGACAATAAAAGTGCCCTGCTCGACGGTCAAGCCATCTGTCTTTTGTTTGGGGGCCATCGAAAAACCGTAGAAACCGTCTAGGGAGTAAAGGAGAGAAAGAGAAGACGGCCGAGGGGGGAGGAAAGAAAACCTGTCGAGAAATGATGAGACGACTTGAATTTATGGGGAACGCAAAGTCCTCGGCGAATGCCGCTAGCATTTTTCATGTTGGGGTAGCATCATGCACGATGAGCGTTGAGCGCCTATTAACTTTGTCACTTAATCGACCCTTACCCTTCCTGCGTGCCTCAAAACTAACAGTGACTCCGAGTCCCAAGAGGCATCGGAGCGGAAGATTTTATGTACCTCGATGTCTCTTATCCTCTATGTCGATCGTGACTCTACCCCGCGGGGCACGGTTTTACATTACTACATACTGTACAGGCCCGCAATTTCCAAGATGGCGGAACAAATATACAAATACCGGAGATTATAGTCCCCTTCAGTGCAAAACTTTCAGCCTCTCAGCGAGACCTTCCAAGAAAGCAAAACCGTCCTGAAAATCACGTCAGCGAAAGTAATTAGGAGAAAACCTTGACTGGTTAGGTACCTTGCTCACGGTCCTCCCTGTGCTACGATTCGTCACTCGCGCAAAGTCTGCCACCATCGTTGCCAGTTGTTTATTGTCACGTGCTGTTGTGACCTCCCGCCTCAACCGAGCTACAACGCCCAGTTTAACACGCGAGGGCTGTTTTTCCTTCTCTGGAATGGGTTCGTTGAAAGATTTGGTATTGGACATCCTAAATAGGAATAAGCTATTTTTGAGCCTGCTCCAAACGATCGGAGATACGCACTTCGCAGGTGCAATGAATACCGAAGGATCATTCAGCTGCTTGTACAGCATGTCGAGGAACTGGAAAGCTGGCCTTGTTAGAGTGCGCCCACTGTTGGATTGCATGATCTTGACAAATTCGCTGACGAGCTTTGATAAGTCTCCGTCTGTGGCAGCATTCGATGTCCTCTTTGCCAATAACTCTAATTGACGCGCCTTCTGCACAGCGAATCGAGGAGGCAGCTCAGGTACTGCATCAGTATCGCTGGTCTCAATCTTTGAATTCGACTCAGGCTTCTTGAGCTGTTGGGAGTCTCGCGCAGCTGCATTAACGATGTTGGTGTTGTTTACGAGGACAGGTCGACTTCCAAGGTCCAATTTGGCGAGATTGCCGAGGATGCCAGCCATGTCAGCTGCTCCAACAACAGGAGAAAGTGTACGGCGTGGTGTGTTGACCGTCTTGTGACGAATAACCTAAAGAAACAGATTCAATGTCTATGTTGATACCAAAAATACAGACCCACAGGTTTCGGCGCAGGCCAAATAAAGTCATCTCTGGAAGAGTATCCTTCGTCTACAGCCAGCTCCCTGAATTTCTCAATCCACTCCCTGTAATTAGGGGCCTGATCGAATTTCAATCTTCGGGTATACCGGAGGAACTCTTCGAACACTGCCGGGAGATCTTTACACAAATCTTCCGGGAAGGCGTTGCGCTTTTCCCGAATGAGCAAGTCATGAGCTTCACTTGTTTTAGGGACACCATTCCGTGTCCATGAAAGGCCACGAGGCGTCAAGAGATGAATCAACATAAGGGCAACAGCCTCGAGGTCATCTCGACGAGAAGGCACTGTAAGATTCAAATTTGAGCTTTCCCGCTATAGCTTCCACGAAGTCCGAGCGTACCCTTTCCACGGCAGTGAACATTGACAGAACTAGTGTTGCAGGAGTTAAGATGCGGCGTGTCGCTAATAGGTAGTATAGCACACCTGAACCAATAGTTCCCAATGAAATCCCGCTTGACGTTGCTGTTTGGTATGTGGCGCTTGGTATAGGGATCAATATAACGCTTGGAGAACCCGAAGTCGATCATGTATATGACTTTGTCGTTAGGAGGTAGACCAAGAACACAATTCCCGAGTTGAATATCTCGATGTAAAACTCCGCGGCCATGCATGAACTCCAGTCGTTCAATCTAGACACCGAAGGAGGTCAGCAACAGCACTAGAATCAGCTCGGGCTAAGGTTGTTAACACACCACTTGCATAGCAATACAGCAAACACTGCCAAGGTTCATAACCTCCTTTCCGCTCTTTCTATAAATACTATCCAGACTCTGACCAAGGAGATCGATAGCGAGATAATCCCATTCTCCAACAACATTAGTATCCCATAGTCGAGGGATACCTTTTCCACCTTGAATCAATGGGTAGAGATATCGCTCGTAACGATTTGTGGGACATGGGTGATGGGTCCATTGCATTTTAAGCGCTACCACTTGGTGATGAAAGATATTCTGAGCGCGAAAGATCGAACCTAGTTAATAACTCATCAATACTCGTGAATATTGTCACAAGGTTGTATAAGTATACCCGAGTATCCTGAGCCAAGATTCTCATTCAGCCACCAATTCTGTATTACTGCCGGATATGGAGGTGGTTTTCGTGTATTCTCCTCAGTCAAGTATGATGCAGTCTGATCATCGGAATGACAAGACTCTGAGTGAGTAAGCTCTGATTCCGATTCTGAAATGGACATGACGGGAGAAATGACGACGAAACAGAGAGTGGATGATGCCGGAAGTTTATATTAACGTGGGTAGGGTGGATCGTGAATGAGATTACAATATGGGCCGATCTTGGAGGCAGTTAAAAGTCTTGTGTTGGGGTTAAAAATTAGAGAAGAGATAGTAGATGCATGAAGATGAGAATAGAAATTGTGGATGGGGGAGATTGCTGGTTGAACTTTGGACGAGAGGCGGCTTGATTGGATGGTTGGAATTGGCCGATTGGTCGTGTCGAAAACGCGTGCCAACTTGGGACATCACGTGTTCGAAGCAAGGGCACGTTACGCGGCCCGGAGTTCTGATTGGCTCCTTCAAGTTCACTTTCACAATAGCGGGCCGTCGAGGGTCTAGAACGAACACAACGGTCACTTTACCCCTCGTCGAACTGGCTGGAAATAAAGGTATTCGCGCACAAATGACATGGTCGAGGTTCAACTGCCTACGGTAATAACAGAAGGGCGAGCCTAGACAATCGGTCTCGTGCGGACTTCAAGTTGTTCTCGGTCTTTCAGTGCGCTATAATTACGTCCATGTTCGTATCTCGGTACCTCGAAGCTAGAAATACACTCTCTTTACCTCTCCTTGAGCACGAGCTATGAACGAGAATCAAGTCTCTTGTGAGAGGTTCAGATCCAAATGGAGCATGTATTGGATCTATGCAAACACTGTGAGGAGGTTCGTCTCATTCTGGGACCATGTTATCTCATACCTACATCGGCTAACAAAAGATAACAGAAACTACCGATTCACCACCACACCCAGGGTTCAAATGACCAAATGACCATTCCGACATCCTCACCAATCATCTCTATTAATTACAGACGCGCCATACACGGTCGAGATAAGGGGTTCTCTAAGCCTTCCCAATCAACACCGAAGACAGAATTGGAAACTCCCGTCATCAAAGAACCGATCTCGAACACTCCAGCTTACCCCCAATTTGAAACATGTGTATTTACTCGCTACGGTGGTCTTACCTTTTTCCTCCTGGAGTATGGTGGTGTTGGGTAGTATATATATCTACGCCCATGCTCCACCGTTTGTCCTCACTTCACTGTGACCTCATCTTCGACCGCATCACTTAGACTCTATCCGCTGGCAAGAAGACGAATATAAGATGCCGCATGAACAAGTCGTGGACGCACTGAAAAGCGAAGTTAACAGGCTCAAATTGGAGATGAAGAATCTGCAGGTTACGCATGGCGCTGTGGGCAACATCACCATTGGTAACTACATCCTGACTAGGTTGGCTCAATTGGGCGTTACCGTATGTCTTCATCCCTCCTACCTCCTTCCGCGTACAGTAATTGAAGCTGGATTATAGAAAATATTCGGACTTCCCGGGGACTTCAACTTGGGTTTCCTTGTACGTCCGAACATACCCACTGTCTCGTACAGTGTGCTTACCCTTGGTGCCAGGATCTTATTGAAGACCACCCAGATATTGATTGGGTTGGGAACTGGTGCGTATCATAAAGTCGTGCGGGCGAGGTATATGCTTACTTCCGTCGCCCAGTAATGAGCTCAACGCAGCATACGCTGCTGACGGTTATGCTAGAGTGAAACAAAACTCTCTAGGTGTCGTTTTGACCACGTATGTCTACCTAACCTTCCGATAATCTTCAGCATTCCTCATGGCCACGCACCAAGATTTGGCGTCGGTGAATTGTCCGCGATGAACGGTATTGCCGGAGGTGCGCAGATGACTCCCTGTGTGAATGTGATACGAGACTGACGCATATATTCAGCATTTTCCGAAATGGTGCCAGTTCTCCATCTCGTTGGCGTGCCCAGCACCGCCCAACAGAAAAAACGTCCTATTTTACACCACACTCTCGGTGATGGCAGGTGAGTCGTGGATCTGACACTCCTAGCGTGCTGCTAACGATTGTCATTACCAGATACGATGCGTATAACATTGCTTCCAGGCAATTTACTATCTCGCAAGCCTTGCTCATGGAGAAACACGAAGCAGCCCATCAGATTGATCATGCCATCGTTCAGTGCATTACTAGGGTAAATTTCATTCACCTGTCCTCTTCGCAAGGAGAGCTCAAGACATGTGTTCCAGGCTAGACCTGTCTATATGACCGTCCCAACGGATATGGTGCACCAGGAGATCTCTGGTGAACGTCTCAAGATCCCTTTGACTCGTCACACAGCCCCCAACGATCTTCAGACAGAAGAATTCGTTCTCGACCTCATTCAAGAGCGTGTCAGGGAGGCAGAAGGAGACTTGGTCGTCATCGTCGATGCTTGCGTCATTCGTTTCGATGCCCAGCAGGAGGTCAAAGATTTCTTGAAGGCGACGGGATTTCCTGTTTATTCGACACCGATGGGTAAGACCGCCATAGATGAGAGTTATAACCGTTATGGAGGGGTAAATATCTCTATTCCTGGTTCAGGACCTGAGTTCATGTCGGATATAGATTTACCTTGGGACCATCACGCATCCGTTGGTCAAGCAGCGTGTTGAATCTGCCAAACTGATCATGTCGATTGGTTCACTTCAGTCGGATTTCAATACTGGCAATTTCTCGTATAATATCCCAACCAAGCACCACATCGAGGTGAGCTCCTGTAGTTAATTCCTCTTTGAATGTCATTGACATCTTGAATAGCTCCATTCCGACCACACGCGAGTTCAATTTGCGCTCTTCCAGGGTATTGGGATGAAGCAAATGCTTCCCAAGTTGACCAAACGTTTGCAATACTGGTATCCTACTGCGAGCAAATTCGCTGTTGATCCCTTCACCACTTTGATCCGCGAACCTCAAGGTAATGACCCGACGATTACGCACAAGTATTTTTGGCCTCGCGTCGGGGAGTTCTTCAAGCCCAAGGACGTCATTGTTACTGAGACCGGAACCTCGAACTTTGGTATTGTCGATGTTCCCCTGCCGGACGGTGTCAAGTTGATCAGCCAGGTGCTTTGGGGAAGTATTGGTTGGTCTGTCGGTAGTGCTCTTGGCGCCGCGTTTGCAGCTCGAGAATTGAACAAGGATCGCGTCATCTTGTTCGTCGGTGAAGGAAGCCTGTGAGTGAACGGTTTATCGTCTCAAAGGCCGTTGCTAATTGGTGGGCAGGCAATTGACTGTGCAAGAGTTGTCTCCTATGATTCGACACGGGCTCAAGCCGATCATTTTCGTTCTCAACAACAAAGGCTACACGATTGAGAGGTTGATTCATGGAAGGCACAGGCATGTATAGATTTTTTACATGACAATGAAGATACTGAGGGTCATGGCTTTAGGAAATACAATGACGTTGACGATTGGAAGTGGACGAGCATTCTGGATATATTCGGAGCAAATTCGGGGAAGGAATACGAGTCTTACTTGGTCAAGAATCGTGCAGAATTGAATAACCTTTTGGATCTGCCGGCCTTCGGCGCTGCTGACAAGATCCAGCTTGTGGAGGTGATCATGCCGGCCCTGGATGCGCCTCACGCCCTTGAGCGGCAGGCTGAGATGACGGGGAAAGGAAACGCGTATACTAATGCAGTCTAAGATGCTTTGTTGTATTGTAGCACATGTATAGTAGCCACGGACATCATTTACAATGTTGCCGGATCCGTCGGACGTGTCGGTGGTCGGGAGTCGCGGGAGATAAGATAACGTACACGGCGCGGGTGTTTGTAAACCAAACAGTGAGCTGGCACCCGACGACGAGGATGGCGTTGCGGGTGGTGCGGACCTTGCGACGTGGACGCGCAATTCAGCTCAGATCGATATCGAGTCACGTTGGGCATATCACTCCCCTTCCAAGGATTCCTCGTCTCCTCCCCTCTGCCTTCCACAGGTCTTTCCGCTCTTCTGTACCTGCTAAAGCTTCTGTATTCTCTAACGCATTTGCTTCGTCGCCGGAAGACATGGCTCTCGTACCTCCCCAGAAACCACTAGAGTGGAATCATTCGGCAGAAGAGATTACTTCCCTGACCAAGAAGGCTATTGACGAGGATCGCGCGCTCCAGGACAAGGTTGCGGCCCTTCAACCAAAGGACTGCAACTTTGATTCTGTATGTACTTTTCCCACTCGTCATGCGCTCGCGTTTTGACCTTAATTCACTAGGTTTTTGTATGTTCACAGCAGCCTGATGACATCGCATACCGATCGTGACTTCATTTCGCTTACAGACCGCACTCGCATATGCAGAGACTACTCTCGACGCTATCACTGAACCTCTTGCATTCTATCAGAACGTATCTCCCTCAAAGGAGTTGAGAGATGCGTCGAATGAAGCTGAGGCGCTTGTGAGGAATTACGGTGTTGAGTCGTCTATGAGGTTGGATGTCTTCAAAGCAAAAGTAGCAGCGCAAAAGAACTTGAAGGAGAGCGGAGAGTGGGATAAGTTGAGTCCGGAACAGCAGAGGTTGGTTGAGAAGTTGGTAAGTTCTCTTTGGGAATCGTTTATTGAGGGTATAATTTATATGGGGTAGATTTTGGATGGTACTCGTGCAGGTCTTGCGCTTAATGATGCTGATCGGGAGAAGTTGAAGGAGCTGAAGAAAGAATTGTCTCAGACTTGTCTTGATTTCAGCGTGCGTATAATTTACTCAGATTTCTCAAACCTCTCACTGAACCCCAACTGCAGAAAAACTTTAACGAGGAGAACGTACGTTACACCAGTCTTCGATCATTTTTGCATAACAACTCTGCTTTCAGGGTGTCATCACCTTCACGCTCGAAGAGCTCAAGGGTGTCCCTAACGACGTTGTTTCGGGTTATACCAAGCGCACTGAAGACGGCAAGGAGGTGTACGATGCCACCTTTAAGACTCCTGACATCTTCCCCATCGTAAGTATTTTCCTCATGCAGAAATTTTACCTTATTCTAATTCCTCATAGTTCAAATTTGCCGAAAGTCCGGTCACTCGTCAACGTGCTCTTGAGGGTTACGAGTCCAGACTTTCCAACAACGTGCCTCTACTTGACAGGGCTATCGAACTCCGTCGTCAAATTGCTAAACTGCTTGGATACAACACATGGGCTGACTACATTACTGAAGTCAAGATGATCAAGTCTGGCGATGGTATCAAGAACGTAAGCTACTTCCTAGATTCGACTCTGCAAATAATTGAGTTATTTGTCCAGTTCTTGGATGACCTCGATCACAAACTTCGTCCAGTCGGTCTCAAAGAGCGTGAAATTCTGCTCGCGATGAAGAAGAAAGAACACGAAGCGAAAGGTCTTCCTTATGATGGCAACTTCTACCTCTGGGACTACCGCTACTACGATAGGAAGTACATCGAGGAGACTCTCGACCTCGACGACATGCTCGTCAAGGAATACTTCCCTGTCTCTGCCGTCGTTCCTACCATCTTGCAAATCTACCAAGATCTACTTAGTGTCAAGTTTGTCGAGATTGAGACGTCAACCTGGCACCCGGACGTTCAGAAATTCGCCGTCTGGGAAAAGGATGCGAAAGATGATTCCGGGTTTGTTGGTTACTGCTACCTCGACCTCTTCCCTCGTGGTATGTTGATTCTCCTCCCCTTCAACATATTATTCACCTTCACTGATACTATTGCCTCTCAAGCATCCAAATACTCCCATGCAGCCGTCTGGCCTATCCTCTCTGGCTACGATCTACCCAACGACAAACGCAGCTACCCAACAACCGCCATGGTAGCCAACCTCGCCAAACCCACACCCGAAAAACCCGCTTTAATGCGACACGACGACGTTGTCACTTTCTTCCACGAAATGGGACACGTCTTCCATGGTTTACTCTCTCGTACTCGTTACGCTCGATTCCACGGAACATCTGTCGCTCGTGATTTCGTTGAAGCTCCTTCTCAAATGTTGGAGAATTGGTGTTGGGAACCGAAGGTTCTTGAGAAGATGAGTAGTCATTATGAGAGGAAGGAACCTCTTGGGAAGGATTTGATTGAGAAGATTGTGAAGAGTCGGTATGTGAATGTTGGGTTGTTTTATTTGAGGCAGTTGTTCTTTGCCAAGTTTGATTATAAAGTGCATACGGATAAGAGTGAGTTTTTGGTGGTTTTTGTTGAAGTGTGATGCTGACTCGTTGGGTTTTCGGTAGCGAGGGAGGATTTGACGCTGCTTTGGAATAACTTGAGAGAGGAGGTTTCACTCGTCAAGTATAAACTTGCTGCTCCTGGCCAAGGCACTTTTGGTCATATCACTGGTGGATATGATGCAGGATACTATGGATACACATACTCTCTGGTCTTTGCCGCCGATATGTACGGTATGTCTGATCCGTTATCTCATTCGCCACTACAGATGCTCATTCGCTTGTACAGCAACTGTATTCAAAGCTGACCCTCTTGATCCCGGACGTGGAAACCTCTACCGCAAAGAGATCCTCGTACCAGGTGGTAGCCGTGAGGAAACCGATTCACTCAAGGTACGATCCTACCTGCATCATCGAGAATGCTGACATCTGAATGATTTCCTCTAGCACTTCCTCGGACGTGAACCCAACAGCGACGCGTTCCTTAAGGAACTCTTTGGCGACGTTCCTTCCTCCAACCTCTAAACGATCTTGTGGAATTTGGATAAGAAAGACGATATGCAATGTGTACTTCTATTCCAAATGGTCTCTATGAACTTACTCACGTACAAGCAATACATACTCTGGTCGATGTCGACAATTACTAGCAGCGAAAACGAAGATAAAAAAAATAGGAGTTGTGGTGGTCGAGGACCGCGAATGAATGGGCGATGTACCAAACGGCGGGATCCGGAGTAGGGGAAAGGACAATAGAAAGACAGAATCGTGTGTTAGAAACATACGAGAATGAGGGAATGATGCGGATACGTATGTATCAGAATGGAACATGTGTTACAGAGTTAATTATACCAAGACATTAGAAGACCGAACAAGAATTATGCACTGAATCAGGGATAGACAAGAGAAAGAAGCCATAATACAAGAAGGAACGGACATGCAAGAACGTCATCATCCAGCCACCTTCGTCTCCCCCTTCGTCTCCTTCACTCGTCCCACGTCCAAACTATCAGCACTAACATCTCCCTCTCCCTCACCTTCAGCACTAACCTCCCCTTCCTCCTCCTCATCCTGTTCCAACAACTCCTCTCCAACCAACCCTCTTCTAATCTTATCATCTCTACTACCAGGTCCACCATCCCTTCTACTATCCTCTTTCTGAATCTCATCTCGCATAACTTTGACATCTTGATCGACTTTAGCTGCAACTCTATCGATACCTGCTTCGGAAAGTTTGACGTGTTGACGATGTGTACTGAGATGTGCGGATCTTTTTGGTGGACGTTTGAGACGCCTACGGGCGACCATGACGGGGACGGAACATTTCTGTAGGAAGGGATGCGGAGTTAGTGAACATTGTTTACGGATTATTGCGTCAGGGTACGCCGCCGCGCACTTACTTGAATGAGGTAATGGGATGTCGATCCGAGTAAAATGCTAGTGGGATAAGTATAAAGAATCAGCTTTACGGCGTTTTTAGCACCCCTCTCTGCTTTACTACACTCACCCGTTCAACTGGCCTAAACCACGGGACCCCACGATGAGCATTTGAGGGCCTG
>KQ962167.1:512759-526387 GCA_001563735.1 Leucoagaricus sp. SymC.cos | reverse complement strand
ACGACGTGGTAAATCTTGTTCTTGTATGACGGAGAGGGGCTTACCGAGAAGCATGTGGCGAGCGTTCTTTGCATGCCATGCTTGACATGCTACTGTGACATTGAGTCGTGTGCGTTGCAGGAGACTTGTTGCTTGGCGGACGAGTATATATGCCAGGCCTTGGCGCTACGTAGAGGAGGCGTTAAGAACTACTCTCGGAGGTTCATCGGCTCTCTCACCTCTTGTTGACTCCTGAGCTTGAGCGTACGATCAGCTTGATTCGGGATTTCAGGATCAACTAGATGCCAAGGTGAGAAATGCGTTTTCAGATTAATATAAAACCCTGCCCACTTTTATTTTCGTTTTCGACAACAGTAACAACCAACATCTCATCTCCATCTCTCAAAACCGTCCCGATGCCCCATTCTACCGCATACCGACTCTCCTCACTCAAGTCGCTCGCAACGACATACTTTCTCTTTTTTCTGCTACCCAATTTACCGACAGGGTCACCCTGGGTAACAGTGATAGTCGCACGATCTCTCTGGAAGACAGGTCGGGAAGTGTGATGGGGTAGAGGGTCGTGGTGTTTGACGGACTTGCGGCGGCGGGGGTTCCGTCTATTCCGAGTGGTGGAGGCACCAGAATTGAGGGTAGATTCAAAATATGGCTCAGGGGGTACCACGACATTGACACCTTCACCCAAAGGGTCGGGTTCTGCTTCATCAAGTGCATTGGGACCGTCCTGAGCGGGAACAGGGGTAATTATGGCATTGTGCTCGGTGTTGCGTTCTGTGACAGGGTCAAGAAAGTCGCCACCGTCATCGAGGTCATCGTCGGAGTAGTCAGTCTCACCGACGGCCTCGTCACCCGAGTCCTGATCGTCGGTGAAAGCGTTGCGGGGATGGATGGAGCCAGCGTCTGAAAGATCCGTTTCAGAATGGGCCAGGGGGAGGGGCTGGGGAGTTGGAGACGAGTCGCGGTGTTTTCTGCGGAAGAAAAAGGGGGACGTGGAGCGGGCGCGAGACTGATTGCGAGAGGCATTAAGGACATCAGAGTCTGGCGGTGCTTGCGATGCTGACTTGGTACGCTTGCCAGACTTGAAAAGGGCCCGGCCCCGTCCCTGTTCTCTCTGGAGCTCTTCCCGCTCCCTCTCCTCCTCCTCCAGCGCACTGAGCACAGCACCGCCGTTGACACTGTCGCGGGTGCTGGTGCGGGAGAGGGAGAGGGAGAGCCCGCCGATCATGGAGGAGAGATAGCCCTTGCCGAAAGAGGAAGAGGAAGAGTTCATTTTTGGGGTGGTTGTTGGCTGGTCGTGTTCATGGTCAAGTTGATCCATCGGGGATGATGACGTCAGCAAGAGGGACGAGAACGAGCGTTTGGGAGTCGTCGGCCGCGAGGCTGGACGCGATGGTGGCGGTGATCCCGCCTCAGACGATGGCGTGCCTGCGCGCTGGCTGATGCTGCCGCTGCTCTCGCCTCGCCCGGGCACGCACACGACCGCAGTCACGTCCAGCTCTTTGCCCTCCTGCGGCGGCGCAAGAACCGGCACAGCTGTCTCCTTCATCTTGTATCCCCCACTGCTCCCTGGGCGCTTGCCAAAACTCGACTTGAACCGAGTCGTCGAGCTTGCCGACTGTGTCTGCGATGGCACATCAGCCTGCTGCGGTATCGTTGCCTTGACGGCAGTCTGCGCCGGCCCAGGCAACTTGGTACCCGACGAACTCCCAGGGCGGCCGTCGCGCGAACCAGGTCGGGGGATGTAGTTCGTCCAGGTGCGGCGTTTGTTGATGGCGGGAGGATTCTGTTGTTCGTGGACGGTCATGGACAAGAGTAAAGGACTTTGGCTGGGCATCTCCGAAGTACCCTGCCGTGGGCTTGGCATTTGCCTTGTATTAAAAAATATCTATGCTATAATATCCTCTCCCAGCACATATACTGGTTTTCCTGCCTCCTCTTCCCGCATCCGTTCCGTGTCTTCTCTTCCCTGTCGCGCCAGCTCCCGAAGCCGTTGAATCCCCCAATCCGGCTGAACTACGAAATCTTCCGGCCTAAACGACGATCCCACAGTGGCCTCGGTCTCTCCGCCAAAGTTCAGACTCTCATACCACTCTTTCATGTCATCAGGGTCTATACCCGTCGGCAAAGTCCATGCTCGGAGTTGTCGCTGCTTAGCAAGGAGATAATTCTCCCTCGCCTCTTCCGAGCTCATATTCACGTGCGCGATTGACCACCGAATCGTCCCTGTTGTTTACTTGTTCAGTTTCGTGTTTTCAAAGAAGAAAACAATCTCACATTTATTGTCCATGTCACAGAACGCCTCCCATGATTTCGCAGACTCAGAGTTGAGATAGCTCCATGTTCGTACCTCAATCTGCTTCATCGGTCGCACTCCATACGAAATTTCATCCCATTGCGTTGGCTCCACCCAAACTTTCATAACACCTGTATTTTCCAGCGTCTCAAACGTCGCCCTTACGTCCTTGGTTTCATTTCCATTCAAAAGAATACTCCCCTTAATAAATAGACTACTCACCTGATTCGGGAAACAGTTCACAACTTCCTCAGCCACATTCTCCAGCATACTTATGCAGCCTTTAAACACCCTATCTCCAACACCCGTCCCCGGTCCAAACAACCTATCATCCAACTCTTCAAGCGGGATATACTGAAACCCAAACATCCTCTTCGTATTATGATACGCCACAATCACTCCGTCCATGTTGCCAACCCGAACTTGGAACCTAGAATGCAACAAGACACAGCCAACGACACATAGAGTGCAATCCCAATCAGCAAAAATCCCGCAAACATCTTAAAGAACGTACTGGTATTTGAGGAAAGCAGACCTAATAAGGTCATAATACTCTCTTTCAAAGCTTTCATATTTCCCATATTGTCTTCGAATGAGATAGCCGGAATTTTCCTCGTAGTTGAAGATGTCTAAGCGAATTGGCACGCAAGCTCGAGTTTTGATATCGAATACCCCACTTCCTGGAAGACGAGGATCGTAGCAGTCAAGTTGAGAGCGCATGATAAAACTGTTTGACTGGAATCATACTCAGAAAGTGTGAAGAGAGAGAACAAAGATAGACCGACCTTGGAAAATCGGAACGCTTGCCTCCTCCCGTCCTTCTCTGTCATCAAGGCATCTTCCTTCGACTTCAGATAGCCCTCGAACGTTTCCTTGGGCACCGTCAAAAACTTTTCCAACATCGTTCCCTACTCAAATCAGTCAAGCCCACGTCTCAGCCTTTTGATAGCAATCACTCACCAACCAAGTTAAAATGTTCTTCGCCGAGTCTCCACCTCCACCCAAACTATCTACACAATACCTCCTCGCACTCTGCCCACTGTCCTTCGCATCCTCCTCACACTGCCTAAACACAACCGTGACAGGCATCCTCTGACTTGGTGTAAACCTCCTACTAGCTTCCAACGCAAAAGTTTTACTCAACATCGACGTATTAGCCAATCTATCTAGTGAAATCAAGAAATAAAGATGACATAAAATTCCAGATAATGATGATGTTGAGCCTGAGAATCGTTTGTTGTGCTTCTTGAGGAGAGCTTGAAGGTCGGGGTCTCGTGAGGATGGTGTGAACCCTTCAACGCGTTCAAAGGCAAAGTCTGTCACAGCTGGGATTTCTTGGATGTAGGGATCAAAGTTGTACACTCGGGAACGGGGATCTTGTAACCAGTGAACGCCAGGACTGGAAAGGATGTCTTACACTACTGTGAGGATAGGAAAGAGCCCTACTCACTTGAATAATACGCGCTCGAGGTTATGGTTCAAGCGTGCAATGGGCTGTTGTTCTGAAGGTGACTCGACCGCTACACAAAATCCTTTAGCATAAATTTTCCAATGATCGAATAAGAGGGAAAAAACGCACTTTCCAGAATTTCGTCTATGGTGTCCGGTTCAATGATACCTTCAATTCTCCTTGTAAACAACAACGGCGACGGTCTTTTTGTAAAAGGTATTTCTTTCAACAAACGGGAGGTAATCTTCCGACCGAATGGATTCATCGTCACGTCCTCCCTTTTTTTCTTGCCCTCCCTTCCATTTTCTTTGTCCTGCTCCTCCTCCTCTTCGACTTCTTTCTGAACTGAAGATGCTTCCCTCTCCCAGATGGGGTTGGATGCACATTCAAAGGCACCTTCCGTGTACGACGGCCTCAGTTCTGAGAGAGACAAGGCAATCAATTGGCATTTCATGATTGGGGAGCATAAAACGTACCATCCTTACCCCATCCCGTCTGCCATGAGCTCCCATGAGAAGCTGCATTCATCTCACTCTTCCCATTTCCTCGTCCCTGGTGTATCCAACTTTGCAGTCTAGTAGCCATGAACTTCGCTTGCACTTCCGGACCTTTGATTTTCCTCATCTGGTTTATCAAATTCAAGAGCATCTGGTTCATCCCTGACTGATTCTTTCTACTCACACCCTTCAAATCTTCGTTCCCACTTTTTACTCTTCCTCCCACTACACCACCAGCTAAATGACTTCCGTACATCGAGCCTGAAATTTCTGTTGGCAACTCGATGTCCCCTGATTCCACGTGTCTGATGTAATCTTCAAGTTCCTCGTCCTTGACAGATGAACCAGACTTGAACCTATCCCAGATATCTCGGAGTTCTTTCCGTTTCCTCTTTCTCTGAGGTTTGGGCAGGTGTTTTAGCAGCACAGGCACGGCCACCGACGGTGAGGGTGGGGGTGGAGATGGCGGACGAGAGGATCGTTTATTGAAAGGTGGTAGAATGTCCAATAAGTCTGGACGAGGTAGGTGAATCTTCGTTTGCACCTCTTCTGGAGTGGAGTTCATGAGCTTTGACAGCCCTGCTATAATATAATAATATGGTTAACTGTTGATCGAAACCCCGGTAAACTGACTAAGTACCCAATTCAGATAAAGATGGTCGAGAGTCTTGAGGTTGTTGACGAGACGCTGGATCAGAACGAGTTGCAGACAAGTGCCTAGATCCAATGGGTTTGGATTTGTATTTGCCGACCCTATGTTCTGCCGACCATTGGCCAAGTTCCCCCCGCGAAAAACCAAGAGATTTTTTCATCACGTCGTGGTGTCTAGGAGTTTCTTCTGCTGTGGTGCTGGTATTGTCTTCCTCATTCGCCACATCCTTCTTAGCTGCACCTTCATGCTCAACGTCCAACTGAACCGCGTCAATCTCGTCAGTCTTCTTCGCCTCTGTCCTCGACACAGAAGACTTCAATGACTCTTCCGAATCTGATAGC
The DNA here is from genome assembly GCA_001563735.1 of Leucoagaricus sp. SymC.cos. Classification (NCBI taxonomy): domain Eukaryota; kingdom Fungi; phylum Basidiomycota; class Agaricomycetes; order Agaricales; family Agaricaceae; genus Leucoagaricus; species Leucoagaricus sp. SymC.cos. The sequence continues at coordinate 521,154 of KQ962167.1, read as the reverse complement.
GAGGCCCAAAGCGCTCGTTTGTCATAAGATTCTAGGGGAGTCGAAATCGGGCCATCATCCTCTGGAGGTGCAGTTGTAGATTCTGATGTTGGCGAGGCCGAAGACGGAAGAGAGGGAGAGGGAGACGAGTAATTGGAAGATTCAAGTCGACGAGATTGGAGGAGTCGAAGGGCTACTTCCCGTCTAGGACGCGTTGACGATCGATACAACGTACGTGGCGCATTTGTGAAATGACGTGCCGAGTTCATACTTCAATGGAACTGGCAGTCCAGTCGCGGACACCGTCAAAAATCGTGATGCTCGCGTTTAAATATAAGGAACCAAAGTCCGGATAATCTAAAGGGAGGAGGCAGGAGAGAAAGTGAGAGGAATGGGCTCAAGGCGAGCTTCAACTCGTAAAGAGTTGATATTCTGAGCGTGTGACGTCTGAGCGCCTTCGACGATCGGAATCAATGCCCCGGAATTTCGGCGCATACCATAAGCGGAAGGAGGAGTGTTGCTTCTGATGCGGAACTCGCAATTACCATCATTATCCCTTAACCCTTCACTTTCGAATTCGAATATGCCTGGGTTTTTGGCTTCAATATTTCAATGGATTGCCGGGTGTGTCGCGTTCACGATTGAGCCAGAGAAAAGTGTAGACTGATGATGGTACAGGCTGTTCTTCTCCAAACAGGCTGAGATTGCTGTTGTTGGACTTCAAGTAATTCCCTCTTTCTGCAGTCCGTTTCTGCGCCGTCTAGCTCAAGCTTTCTTTCTCGCATCCTCCTAGGCATCAGGAAAAACGTCGTTTGTGAATGTGATCACATCTGGCCAAGTACGCGTTCTGAAGTTCTCTCCTGAAGCCAAGACGCTGACTTCCTCTTCCCACTTTCCATGCATATGACTACACCAGTGGAGTGAAGATGTTGTACCAACAGTTGCCTTCAACTTCCGAAAAGTGAGAAAGGGGAATGTAACGATGAAAATATGGGACGTCGCTGGTACGCCTCTTCTCCTCTTCTCCCTATCCCTAGCCATTCTGGCTGTCTCGCTGCGCTTGCTATGATTAATATATCACTCCTTCCTGACGCCTGTATCGCCTTTTGCTTCGCTTGAACGACAGGACAACCTCGATTCCGATCTATGTGGGAACGATACTGCAACGGTGTAGATGCGATTGTGTAATGTCCTTTTCCCCTCGTTTGCGAGGCCCTGGAGATTGATGCTGTTGACAGATTTGTGGTAGACTCGGTTAACGTAGGTTATCTTGGTTAAGCTTTGCTCAGCATCAGTGCAGATGAACCCTTTCTCGGTTACAGGCAGACAAGTTTAATATGGCACGGTTTGAGCTCCATCAACTACTTTCACAGCCTACGCTTGTGGGTGTACCCCTATTAGTGGTGCGTCTCACTGTTATCGGCAACGAAGCCCTCAACTCATTGCTCTTCTATTAGCTGGGAAACAAGAATGATCTAGAAGGACATACGTCTGTGAAGGAGCTCATCAAAGACTTGTGCGTTTCTACCTAAAGGTCCTTTTTCTTCTTGTTAATTGTTCATACGATGTTCTTAGGCAACTGGACAAGATCTCTGATAGACCAGTATCCGTAAGAGGTTCTGCCCTTTGTCATGAGTATCGTTGCACTTACCTTGTTTTGCAGTGCTACTCGGTAAGAAACCATGGGAACCCTTTGTACCAACCCACTTACGAACTCCACACCTACTCAGTGTTCGATGAAAAGCCAGCACAACTTGTATGCTTCATTTACTCCTACCATTATCCTTCATGCTTATACACTACGTAGAGACATTGTCTTGCAATGGCTAACTGGACGAAGTCACTAACTCCCCTCCCGGCCTCACCTCCCTTTCAACAGCGACCCTCCTCCTCTATACACCTCTCACCTACTACAATATCACTTCAATATACTCTCTGTGGACCATGAGGTTGTACGCGTATACTACTTGTTATTCTCCTTTCGTTCTCTGCATTTCCACTCTTAGGGCTGTTCTGTCTCCTGGTTGTAGTTCTGAATTTGAATACATTCTGTACCATCACAAAAGCGTCTACGGTAGTGGGACAACGCAAAAATGTAATCAAGGGTATGATATACCAAAGCAATAGGGTATAACGCGGTGAGCAGGTGCGTACATATGTTATGTAAATAAAATGGATGGCAGGGGGAGGAGCTGCGGTGCTATCGCCGTGACGCCATTTGTTTCGTTAGGTTGTCAATATACATCTGCAGCATTTCGTTGCTCGACGTGAGCTTGTCAACATCTTTCTGTACGTTCTGAACCTTCGTGAGCATTGCTACAAGGAAAATCGCATAGAGTCAATGACACTGTTGCGTGAGGTTGACAAGGAAATTTGAATGGCGACGAACCACGAAGACCTTCCTGACACGTTTTAATCTCTCTGTATAAGCAACATGAAATAAATTGATTTGAGTATCGGCAATACAAAGAATCTATACACATTGACACGTTTTAATCTCTCTGTATAAGCAACATGAAATAAATTGATTTGAAAGAAGCTATACACGCACTTGGTAATCTTCTCTTTTCGAATAGCCTGGCTGACCAGATCCGTTTCCTCCACTGGAGCAGATAATGCACCCCACCCTATAGACTCTTCTTCAGGAGCGAAACCAGAAAACGACATTGTCGTGTGATTGCTGTGTATATGTCGCAGGGATCGCAGTTCTCCAGAAAAATGTGGATAGTTTGAGCTTGAAGGGGAAAGGGAGGGATGTAGCTCAAGCTCAGCGCTTCAGAAATGTTGATAGGTTGATGTGTTGATGCCTCGCTTAATGCGGAAGGCCAACTTGAACTTGCCTTAGCTACTTTTCGCGTTCGCAACTGGTCTGGATCTATTACCAAGCATTATCTCGCCCCCCAGCTCGCCTTTCTCATCCCCCTCCTAAGTTTTTTCGTACATTTTTCCCTTCAGCATGGATGAAAAACACACGTGCCCCTACTGTAACCCCCAGCTGACCGTCCACCCGACGCGGAAATCGAGCAAATCAAGCAGAGACTAGCGTTTCTCACTCAACTCATAAAAGAGAAGTACGCACTCACTAGCAGGCTGAACTCTGTTCAATCCGCAACGAGAGCTCTGCCGTCAGACGTGCTCGCCAATATCTTCTCGAAAGTTCTTAGAGAGCCTAAACCCTATCTCAATTATCCGTACTACTCCAAGTTCAAAGGGAAGAATCCAACCGCTCAAACGATTAGATTTGGGGCAAGTCTCACGTCAATAGCGTAACGTCACTTGGTCAACACCCTACTTATGGACTACACTATACCACGACCTACACGAGTTTGGCCTCGACGGTCCATTGTCCTTGATTTCCCTAACGCCAAAATACTCAAAGAACTTACCTTTGACAATCAATCTCAATTTCGACGGAATAGGCGCACTATATGAGCGTAGTGGATCGACGAACGAGCACCCGCTCATGCGGCCCTCCGAAAACAAATTCTTAGTCAAAAACAACGTCGAGGGTTGAAACCTTGCGCCCTTATTCACCTACTTCAAGCTGGGTCGCGATTATTCCTCAACTTCAACAGCTCAGTGATCTCCTCGTTTGTTTCGGGGACACTGATTTCTTGTAGCCCAATCTCCCTTTTAGCCATAACCCCGCCCTTCGCAAACTCCATTTTGTGAACATTCTGGACAGTTGTTACAGCCACGTTGACTTTTTATTTCCGTCAAACATTACACACATGCACTCCCACGACGTCCATGTAGCCTACCCCCTTGAGGCACTCCTTCACTGTCCCCAATTAAGTGAGCTCTCGTTCACCAAATCCGGTTCAAAACCCGACCATTATTATGGACGTGTGCCAACCCATCAACCAGTTACAATGGACCACCTTGAAGAGTTGGAATGGGTCGGAGGTGGATTTAACGAGTGGCAAGATCACTTTATGCAATGTTTCCACTTTCCTGCAGTCAAGACGTTTACGTGGTTCAACGCAGAGACACCCTGGGATGATGATGCATCCAATAGGCTTTGCGCGTTTTTATCTCGATTACCTACCTCTATGGGGGAGATTTCCATTGTAAACCCATTTAAATGGTCATCTCCCAAGCCCATCGCTCCAGCTTAATCACCTCGTGCTTGATGGTTGGGAATTGCCACATGTCCTGTCTTTCTTTGAAGACCCCCGTTCGTGGTACCGAACGACAGGAAACGGGCATCATACAATACCCCCTTCTCCATAGAGTAACGTTGGAAGCTTCAAAATCAACTCCAGGGAACTACAAAGAATTATTCACCTTGATCAAGCGGAAACCACACCCGTCGACCCTTCGTATTTGTGTGTATGTCAAGGAACTCGGTTATCCGGTCTCGGAATTAAAGGATGCCTTGCTGGAGCTAGGGGGCGGGGTGGAACTTGTGGTTGATGAGAAGAGGGTAATTTGACGAGTTGTTGGATGTTCAGAGAAGAGATAACACTAGACAAGCTCATCTGTATTTCTTGGCTTTCAACCGCCATTATATTTTTTAGACTCCGTTCTTGAATAGCATACCCTAATTCCTTTTTTTTTCAGACGGAGGCTAAAATACCTTTACGCACACCCTAAGGTAGTGTGAGACTCAGTACCAACAGGCTTCTGCCCTCCGGTGCCCACCACCCACTTAAAACCCATGGACCTTTTTGAGCCCATCCTCCACCTGCCCCAGCCCTGCCCAGGAGACCGGAACTGTGCTTTGGTGCGTTCCTACACAAGGTTATAGTCAGGGGCTCATTGAGCCCGACGATACTCCTCGAGACTTAGATCTTCTCCTACATGGACTTTTTGCTTTCCTGACATCAAGCCGGTCAAGGCCGAGTGGTCAGATACATTTTTGTCTTGGCTTCCAGTCCAAGAGAGGAATGTCGCCCTACCTGTTTAATGCTATTCTTAGTATTTAAGCCGGGAGACCGCGTCAAGGTCAATAGCAGAGGTGGCATGTGCACAATTCTGACACCGCATGGGATGGTGATGTATCTACGAGGTTGAGCATCTTCATATCGCGATTACCAAAGTCTCTGAAGGAGCTTCTGTAGTGCACAAGCCTGGACGATTATATGGGAAACACATCATGTCGATGTTATCGCCATCGCTTCAACTCGCCTACCTCACTCTTGGGGATTGGGAGATGGAGAGTATCCTGTCATTCTTCTGGTATCCCAGGCCCGCAGTAATTCAAGAAAGAAGAAGAGTACTCTCCCATTTCCTCGCTCGTACATGGTGGTTATCGTGAGTCTGGAATCTTCTTGTTACAGTGCCGAGGAGTATGGAGAAATCCTTACCACAATCAGACGGAGGCCGGACTCGCCAATCCTTCGTGTCTCTGTGAATTACATGAGAATGGGTTCATATCCTGTAGCAAATTTGAGGAATAATTTATTACGACTGGGAGACGGAATACAGTTTGAGGTAGATGGAAAGAGGATGTATTGATGTCGTCTGACTCGACCCCCTTCGGACAATAACCTGAAGTCCTTGAAGTTGTCTAATCTTGGGTCAGCTTAAATCACAAGAGGGAACTCGACCCATTCCTTGTACCTTCTATCTACTGCTTTTATCCTGGAAATCATTTGTAAATTATATTGACGCAATCCAGCTAACGATGGCTGACAGTATGACACGGGGCAAGCATTTTTTGACAATGCATCTGATATAGAGTCGGATATATGATGGTCAAGATCCTCTTGGACGATTTGAAGTTGTGAGCGACACTGAAATAGCGTCAAGAATCTGAACTGAGAGCCGATGTCTTCGGTCATTAGCCGATCAAATGGGAAGTTGATTAGATTCCCATATTCCCAAAAGGAAAGCACTGACGCGTCGTCGTGTTCTTCTACTCTGCACTCATATCCTCTCATCGACGCCTACAACAGCTAACATCGATGTCAGACTCAGACACGCTTCTAGCCTTCAAGGCAGGTAGAGCGTTTAGGCGTGAAGGCACCAATATCATTGAACCTTCTCCTACGAAAGGAGCCATCCTATTGATCAATGGTGACGATGGATTATTGCACTTTCAGTGGAAGAACAGGGAGTCTGGAAATGTTGAAGAGGTACGCATGTACGAAGCATATGAAGTCGCGGGGATCTGAGTATTGCAAAACAGGACTTAATTTTGTTCCCCTCCGATGCTAGCTTCACGAAAGTGGCTCAATCGACCGGACGGGTCTATGTCCTCAAGTTTTCTTCTTCGAATAGAAGAGATTTTGTGCGTACATTCTTCCTTCAGAGTTACTATGGCATCCGATAGATGTTAACATACTCCTCCAGTTCTGGATGCAGGATGCATCATCTGCCCGCGATGACGAATTCGTGAATAACTTAAATGGTCTCCTCGAAGACCCAGATTACGAAGTCCAATGGTCCACTTCTTCTACTTCCCAAACCCAAGCCTCCTCGTAGGTACTCTTCCTATTCCCCAAGGACCCATTACCCAGGATATAACATGACCACCCAACCACTCTGTATTATATTTCTGTCCATTAATTCTCAGATCTTCTGTTCCCTCATCTGTGGCTGTATCCAATCCAACTCTTTCGTACTCTGATTCTCATTTCCGCGCTACAAATGAGCAAGTCGCCGCTCTTTCCAACGCTCTCGGAGACCTTCGAGCACGTGGTATTCTCCAAAGACTTCAAGCACAGAATGCTGGTGGCCTCGATGCTCCCCAACCACCAGGTACACGCATTTTATCCATCCAAAGTACTGGAAGATCATCTAACGACTGAAAACACCACAGATCTTGCGTTAACTGACGTCTTTATCTACCTCCAGACCTCCCCGTGCCGCCTTCAGCAGAGACTCTCCAACGCGTCATCAGGTACGTATCCATGCCCTTAACCTCACCCTCCACCCAGGTCACTAAATAATCAACAATCCCTTTCATCCCAACAATGCTGAACCATTACCCATTACGCCTCCCTATCTTTCCCACTCCAACTCGTAAACAACGGAATGACGATACACTCCACCTATTTATCCAGTTCGCCACACTTCCGAGCAGCAGTATCTAGTTTCGACCAAGGTCTGCGCACGGGACTTTTAGGAGGCTTCGTGCGTAGCCTTGGGCTTCCCGAAGAAGCCGGGACTGGCGTCTTACCTTTCCTCCGCGCTATCCAAGAACAAGCAGATAGGGAACGTTCGGCATCAAATGAAGGTAGCTCGAATAGTGGTAATTAAATGGAGACACAGCGATGGAGATCTGGGGTTGCAGGAAAACCATGATAATCATTCAGTAACAAAAAGTTCATTGGATTCGTAATTTCAAGAAACTTCGGTCGGCGAAGCGTACGATCTGGGTGTTGTGGCGCCAATTGATTTCTGATTTGGCCGATTAAGTCACAGCTCATCACATTGGAGGTTCTCAGCAGTAGGTTATTGAGTCGCGGAGGTTCATGATCAAGCCGAGAAGAACAGACAAGAAGACCACCTGCATTGCAAATGTCGATTGAGTGCCTTCCAAAAGACGGCATGTAGGGCGCCTCTCAAAAACGGGTCCTTGTAGAAATTAACTTTTAGCCTCGAGGCTGCCCTCGAGTCGATACGGAAGATCTGAGTGTAGCACGGACAACGCGTGTCCCTTCCATTTATGTTTTCCAGAAGTTCTGGGGTCAACGATCAAAAGCATCCCAGAAAGTTTATTGTGTTCATCCCTCAGCTCCGCGACAGATGGAGGTGGATATGTGAACTGAACGTGGCGCCACTAAGATTGGTTTCATGAATGCGAAACGGGGACTTGAATATCCAAAAGAAACCATCCTATCGAAAGTGCGGTACCGCAACATCAAGTAGATACACAAAGCCCCGGTGGATATTGGTGTGAAGGCAGATTCTGTGATCTATGAATTGCCCAGGACACTGGTTCACCTGCAGATCACCGGATAACAGGGTAGAACTAATGTCCAGTCCTACTAATGTGATATGGGCAGTACAGCATGTCCACACCTATAATCGACAAGAGGAGCACTTATTGCCCAGGACACTGGTTCACCTGCAGATCACCGGATAACAGGGTAGAATCCAGTCCTACTAATGTGATATGGTCAGTACAGCATGTCCATACCTATAATCGACAAGAGGAGCACCACTACTTCCATACAAATCCACGGTTTAATGTATAATTTCTGAGAATACCTGGTGGTAGAAGTGAGTGGTTGTCGATTCAGGGGTGAGAAGGTGCTTACCACAGCCTCAATCAACAACCTCTTCGGCGTCGCTGTCTTCTTGTTCTTTCTCCAACCGCCGTTTATGTGCTTTTACCTTCTTGGCCAAGTCTTTATTTGGCTTACAGTCAACTAATCGGAAGGATTTGTTGCACCCGGCTGCGGGACATTTGTTTATTGCACTTGGAGTGCGAAATGTCGTTTTGATGGCAGCAGCCGAGAATGAG
>KQ962167.1:480713-512650 GCA_001563735.1 Leucoagaricus sp. SymC.cos | reverse complement strand
GGGATCATCGAGCAGGGTAAGTGTAATGGGGCATTGATAATTTTGGGTAACGCCTCCAATTTCAAGATCATCGTCTTCATCGCTGTTGTCCCCTTGTTCTGAAGCGACGGAGATGGAGTCAGGTGGCGTGGCAAGCAGCCTTTGTCTGAGGCGAGCGTACCGCGCGGAATCTGCTCTGTGATCGGGGGCATTGGTGTTCCAGGATGTTGGGATTCCTGTATTGACGGATGAAGCACTAAATAGAGCGGTTACAGCAAGTAGAGCCCTTACCCACACGCTCGATTTGAATGCAACGTAGACCTCGTCTTTGGCGTATTTCTGTCGTGTAGTCTTCGCCTTGTATTTTGATACGTTCGTTTTAGCAGCTTGGATATACAGTTCTCCAACTTGGGTCTGAACGATGGAAATGAGAACAGATTCCTTGTCCCGGGTGTATACATACGAGTGGTTCCCCTTGCAAGCCTTTTTGACGTATTCCGTTGAGGGCATCCTTGTGGGCTTTCATGATACCTACAAGGTCCAAGCTTTCTCGCGTATAGCCGTCAATTTCGTCGACTCTCTGTGCGGTTACGCAATTAGATAGCTCCAGAGATGGGATACTAGGAAACGCGTCCGCACCACTTTCGCGTCCTCGTCATCAAGATCAGCCAGTGCACCTGCAGCCATGCCGTACTTTCCGAAGGGGCGACCTATGACTTCGACCATTTTCTGCCAGTCGTCTCCCAATGAGAGCAATGTTGACATCTGATCTCGTTTCAATGGCTGATCAGGAAAGTTTTCAATGTCGATGGCTTCGTCGGAGTCGGAATCCGGGTCATTGTTGACTTCTTGTTGGGCGCGTCGATTCCTTTTCTCTTTCTTGAACCTGCGGCTAGTTGGTTCCTCATCGCTCTCCTCGACATCATCCTGAGCAGCATGTTGCGTCGCTGCATCATCCTCAATGTCTGACATATCATTGCGACGAGTAGCTTTTCGGCGAGAAAAAGTGGCAGGCATGGTGGAGGTGAGTGAGCGCGTCGGACTTCTTTAGACGCGACCTTAATGAGGAGACAGCACAGCCACCGACGCGTCGGTGTTTGGCGTCGGCGCCATCTCCAAACAAAGCCTCCAGGCTTAGGAATTTCTCGTAAAGTGGAGAATCATAGCCAGCAGACCCCATGTTCGCAGGAATTCGAGCTCTTGCCTGCACCGGCCAGCGATGGGCACCAGCCGTTGCGCGCTCAAGACTTCTCTCTTCCCAGTCTTCACAGTCCATGCTCTCCTCAAATCCTTTATTCCGTTCTTTCCATGCAACCCCCTCGACCTGGGTCACTATGAACCAAGCCATGCGCCGCAAAAAGCCCAAAAAAGTGGAAAAGTCCAATTCCCCATTGCTCAACGTATGCCCGCAGAGAAAGGGTGTCTGCACGCGCATGATCATTGCAAAGCCCAAGAAACCCAACTCGGCCAAGCGTAAAGTCGCTCGAGTCAAGTTGTCGAACGGAAACACTGTGATGGCATACATTCCCGGTGAGGGTCACAACCTCCAGGAACACAGTGTAGTCCTCGTGCGTGGTGGTAATACCAAGGATTTGCCCGGTGTCGGGTGCGTGACTGCTTGATCGTTGCCACAATATCGTTGACCCTATTTTCAAACGGCGCAGTTATAAGGTTGTGCGCGGTTCATTAGACTTCAATGGTGTTGTTGGACGTCGCACTGCTCGCAGTAAATACGGGTATGCCCTTGTTCGTGTTCTTGGCATCATTTTCCTCACTGATTTCCTTGCAGCGTCAAGAAACCCAAGAAATCATAGACACTTTTGCCTAAACGCGCAACTTCCATTCACTGTCATCTCCACCATTTGTTTCCGCTATATTAATCCTAATAGAATGCTATTGTAAAGTCCAATTTAAAACAGTGTCCCAAGCAAATCTGGAAAACGGCGCAAAGAACAAAAATATCAATCTAGCTTCCGCAAATTTCCTGTCTGTCGCAGTTTCTCCTCCCTCTCCTTCTGCTTCCTGGTCAACTTCTCGATTTCATAATTCAATGCCGAACACCAGCCATCCCGTTCTAGCTTACTGCGAGTTTTACAAACCAAATGCTTGTGCTTCTCGGACAATGGGGGGATTCGATGGGACCCTCCCTGATCGTGATTGGTGGTCGAATCCGGAACAGGAGTGATAGTAGGTCGCGGTGTAATTGCCGCCGCATGTTTGCGGTAGCAGATCACAAACAACATGTCTTCGTCTCGATCATCCGCTTCGAGGCCGTCTTCGTATCGGCGAGCTACAATCGGCGCGTTGGGTCTATACTGTCCTTTTGGCAAAGTCAACGCGGCGAGGTATCCCGAAAAAACGTAGGCGTCGATGAGGTTGACTTTTTTCATCACACCGTGCAATGAATTGTGTGGTGCAATACGAAACGAGATTAAATGACCATCCACTAAGAACAACTGTGCAAGCCTGAGAAGAGAATCGATCAACTTCCTCTTGGGGTAACTCGTTGCAAAAGAACTCACTGGTACTGTCCGCGGAGGCCCTTTCGCATATAAAGTTTGCCTTCCTTTATGATCGGCCTACATCCATCGATAACGCACCAGTTGAATAAGGTATCCAAAGCCGGATAGGGGACTGAAAGATCCGGTTTTTCTGGGGGAACTTCAGGTTCGTCGCAGACTCTGATCTGAGGTGTCACGCGTGGATGTCGAGCTTGTGCCAGGTCGATTTCATCTTTTGCATTCACTCTGTGCCGTTGTTTCCAATACACAACAAGTGACCGCAGCCTTTCCACCCATTCATTCGCCACGCGGCGTGAGTGGACCTGTAGTCAGCCAGCCATACATCCAACATCAGCCGTGCTTCTAAGAATAAATCAACAATAATCACATACCTCGAAACGCACAACGCGTCCAGTGTTGAGCAACAGCTCAAACGATCGCTTCGTTCTTAGGTAGGGTTTGTCGCCTGTCTTAATGAGGCCTTCTTCTCCGCCCTCGTCTTCATCATCACTGTTAGTTCTTTCATCCGCCCGGGACCAGACATTAAACCAAGAACTTTCTTCTGCCAGGTGATCGTCCTTCTGATTGTGATGATGCTGCGGAACTACTTGGAATGCCCTTCGAACCGCAACAACATTCCGCAAATCGCAAACCCCGTGTGCATGCATAATTTGATAGATCCCTCGCTTAATCTCCACATTCATTATGGTTTGCTTATATTCTTCCATGCTACCTGACATCAACGCGGAACCCGGTGGCGATGGAGGTTGTGCCTGTTGAGGAGATAGAGTGAAGAGGTTGCCGTTGTGACTGACAAGGTATGCAGATTGTTTTGTTTGGGTATTAGATCGAATGCGTTCGACATAACCCTCGATCGCGGGAGGCTGGACGAGTAGCGTTCCGTTCTTGAGATAAAGGCAATTGGGGTAATGTTGTGCCACTCGAAGTTCCAGAACAGGCGCTTGGGGGGACTGATTTTCAATCAGAAGAGACACCGAGGGGTTCGACGATGGACTTACGTTCTTGAATGCAAGTCCACAAAGAGCAGACCATTCTCGCTGCTCACCATCTGCATTCCGGTCATTCCATACCCAATCCACGTGCGTTTCAGACCTCCATGCAAGCTGCAACGCCCTTCCCTTTTGCCGTTCATGTTCAACAAAACTATCCCAGCCTGGAACTGGTTTCAGGGATTTCATACACAATGCGATAATGTTGCGTCGGCTGAGCATTTTGACCGCTGTATCAGAATCAATAAGCTCCAAGCAGGGAAGCTCGAATGCAACTTTGATTCCGAGGCGAGGGTTTCGAATATCAATGCTCTTTGGAATTTTTCCTCCTAGGTAACGCCTTCGCCCATTCCATCAGTGACACCCTCAGGAGTTTTCATGAACAACACACCATAACTGCCACGTCCAGTCGTAGGCTCGGGAACGACTTTTAGTTTTGAAGACATAAACACTAGTCCCTTCAAGGTCGCTATTGATAGTCCACTTAGTTTTCTTGGAGTTGAAGTAGGTCCGCACGGCACGACAGGTAATACAAAAGGTCATATCCACGAAGGAATACAAAGAAAGACGGGTTCGTGGCGATTTGAGGGGAATAATATATGCAAGATGTTTATGGCCAATGGTCCATTCTTGTAGCGGCGAGGTCTAGCAGGATTATTAGCAAAGCCGGAGGACGAACGAGTTGAAGTTTACATAGTCTTCGTAAATTTCAATAAGATCCTTTCGCCATGCAACCACGAACTCAGCCCAGTCTTGGTATTGCAAACCCCGTGTCGTACGATGCATTGATTCGTCAAAATGGGGATTGAGGTCTTCTGCCTTGGTTGTACAGATTCGCACAAACATCCTATCTTACGGCGTGCGACAGGTTTTAGTCACTCAAGAATCTGATCACGAAAAGTGTTAAGTACCTCGGAGAACAACGTCTCCCCAGGTTAAATCTTGTGGAGGGAAACCGGGCGATGATTGTGCGCTGGCTGCGGCACTCGACGTAGCCTCAACGGTTTGAGAAGTCCTACCAAGGACTTCTGTAGGGGACACAGGACCAAGCGTAGGAAGCCCCTCGACCCCTTCGACATAGTGAACTTGCTTCTTTCCCTTATCCTTTGATTTGGTATTGGTAGTTGCTTGAGATACAGAAGCCTCTAGTTCAGGGGACCGAAGGCTCAAAGTAGACGGTGTCTTCATGAAAGCTCTCTGTGACTGCGGAAGGCCAGTGTTTGAAGCTGCGGGACTGGGTGTGGCATCTCTGGCTGTCTCTGGCGATGCTGAGAAATGGGAGGTTTGAGAGGGTGCAGTCACGAAGGTGTCCTTGGTATTGGCGAAAGCATTTGCCTTTTCTGTTCGAGAACTCGACGAAGCCCTCAGAACGTCCAGTAGGGGTTCTTCTTCTTGGAAGGGTACATAAACCATCGCAGGTTCGTCCAGAACATTGACACCAAGTAAGTGTCCAACCTCAAAACTGCCACCTACCCAACGGCTAGGTACCAACTCGCGAAGTTCTCCATGGCGCCGTTGATGTCGTCTATGCCACATTGCACCCCACTCACTCTCCCTCCATCGCCTAAGCAACTCCTCTGACCTTCCTCTTTCTTCGTGTTCATCCCAGTCCTCCTCTCTCCCACCCTCGGACATGAAGTGGTGAAAGGCGTGGTCCTTGATGATTTGAGACACACTAGTGCTTTGACCATCCGAGTCGACTTCATCTGCCTGGGACCTCCCTAGGAAAATTCCCCGATGATAATGTTTGTGAGCATGAGCCTCCGTTTGGGAGACTAGCTTCTCAGGCATAGGCCCAATGAATATACGTCGATGGAGATGGACTACAGCAGGTGTACCATCTGGGTTCAGCTGGGCTACCCCAATCTCTTGACGATTCAGTGGAGAAGTCATAGCAGTATCCATACCGAAAAGATGGTTTTCGGACAGTCCTCGGGGTCGTTAACCAAGCTAAATAAATCATAGACGCTCACTTTCACATAAAACGTCATAAAGTGATGCAGTAAAGACCCACGTGAGCCGGACTGTGATATAGACTAGAGTGGGGAGATGCGATGCACGAAAAGTAACTAGGGTATAGAAGGTAAGCTAGTCGAACCCGTTCTATGACGATGAATTAATCAAGTGCCAGAAACTGCTGATGCCATGTCCGTCTTGGGAAGCCATGTCAATCTTTATCCCGCCAATTGAGTTGTTTCTGCATAATTTCGTGCGAGTCCTTCACATATTGCTCCGATTCGTGTCGTTCAAACCTGGAGATGTGAAATTGAGAGGCGTAGCTTTGAAAACAGACTTAAAAGGGCACTCACGCAATCTTGCCGCCCTTCACATGCATATCGGGTTCGCGGAAAGCGAAAGGATTGACATCGGTTTTTGTGTCAAGGTTGGCCAAACTGTGATTCACGAAACGATGTGTTGTTTCGTCTGACCTCACAGCATAAATGACATCCAGAAGCTTGGCATCTTGTGGAAGACGCCAGTAATCTATAGCAATCTGCGGCGCAGGTGTGTCACTCCTATGAGTACGTATGAGATGTTTGCAACATGGAGCAGAGCAGCAGAGACGTACCATTCTGGTATCCTGCCAGCTTCCAAGTCTGCAATGCATCGAGTGCTAGGTACGAGCGTATAAGCAAAAATCACCTGAAATAGTACCAAGACAACTTACTAGGTCAAAACAGCCTCTTCTTCAAGGTAACCGACAAAACGATGGCAGATACGAGGCGATATGAGGTAACTCAGGACTAGAGGGTTAATGTCAGAATGCGACGGAGATACGGGGCGGAGAAAACGCACAAAAGAGGTTATAGAAGACACCCTGAGCTCCAAGGACAAGTGCCCTGAAAAAGAGTGATGGCTGCCGTAGGTGCATGAAAGTCCTTCACAAAAAGTTCATTGATTACCCCACCGTCTATAAATGTGATGAGACTTACATCAGGTGCATTCTCTCGTTCTCTGCCTCCTCTAAGCAGGTATGGATCCTAAGAAACATGTCAGCTTATGAAAGAGCGAAATCATGCTAAACGACTGACCATCCTCCGTCACGTCGCTGAAGGTCTTGTCAGCAAATCTAGTCCAACACATGATACAAAGAGGTACTTGCCATAAGTCGAAGACTAGTCAAATGTCGCAGTGTTGCAGCGACCATTCCAGGCACTCCGGCAATGCTCTCCAGGAACAAGATCCTCTGGAAACCGAGGCTGAGACCTGAATCATCGAAAGCATCAGGTACAATCACTCACATTCAGCCAAGCCTTATCATCCAGCAGATACCCGGCTTCTCGCAGTTCAGCTATTGTCATCTTGGGATCAGGAGGACTGTCAACGTGCTTGTATCCTGACACCCAGTCGAACATAGTCCTAGCAAATTTGACGAGACCATGGGCAACTTTGTCGGACATTTTCCGGCTTTCCCGGTGGAGCACCTTCAGAAGCCAAACGTCAATTATAGCATCATATCATTGATTTCAGTCAGTCGCTAGCGAACCTGCACAGCTTTCAACTCCTCTGAAGAATACACGGGGTGGAAAAGCACCCAGTCGCCGCGAACCATTGTTGGCACGGTGCTGACAGCGCTCTGTCTTGTGAGCTGTGATGGCTTCCCGTCGTCAGTGACTGGTGTAGCCCTATCCTCTAGAATCTTTGTCGGATAAAATAGTGTCGAGTGGAGACGAGAGCTTACGATAATGGCGTTCCGTTGCGTCCTTCTGAGCGGTGGAGTCCGTCAAGGTAACTTTTCGGCTGCTGGAAGACAAAAATGTTCTTCGGGTGGTAGAGCACCCGTAGGCACAAGGTCGTGATAAACGAAGTGTCATCGACGCCACACTAACATTGCGCATTGACATTGTTGTGTGGCGTATTAGAGTAGGAGTGAGTGCAAGAGATGTAGTCTGAAGCATTGCGTATATAGCTCAGCATCTTGCACCCCGATTGTATATATATCCATGCCAGCCCAACCAGCTTCATTCTTGAAGCTCGATGCTTAACGCAAGTTCCGAAGGATCCCGACTTTAGTGAGTCATCGTTCCGAAAAACACCGGAAAGCCGACTAATGCGGTCCCATGTTCCGTCCTAATTGCCCAAGGCAATGCAAATCACCCAGAGGCCAGTGCGCATCAGAAGAAGGGACCGGAGCCTATTTTGATCTTGCATCATACAGCAGTTAAAACATCATGTTCACTGAATACATATAGACTCTATTTGGCAAATTTTAAACTCCGCTACACAAGCAAGAGTCTGTGTGTCCTCTTGGCTTTCCAAACACTCCCGCTGAGGCACTATTCGACCTTGTACTTTGGGACATGTCGCCTGAACTATAGTCTCCTACCTCTAGTAGAAAATCTTGATGTCGGTCCAGGCGGGTGGGCGGGGTATACATAAGTAACGGAGCGAAGGCACGTGTACTCGGGCCTTCATACAGTCTGAACCAAAGCAATCTCGACTCCGTTCATCTACCGCTATAAGCTCCCCAAACTCGTTTACTCTTGCACCACGGCCAAACGAGGAACCATGGCGGCCGCTGTTCACCTCCTGGAAGTGACAAGAATTCAAAGAACGCGAGACATTCAGAATTTCGGACGTATTGAAATCAAGGGGTGATTTCCTTGGGATTGCTATTACTTAGTGCTCAGGCCTCAGGAGCTGCCCTGATATCATGTGCATCGGTTACCTCACCTCTGCCACGATCTGGTCAATGTTTTCCGATATCAACCTCTTAATGACGTATATCTGAGGAGCGAACTTATCTCGAAGCCTAAACCTTTCCACTCGAGTCAGGTCGGACCTAACTCTTAAGGGGCTTGTACTCCCCGTCGAAATTCATGATCACAGTTGTTCTTTTTGCTGATTCAGCTGCTCTCCGCCAGCAGCAATTCGCAACCTTGCCACTTAAGCCTATGGCGTTCGCGTATTCACCCATCAGTGATTACAACCTATTGGCATCTAGTCAGTCCTGTATTAGATTTGACCGCAGCCCTGCGAGTTTTGCGTACTTCTGATGTCTACCGAAGTGTATTAGATGGCCCCTTAGACCCCCAATAATGATTTTACCTCCTCTACGCAACTGAATTTTCCCGTGGCGAGGATCAGCACTCTCAATGAGACCCTTTTGATCCTCTTTTTTGAGCGACCGCTTGGGCAAGAGAATTCTATCCACCAATCATACAACAGCCTCGAGTCAGAATGAGATGAATGTTTTTTATGATCAACTTCCGTTCCGCAGGAGATCAATTTCACATGAAACATATGCAATTCACTCAACTCAGGATCCAAGTGTTCAACGAACGCTGCATATTCATGGACCATAGGGATCCAATCATCATCGATGAGCCGTTACGGACTTCCTTTGCTTTGTGAGCGCCGTTGATTGCTCCAAATCTTTCGGGGCCCTTTTCGGCTGACGACGTGTCATTTCGCAGAACTCCATATTAATATAATAACGATAGCATTCAACCAAGCACGATCACATCGACATTGAACATGGAGTTTGCAGCAAGGCAACCCATGATCTCCTCATCGGCTCGAGATGGGCTTGGTCTGATTATGCATCGTGGTTTGTCCACTGTTGAGCGACTGATCCTATCACAATTCGTATTAACCAATCGATGTTGCAGAGGATCGCACTGGAACCTCGTTCGTCGGTTGAAGTCATGTTTTCCGGCGATGTGAGGCAAATAGCAATTCCGTTAAGCACCAAACAACATAAGACGGTGCTAGCAGGGAGTTTTCAGTGCTCGGACGACGCAATGACCAGGAAACTACCCTTCCGATCAATCAGCCTCAAGTTGTATGAACTGGAAGGTCGCCGACTCGACTCGACCCAGGATTTCATAATTCTAGTGTAATGAGTTCACGGAAGTACATCTGTATGAAACCGTCATCAGGAAAACAGGCTCCTAAACTGCCTGCTATGCCAGCTCTGTAGTAACGAGGGCTTTTGGAGACTTCTACCCACTTGTTATAGATCAAGATCCCCCCCTGAGTGACGTGATAAGCGGTCTGCTGCGATGATACCTTGGACGCAAAGGGGAAAGATCTGGTCTAGGCGTGATTCCCAAGGAAGGTCAGAATAGGCTTCTAGTTCTTCCCGCGAAACCAGATCGTTTGACAAACCCGCAGAGGCAGGTTGCGTGTGTTGATCATGGAACCACGTCATGGAGGCAAGATAAAGCCTTAAAATAAGCCTAGCACCGATATGGAAGTCATCGAAGAAGCTGGGCACCTCGTTGAGTATTCCTTTTCCACGCTTTCGACTGACGAAACGCCTGGTATTTCCGATGTGGGGTTCCAATATCCTTCTGTTCCTGACCTATGCAACACTGCGGTAGAAATTGTCCTGTTCAAGGCAGATGGCCTGAGGACGATAAAGTTCATATTCAGTGAATGCATGTAGTTTGTCATCGGCCTCTGGGCAGAGCTCATCATAACCGTCCCATCTACACATGTTGCTGATGCCGAGGGTGCATAACGAGTAAAAACACCGAGAGAGCGTCCGCGCCCATAGAGTATCACCGTTCTCGATGGATGACTAGAAGCAGGTTCACGGGCAGATCCAGCTGTGAAGCGGCTCACAGGAATACCGAGGCCAGAGCGTCATTCGGCCTCTTGTTCACTTTGTAGTGCCAAAAGGTGGTACAGTGGAAGCAAGACAACAGATCTTCTTGTAGTATCCTGCATACTGCAGCGTACAGGGTCACCGGAAAAGAAAAGACCTTGGTGTCGAACTGTGAAGAGCAGACAAGGGCAGACAAAGAAAAGCGTGACAAAAATAGGAACTGAACATTTCTTTTCCGAAAATGGAGATACCTTTCTTTTTCAGGAAATGGCTTGAAATGAATTCACTGCACATGAGGTCGGCTGCTCGGACACTGCTTGAACTTGTTTTTTCTCTTTCACCGCTTATAAGCCTGGGCGACTGGTGAAAGTTACCTGTAAGCTCGCAAACGACCTGAAACCGTATATTCGCTGACGATCCTAATGCTCCCTAAACTCATTCATAGCTATCCCTTTTCACCGAACTACCCTCCGCCATGTTCTAGGCAGCCGATTCGCCGACCCCACCTTCAGACGAACCATTTGAATGCTATCATGAGCGACTCCACCTGGAATACAAACTATACCTGTCCGGCCTCTTCCACCTTTGAGCAACAACCACCAGACCCTTCTTCAATGTTTCCAATCCACTCTCGCCAGGCTCACGAGAACTACCCGTCGCCCGCTTCCTCTATCTCGTCTCCTTCACGCACGGCTCAGCACGACACTGCTGCATCTCAGGATCAGAATCTTTCGAGCACTCAAGATCATCAAAGCAATGATTGCTACGCCTCTTCCTACGTTGACCCCAGTGTCGATCAAGATGGACGACCTCTCTCAGGCAGGCTGTCCCGCCATGAATATAAAGGTCAAAGACGCCGGGATAGCATGCAAAGTCCCTATCCAAGGACAAACTCCACTCTCAGTCCCGTGCGTAGCCCTTTCTGATATCATCAGAGTTTAAATGTCTAAGGCGTCTCCTCAGCGCCACTACTCCTCTACATACGAGGGTTCAGCTTCTCGACCTCAATCGCCCACTTGCTCGCGTGAAGACCAATACGGCATGAATGCTGCTTCTGCTGTCCCTTTGTTAATCCAGAATCAGTCGTATCGGTCTTTGACGCCTAGTACAATGACTCCCAATTCCCTCATGCCCTACAATTCCTCCTTCGATCATCAATATACTAGTCAGTCACAAATATCTGCCACTTCTCATTCCTATGAACCTCCTCCTTCCCCTGCTCTCAGTCACGTTTCATCTCGCTCCGATCTTGGTCATAGAGATACTCTGGATATTCCTCGCGAGTCTGCTGATCGCGATACGCTCTCTCCACCTAGGCCGAAACCGAAGAAAGCCAAGCTCACTAACGCCTTGAGGAAGGAAATATGTCTCCATCAGCAGAATCACCCTCATCAAAAGCAGGAGGAGATTGCTCAGCGTTTTGGTGTTGAAAGGAGTACTGTTAGCAAGATCTTGAAAGAGAAGAAGACTTGGCTCAACATTGAGGACGGTGTTGCCGAACCGCCGCGACATCGGTGAGCCCAGTTCTGTCTTTTTGACCAACTTTACTCATCAAAAATTTACAGCCCACCCAAACATCCTAAGCTCGAGGAGGAAATGGTGCTGTGGCTTGAGGAGCTTAGCGAAGCTGGAGATACCATTACGGACCACAAAATCCAGACGAAGGCTCTGGAGATTGCCGACGAGCTTCGAAAGAAGTATGGGACTATCGGTTCGGAGAAAGGGAAGGACAAGGACGAGAGCTTTAAGGCTAGTGCTGGCTGGATCGAGAATTTCAAACGCCGTCATGGCGTGAAGGGCGGGGTCTGGCATGGTCGGCCAAAGCCAGACGAGCACGAACAAGACGACATACCGATGCCACCACAAGACTCTGCCGTCTCTGACGAGCAATACATTCACCCCACCCCGCCCGACATGAACCACGCCATGGAAATCGAGGCTCATCGGGATGACGTCGCAATCGAGGACATAGGGAAGGGCCCCGTGCCCAGCAAGGACGAAGCAGAAAGGGCATATCACATTTTGACGCACTACCTTGATTGCAATGTGGCCACTCTGGAGCCTCTCGGCTACACGCCTGACCATCGTCAGGCTCTCCATGACATGTTCCAGCTTGTCTTCTTCAAGACCTCGGATCCAACTTCCTCCCTCCCGTGAATTCCCCAGCCCACCGCTTTATCCCAGTATATTGGAGCTTCCAATATTTCTGAGATGCGCCTTATGATTTCCCTTCAGTCTACTTCACTGTGATTGTTTTACCTTGTTTTCTTCCTCTCAACACACCTTTCACGATTGTTTCGATTCTTGCATATCACTTGTCTATACCAAGCTTCAAGGCCTGCACTCTACGCCGAACTACCATACATATTCGCATTATCTCTTAGCCCCGAATTCCCAGGATTCACATACGACTTGTTGTTCCAGTCTCACTTGTGTACTTCTAGCGGTACTGTTTCCAGATTAAGTCTCCTATGTAGGTTGCTCTTCAACTCTGTCACTGAGAATATCGTGTCTTCCATCCGCAAATGGTCGGTCAGTCACCCTTCCGATGCTGTGAATCTAGTTGCCCTACTAAGCTATCGACACACCTTATCTCGCTCTTCAAGAAATCGACCTAAATCGAACACAATCCTGGCTACAGACTTTCTATCTGGTATACTTCTCAAGCGCGACCAGTGAAGCCGAGCTCATTAAAACTGAGAAAGAACGCCACTAGTCCGAATGGTGTCGAAAGGGAAAGACATCGTCGGCGAACCGCTGTAACCCCTTGCCGTCACTGAACGGCACGGTTCATGGAATCAAGAAGACGCTGTCACGACCTGACAGAACAAAACGTGTATTCGCCTCGTGGAGATTCTCCCAGCGGACTAACACCTCAACTCCACTCGCTTTCCCAACTCCTACAAAGCGCCCGAGAGCTCCGAGTCGGCGGCTAGTTCAGTCTACTACTTCACAGCCGGCGCGACAACAGCTCAACAGGATTTATGCAGTTGATTATAAGGAAGGAATATGTTCAATGGCTTCATTTCGGTGTGATCCATTGACGATCTGATTTTTTAGTCGGATTAGGTTGTTCAACCCATCAGGCTGGGTTTCCATACTACACAAGGTTTCAAACTTTCAGGTACGATTATGGGAGATACGAGCTTAGAATCTATGCCATCGTCGTCGGAAATGATATCAAGTGACAGGTCAAGCGCGAATCTATGATGGTATCGATAGTATGTCCTTAGTGCAAATCAGGTTTAGGCCCAGAGCCAAACCATTGCATCGATTCAGAGACCGTAACGGAGTATGGAATGGTTATACAAATCCGTACATAGTAAAAATAATGCAATACATTGTCCTTCAATCAAAGAGGATACGAGCCATCGGGTTTGGTATCGGTGGAATCTGTGTACGCGATCAACAAGAACGATAGTATGTACAAGCACAGAGCAAAACTGGAGGGGGGTAGATAGCGTTAGAATGGGTATATACTTAAGCATTTTCAAACCACATCGGTGTTGCACCTCCTCGCGCATTCATCGGATACAAAGAACGACAACCATAACTTGAAAAAAAAAACAAGATACAAAGAGAGCGAGTCGAAAGAACGGATCGTCGAGCATCAGAGTCCATACATTCCACGAGGATAGTGGTTAGGCGGATGCGTCTAGCAAACAGAGCAAGCAGAATGAGTACAATCAGTGTTTTCCAAGAAGTTTTCGTGAAGATGCCAAGATGAAGGAAAGTAGCTATCGGAAATATTTTTTCCGGGAGAGGCAAGCGCCGAAAACGGGCAGAGCCAAGAATTGACCACGCTCGTGTAGAGAGCGTTAGAGAAACGAGAAAATCAAGGGGTACTGACATCGTGGGGAGAGTGATGAACGCGAGAGTGGTGCTGTTGGTGGTGGTGAGGTGAATGGTTGTGATGAGGTGAACCATTGCTCATCACTTGGTCTTCACGATGATTTCCATGCTGTGATGGAGAGGGAGTGGGAGTGATACGTTGTGTGACCGACGCCATATGATTGAGTTCGCTTTGTCCCGAACGTGTCGAGTTATATACCCGACGCATTTCCGTGGCTTGGTCCCCTGCCTCTTCGTAAGAGTAACTGTATTGTTCCAGTCCTGCGATGCAATTCTGGACTTCGGGCCGACCCAATCTTGCTAACAGCGTGCCTGCCTGGATGCAGCTCACATGCATGACCGCGGGGTCCAGCCGCTGAGAGAAAGTGTCAGAATCTATTTCGAGCATGAAAGAGCACGATGTTACCAAGTATCCGTTAGATGTCAGGACACCGGCCTGTCGATGATTGATTGGCATATCGCGTGGTCTTTACGGATAATCACTTACCAGTCCAGCGATACGCAATGCCCCGTGGAGCGCTTCGTCTGCGACTTTGCGCTTGACCGATTCAATCTCGGCAAGATTGGGCGGAGCCACGGCCGCATTAAGCTCCTTAATCCCATAATCATCGAGTGCATTGAAGAGGATGATCCACATGACATGATATGTCGCATCGCTTGCGCATGATGAGACCGCCTGAAAAACGGTGTTGAGTCATACGAGTCGCATAGTCCACTTGGGAAACCTTACAGAGACGAAGTCCCATTCTCCTTCAAAGTTGCTCGGGACGCCAACTAAATTGAGAAAATCGTCTCTCCAGGTAACGAGTTCTTGAACGAAGCTCGTGAGGCTGTCAAATGGTACGCCATCTGAATCTGTTGCTGGACGCCACAAGTGTTTAGACATATGGCGCGCAGTACGAGCCAAAGAGTGTGCCGCCCGATAATATCCCTTTTCAGAACCATCAGCAACCATTTAGGCTTCCTTATCAGATAGCTTACGAGAAACTAGAAATCATGAGATGAGCAGTTGTGCAATGAATAGACTAAAAATACTAAGGGCGCACTTCTAACTGTTCCCGAGGAGAAGGCATGGCGGTGTGAGTGTCCACGAGTTCGGGATTGACTGGATCCACAGTGTAAAAATCGATATCGTAATCGTCATCGTCAAGGACCGGCTTTCGACGATAGTACGCAGAAGCGTACGCGTCAGAAATGCAAGCCATCCACCAAGCAAAGATCATCGTGCCGCGGCTTTCTGGGTCTTGGATATTTCCCATGACGGCTTTATGATTGATCTGATTTCATATCAAAAGTCAGATTCTGACATTCCGCTATGAAGGACTTACACCTAGTTCTAGCAAATGCCGAGTTGCGCACGTTAGCCAGAATCCATGGTATCCTGGAAACCGAATTGAAAAGTGAACTAAGAAACTACTAGACTGCATCAATGTTTAGTGAGGAAGCATACCGGTAGGGTCATCCGGATTCTCTGATTTATGACCATCAGTTTGAACTTTGAATAGACAGGGGATGATATACTGACGATTTTGGAGAGGTTCGATGAGAAGACCGATGACCACATGCTCTGCGTTGGCTACACGATGTATTTTCAGAGCTTCAGCAAGATCGCGCGCGCGATCTATGAGCGCTTTTGCTAGAAGGCTTTGGCCGCCGGGCCGTCTTCGATCTGCCACAAGTAATGGATGTTCAGAAAATTTCGTACCCCAAGCTAATACGGTAGCAACCAGGGCAGGATGCAATGGCTTTTCGCCGTTGCCAGAGCTAGAATTAGTCGAAGGGTATAGCTGGAGCCGACTTCGGAATTGGGCGGGATTAAGTAGGGGGAGCCGAGTATGAACGATCTGAAAAAATACTTCAACGAGATCAAGGGCAAATCTAAACGTCCACGGTCAGCATAAGGGTGCCGATAGTGAAGCAGAAAAAATGTCGATGAAGCGCGTAGTTAGATTGAGTGGTGAGCCGAAATGGAGCACTCGTCAGGATACTTATCGGCCTTAAAAGGCAAATGAAAACTCACTCGGCTTTGAATTTATCGTTATCGAGTTTGTGAGCTAGTTCTCCCCACGATTCATACGGGGATTTGATCAGAGTAGGCGACGTGTATGGTGTCGGTTCACTAGCGAGGGTGAGTAGAGAAACTCCTGTACGCTGACCAAACATACTTGGTGTTTTCTGGGGGTGCGAAGATAAAGTTCAGAACGTCGCGAGTAGGAGTGTTTGCAGTAATTCCTGGATGCAGTCCGTATCTGACAACCAGTGGCTGGTGATGAAAACTGCTTGCAAGGAAGGAGGTCGGGGAAGGGTGCTCTGTAGGTGGAGATACCCTGATGATTGAAAGCAAGTGAGCTGCGTTCGTTGGACAAACAGAATTAACTACTTACTGCTTGAGGGGTAGGGGGTATGGTGCGCTGAAATGCGATGATCAGTACGAGAAAGGTAGGTTTTCTTAACCGCGGGGGGAAATGAAATCAACCTCTGAGGGTTGAAATGATAAGCACCTTGAATTCGTAGTGCTGAGATTTCTGCGCCGATTGACGTTCAGACGTTTCTTCTCGCTGGTGGCCTGCTGTACATAATGTCTACAAAGATGTAAAGGGTGAGAAACAAACAGAAGGTTCAATGAGGGTGATACAGACGTGCAAGGATAATTCTTCGACATGCAGTGCTGCCACACAAGTCAGGACGAGAGGCATATCGTCAAAGCGAGCATAGAAAAGTACCTGGCACTACCAATTTGCATGAAAAGATTGAGCCATTTGTCAGGAGATGAGCGGTTAATTGAATACCTTCTCTTGGCCAGGGATCCTATTGCACTTGACCTTCCTGGATCTATGGCAACACGCATAAGACACGGAGGGTAGAAATTAGGTTGATCGACCGACCTGCAAGCATCGCAAGCGGTATTCTGTTTTCGTGGAGCCTGGGGAACAGGCAAAGATTTAGCAAGCTCATGGATGTGATTCTGCATTGACTGGTTTGGCAGACTAAGGTCTAAAGGAGAAACAAGATCAGGATTCAGACGAGGTGTGGAGGAGGGCGGAATATAAGTACTTGGCTGGTGGGAGCCTGGAAGTGTGTCCCTGCGAAGATCGTCGTTCTGCATTGTGGCTGGAGTGAGCGCCAGAGGGGAGATGGGCGAGAAGAGGGGAAATGAAATTGATAGAGGTCCGGTTTATATACGACGAACATGGATTATATACCCATCTCTCCGCCCACCAACTTTGGATGGCAATCGCCGTTACCCGCACACCATGTCATTTCCTACGCCCTCTTCTCGCCTTTACGGTCGTGTCCGTCATCAGATTCCTCTTCAGAATGCGCACCATCTGTTCTGTCGCCCACCGTGTTTCATTGCGCCTGCCAAGCCAGAGCGCACCCTCACTCACATGTTGTCACAAGGTCACAAAGGGTCCGTTTCGGAGCCGAGAATTTTCAGTCACAGCCCCGCCAACGTCACAGCGTGTTGTGTTACACGTTGATCAGACGTCACAACGACAAGTCACGGCGCTGTAACGTCACTTGTTCTCAAACTTTTCGCCATCTGTGTCATTACCAAGTAGGACACAACCAACAAGCTTCACACATGGTCAAGGTCGAAATTGTCGAGGAAAAGGAAGCCGCTAACTCTCCCTATGGCTCTCCCTCTTCTTCCCGCACCAACTCAACAGATTCTCTTTCCTCCATTGCTTCCGAGGCTTCCAAAGACGAGTCCTTCCTTGACCGGGCAGCTGCCCTCAAGGACATAATCCCTCCTGCCGCCCGGCATTCGATCTCGTCTAGAATCTCCAAGACCGCTTCCTTCATAAAAAAGGGAGGCAAAGTCGCTGGGAACATTGTGTGGGTCGTGACCACGTCTGCTCTGCTTGTGGCATTACCACTTGCGCTTAGTCTAGAAGACGAAGCCAAAATTGTTGCCCAGGAGAAGGAAATGCTCGAGCAACAGCAAGGGGCGCAGCAGGTGTGTACTTCTTCCATGTGCCACGTGCCCGTTCACTGTTGCATTGGGCTGTTCTTTCCCTCCGTATCCTCATACTGATACCTTCGTGCAGATGCTTGCGCCCTCCATGTATTCACCAAGCCCCAACCAACAACAACCAAAAGCCATTGTGCCTCCCGGCTTCTAGACTTTTTCGTGACACGATTGTTAATATGAGATATGCTCGCTTAATACACAACTCCTTACCCACCCCCACTCTACTTTCTTGCACTGCTGTACGTTGTGCGACTCTTTCGTTTCACTTTCACATCCTATGACCTCGGGATGCCAAGCTATGTTCGGAATGATATATTCACATTGCAATCAACCTGTACTCCACCTCATGGGCGACCTTGTGGTGATTGTTTCCGGAGATTTCAGCTACGAACGACATATTCTTGAATGCCTCTCATGAGCTGCGGATTGTAACCACAAAGTGTGGTTCAGGGCACACATCCGACGATGTCTATTAATAAAAGAATACATGCAAAGCTGCTGAATTTGACTAATAGTCCTCAACCTGCAGGCGAAAAATTGGTGCACCGTCAGAAAGATAACGCATTTCTCGGAGACGAAGGCTCGGACTTACAACGGGCTTGGGCGAAGGTCTCAGGGGGATCACAGTTGGCCGGATGTAGTTTTCCCTAGAAAATTCCAATCATCGGTATCGGCTCTCATGTCAAAGCTTCGAAGAACTTACGCAGAGCGGTAGCGCCTCAGATATGTGATGGCATGAGATTCAACTTCGGTAGGATCTACACCAACTGTCTCCCAGTCACCAGGAATTTCGGCGTCATCAATATAGCGCCTGACAATCTCGTCAGGGCTAAGCGCTGGCCACCAAACGCTCTGGGCGAGTTTCGCAGCCACAAGGGCAATAGGCTTAGGCAGTATGGGCGCTCGAGATGGCGGACGAAGGGTAACGGACGAAACAAGGTCAAGCAAGTACTCGTACGTCAAAGTGGACGGTCCAGGGAGGTTCAGTGTACGTCCAGTGACGGTATGTGCGACCTGGTTGGCCAGTGCCTGAGCAACGTCGAGAACCTATGTCATAATACGACATCAGCAATTCGCTGCCATGGATAGAATGTGCCGCAGTCGATGCTCACATGAACGGGACGTATTTTGGTATCAGCTTGGTTGAGCTTCCACCAAATGGGCCAAACTACAGGGAATTGTTAAAGAACGTCACCGCAGCGTAATCTGATACGACAACTCACTAGCCATATTATTCAGGAGCTTGTCCTCATAGCCATACATAGCACCTGGCCTAAAGATAGTCACACTGGGGAAAGCAGCTTTGGCTCGTTCTTCGCCTTCCGCTTTGGCTTGATAGAACTTTGATTGCGAGGTGGCAGACGCGTTGAGGTGTGAGACCTGGATGAGTCGTGGGACACCTTCCTCCGCGCAAACCTTGGCAATACGTTCCGCGCCATCAACGTTCACATCAGCAAACTTGAAGTTCCTATGAATTCATAATTCGACATATTTAGTCACTAAATCCAGAAAGCCGGCACCAATGGGGGAAGCGGAACGAGATTAGAATGTAAGGAAGCAGTTAATACCACTCACTTGGTCTCATAATCCCGTCCAACCAAGTTGAAAACGATATTAGAATGCCTGACACACTCCGCAATCTGTTTTTCGTTGCGGATATCCCACTCCTGCAACACGAGCATAAGTCACGAGGAAGAACCGGAGTGCGTTTGGGAGATATACCATTCGGACGATCTGACCCAAGTCACCCATTGGCTTGAAAATTCGGGCCTCATCTTCATCGCGGTAGGGAACAATGACTTGCGTTCCAAGCTTGCCTGACAGAACGGGATAGCACTGTAAATGATATTGAAAACATGGAAATGATATAGCACACACCGAGTTTGGAGACCAGGTATCTGCCAAGAAAACCGGTAGCACCAAGAACTGTCACAGTATGTCCAGAGACAGCACTGTAACCTGGAGGTCCAGAAGAAACGACTGGCTTTTGTGTAGGGAGTGCTACGAGGTCATGGTATGCTCGCTGTCAACCAGAGTAAGTATTACCTGAAGGGGTTTAAAAGAATATCATACACCTTTCCAACGTCAGCAATACGCTGCAAACGCAGCACTTTCAAAGTGGGTGCCAACATACCCTTACTTCAAGAGAAAACGGTTTCTGGGTAACGTCTGGTTTGTCGAGCGGGTCTGTTGTCAGTGTTGAGCACTTCGGTGAATGGCGGGAGGTGTCACAGTGTCCTTCCACGTGATAAGCGTCACGAGCATCAGCCAATGAGATCTCTTGATTACCAAAACCTCCTCTGCTTCCCCCACTATAGTTCAACTTTGCTATCATCGACCAAAACGACCATCACTGTCTGCTCAAGAAATTGTAGACTACTGAAATGGCTCAAGGAAAAACCAAAGGACTCCAGGCTAAAGCTCCCTCTGTTCGACATGCTCGGAAAGCTGCTGCGAACATGAAAAAGGGCAAGAAGTGCATACCGCCCAAAAAACCTGCTCTCATCAAACAGGCACAGATGCAAAAGGTTCGCACAATCTCTCTTCGTTTTGAATCCAATAATTCACACTCAATAGTCTCTGAGTGCGAAGATTGGCAAGTCCATCGAACAACAAATGGTCTCTGCAGCTTCAGCCGGCAAGCTCACGATCATGAAAAACACCGCCCCAGAAGCGTGAGCCTCATCTCTGGAGGCAAAGTGGCCTGCTGTCTCCTTGGTACCCATTGGTTGACTTCCTATCTGTGACAGATCGACTTCATCGTCCAAAGATAAGAAGGTCGCCAAGTGATCGGTTTTCCATGGACCACCATAAACGAGCCTTTTACTGTGTACTTCCAGGGCTCAAGGAACCATCTATCCATGAATTGACTGATTCAAATCTCCGCAGACTCGGTTCCTAAACTTCACATCCGCCATTTCACACACCGAGTTGCAGTTCCCGAAGGAATAATGGGAAGGTGGAGGAGATTGCGGAGATTGTGCTTAGGTGTAGGTGCAAGATGAAGCTCATTTGCTCGGCAGATTTTCAGCGCTTCCCCAATCATGCGTCCTGCTCGGACCCCTTGGCATGCTGATAGACAAGAGGGAAAGGGTGTAGGAGAAAGATGACATTTTTGGGACCTCTGTCTAATTTTCGTGTGATTGTATTTATTTCCATGTGGGCAAAAATGACAAGTACGAGCACCATTCTGTATCCTTTATTGGTGCTATTAGTCTGGTATTTTAGGATCCATTCACTGCAGCAATCAAGGACCTTCGATCATAAAATACCGATTAAATTATGTAATAAACTTGTTTGATCAAATTTTATTTTGCGGAGTGACCTCACGTCGACATATCTCACTCACCTAAAATGCCTCGACGTCCTTCTAAGAAGTTGAAAGGAAACAAACCGCGTCACGTTAAGAGATCAGATGCGAAACTGGCGCGATGGGAAATTGCCGATGACATCCCTTTGGATGAAGAAGATGCTTGTGAGTGTGGCATCCGCCTCATGGCAGTCCAAGCTAATGAACACCACCTATCACTCTAGTCCACGCCTCCAGAAACAAGGTACTCCTAGATGGGGATGCGTATGGAGACGATGGAGACGGAGATGATGAAGAAGTATTTGCACTGAAAGATTTAGAGAGAGGCGATGACGACGAGGATGAGGACGAAAAAGACTATGGCGAGGACTACGGAGACGAAGATGAAACAGTGACATCGTCCATTCTCTCGAAGCCGAAGAAGAAAGACAAGAAAAAAAAGAAGGAAAAAGAGAAGAACTCTGACGATGAGGAGGAAGAAGAAACCTGGGGACGGGGAAAGGCTGCGTACTACTCCTCGAATGCGGCACAATTGGAGTCTGATGACGAGGAAGGTCAAGAGCTTGAGGAGCAAGAAGCGAGGCGACTGCAAAAGAAAGCCTTGGCAGGCGTGAGTGAAGATGATTATGGTTTAAATGACAAACACGAAATCCCGAAAACGGATGATCCATTAGAGTATGCTCAACTCTACCTATATGCCGACTGATCCTGAATAAGTCCTAGGGAAGCCGCTGAGGCCTCGTCGAGTGTAGTAGCTTCATTACCGCAGGACAGGCGGTCTCTCATCCGTCATCTCGAAAAAACCAACCCAGAAGCTCTAGCCTTGGCTCGAGACTGGGACGATACAGTAATGACACTGATGAAAACACGCAAAAGGATCGCACAGTCAGTTTTTGAACTCATTGCATCTCCTCCAAGGCTCTGACATCCTCGAAGACTCCAGTCCACTAAACCCGACATGCTCAGCGCAGGCATGGCACATCTACACTACCGTGAGTTGATTCTTTGTCGACGCATCCTTACCTTGACCAATTCTTGTTATTAGAGGCCCTATTGACATATACCACGACTTTGGCATTCTATCTACATCTACGAGCCAGTCCAAAATACGCGCGTCGCCCCGAACTCCTGACTTCCCATCCCATTATGCAACGACTTCTGACTCTCAAACAATCGGTCTCGACGCTCGAGGATCTGGGCTTCACGCTTTCTGACTCTGAACCAGAGTTTGACGAAGATGACGACGAGAGTCTGGATTTGACTGATGAAGAAAGGAACGTAGATGGCTTATGGCATGTAGATAGCAAGAAAGGCCTGGAACCTGGAGAATTGGACGGACTTCTCGAGGATGCACAAATGTCTGTTTCGTTTGCGGAGCCGAAGCCCAAACCATTCTCTGTTCAACCCCTGGAAATGAAACCCCCTAAAAAGAAGCGCAAATTGTTGTCGGAAGCAACGATCGATGCTGTCACACCTATATTCGACTTGGAAGAGCCAGAGTTCGCTCCCCCATCCAAACCGAGCACCCGATCGAGAATTCACTCCGACTTGGACGACGCATATGGCGAGGCAACACGTCTTCAATCGGTTGACGCTGCCGACAAGAGCGCCCGCAAGAAATCTTTGCGCTTCCATACATCCAAGATCGAAAGTACAAGTGCTCGCCGGCAAGGTGCGAGGAGTCAAGCCATGGGAGGAGACGACGATATACCTTACCGTGAACGACAAAAGGAAAAAGAAGCGAGGTTGTTGCGAGAAGCAAAAAATAGGATCCAAAGACAAGGTGGTGAAGATCTCGATGATTCTGGACCACCAGAGCATAAACCTGAAAAAAGGAGAAGAAACGATGACAGCGATGGTGAGGACAACTCGGACGATCCTGATGGTTATTATGAGCTTGTCAGAAAGAAAACTAAGGAGAGCAAAGAACAGAAGAAAGCCAAGTATGAGGCTACTCGGGCGACAGAACGGCAAGTTTTCCTCTTAGTAGCATTTGACATGGAACTAATAGCTTTTCCAAAGGATCGTTGAGGAGTCCCTCGATGGGCCTCGATCTCTCACGCGTGCTATACTCACCAACAAGGGTCTTACACCTCATAGATCTAAGGCGGTGCGCAATCCTCGCGTCAAGAAGCGACAAAAGTTCGAGAAGGCAAAGAAGAGGCTCGCTTCTCAGAAAGCTGTGTACAAAGGAGGTCTTTCACAGACTGGCGGGCGCTATGATGGCGAGAAGTCCGGTATATCCAAGGTTGTCAAGAGCGTCAAGCTTGGCTGATATTTTGCTATTTACTCTGCCTATGACTGCACATCTCAGCATTTGCTTGTACTCTATCATCGTCCCATTGTCGAGTCATACATCATAGAACATGTTCCTGGACCAACAGTGCTGGGCAAATGCACATAAGTATTAGGGTTTGGATAGGTATCACAGCGCGGCGATGACAACAAAGGAGATGGTCCTAATCTTCACATGCCCTTTGGCAGCCCTACAAGCGCCCGTCATGAGCGTCATTGGCGCCGTTATATTTAAACTTTACACTGATTACATGAGACTCTGACGTACCTTGCCTACCCTCCCTCAAGTGATAGGTATCACAGCGCGGCGATGACAACAAAGGAGATGGTCCTGATCTTCACATGCCCTTTGGCAGCCCTACAAGCGCCCGTCATGAGCGTCATTGGCGCCGTTATATTTAAACTTTACACTGATTACATGAGACTCTGACGTACCTTGCCTACCCAGCTCCCTCAAACACCAACAACAAGCGGTGAGTGCATCGTTACACGTATCAGGCTACACACCACTGATATTTGGATATCAGTACGCTCCGCTCA
Organism: Leucoagaricus sp. SymC.cos; assembly: GCA_001563735.1. Lineage (NCBI taxonomy): Eukaryota > Fungi > Basidiomycota > Agaricomycetes > Agaricales > Agaricaceae > Leucoagaricus > Leucoagaricus sp. SymC.cos. The sequence continues at coordinate 488,634 of KQ962167.1, read as the reverse complement.
GAACATGTGGGAGTATTGGTTCCCACAAGACATGCCATCGACAGTTATGCAACAGCCAATTCCCAACCAGCCAATTGATCAATTTCCTGAAAATCCCCTCCGTAGTTCCCTTGCCTGCGTGCCTGTGATCTCTGTGATTGCGTTGATATTCCACTACTTCCTGCACCGAATCAACGGGCCTGACGCACAGGGGCCTCCAGTTTCTCAAGTCACCGACAACTGTTCAGCCGATCCACTCCGGGGACCGAAACTTCGATACAAAGAGTTTTCGATTAGCAGGACATATGCCTACGCGAGGTTCCTTTGCTGCGTCGTACTACTTTACCTCACAGTTCCAAACTCGATGGCCGGCTTTGCAGAGCTCGCCAACACTTATTGGTGTCCATCCAAATCGGAAATCACTTCTGATGTACGTTATCCTGTCCAATTAATGGTATGAACATAGACTCATGCGCACGGACTGCTGACGATCAGGTCTATGCATTTCTTCTCGTTTCTTTTGCTATTGCATCAAAAAACCGGAACTCGTGGAGACCTATCCTTCTTCTGCACTATGATTTCGTGGTGTTCATCATCTTTGCCGTTTATGCATACCAAGACATTTGGCCTTTGGCGAAGTATTCACTGGAGCCTTTTGACGTCCTAGACACTCCGCTACTGGTTAAGCTCGTACTGCTATTCTTTAGCGGAGTCATCTTGCCTCTAACCACACCATATTTGAGAACTTTCTCAGAAGGTAGAAGCGGGAAAGGTTCGTGCTATCAATTCGTAGTATCCCTAGACGAGACTAATGTTCTTCCGGAAGGTCTTTCATTGTGGTCGTCACTCACCTACAGCTACCTGGATCATCTCATGTATCTCTCAAAACCTGACACGATCATCAATGACACCCCGCCCCTGGAGGAAAATGATCGGTGTGAGAGTTTGACGTGCCGAGTTAGACCTCTTCTTCGTCGACAGACTTCAGGGAAGCGCCATATCTTTTGGTATCTACTATACGAATTCCGTGTGTCACTATCAAAGCTTTACATATTCATGAACTCACTGCCAACGATCCTACAGGACCGGAATTCGTTCAACTCTCATTTTTGCAGCTCTCCCACGTACGTTTCTCTTGAGAACATTGACAGCGATCTGATACAATGACCTCAATAGACAGCTCTGTTCCTTTTAGGTCCCATCGGTATCAATGGGCTGCTGAAGTGAGAATTTCTGTTTCCGATGACCTGCGCTTACTCAATAAGACATTAGATACCTCGAAGGCAGGGGCGTCGATTCGGAATATAGGCCATGGGTCTGGATATTTCTCCTATTTTTCGGGCCATCAGCACGCACTATCATGTTGCAGCTATATACCAGTGTATCGGTGAGCATCTGCAGTAAAAGTTTGAATCCTATAAATGCTCAAGCTCAAGCTCCACGACGTTACAGAATGTTGTCATGGTTCAATTTGAGGCTACTCTCATACGCATTGTTTATGAATATACTCTGCGAATGCGTTGTCACAGTGATAGCGGTGGCGAAGAAAAACATGCATCGTCTAGCCAGGTCGGAAAGATCAACAACCTAGCCACCTCCGATGTTAACAACATAGCCTCCGGGGTTGGACTACTTCTCATTGGTGAGTAGATTTCAGAATGTCTTGTCAGCCACACAAGCCTGACTACGGCCGGCCCAGCTCTCTACTCTCCTGTCATGGTAATTCAATGCATGTGGTTTTTGTTTGGTATACTTGAGTGGAGGTATTGTGTCCGTCTATATTAGAGTGTTTCCAGGCTGACATCAAATAGTGCTATTTTGGCATGCATTGTGATGGTGCTCATGTTGCCTCTCCCCGCACGCCTCTCGAAAGCTTTACGTGACCTACAAAAAGCTAGAAGCAGAAAGGTGATCTCTTACCTCTTTTCTGTTCATTGTGGCGGGCTGCTCATTCTTCAATCACGTTACCGGTCTCTAGACAGATGCGCGAGTGCAAATGATTGTTGAAAGTGCGTTTGAGGTAGACGATAACCAGGGGTTTTTCAAATAATTTGAGTCTGGTTTTTAGTCATGTCAATGGCAAGGACCATCAAGTTACTCGGCTGGGGACCCAGGGCCAAACAGCAGTTGGATGAAGTTCGCCAAGAAGAACTGGATCTGGCAAAACGTTACAAATTCACGGAGCTTCATACTGCCAATTTCAAGTATGTTGCATGACTATTATTGCATCATTTGCCCATCTGACACTGGGTTAGTTTTCTGATACCCCTTGTCACTATGATAGTGGCATACTCAACCTATGTAAGGGCCAGCTCTAGACCTTGTGCGCTACTGCAGACCTTAATTAATCCTTCTAGACCATGCTATTCCACAAAGAGCTCACAAGTAAGGGAACTACCGCATATGTGGCACAACAGTTGAAGCTAATTTTATGATCGCACTTCAGCGTCCCGTGTGTTTGCTTCCATGGCAATATTTGAAAATTTACGCCTCCACATCCGCATGGTCATGACGACAATCCCTACTCTTATTCAAGGTCATTGCTACCTACCTACATAACGCTGGAAGGGCCAATGCTGATGTTAAACAGGAAAGGTTTCCTTCGATCGCTTCGATGAATTTATACGACATGTAATTCGTTCCGTAATCTCGTATTTCCAATGCTGATTACCGCCAGGTCGAGCTCGTGAATAACGAGGAGAGAACAATCAATTCAGAAAACTCGGCCCCCATAGGTTTTAGAAACTGCCGCTTTTCGTGGTCCCCAACAAATCCATCTGCTTTCTCTTTGAAGCTTGCCGGCGAGGTTTTCTTTGAGCCAGGACTAACCCTCGTCGTTGGGCCTACCGGATGTGGCAAAACGTCCTTATTGATGGCTTTGCTAGGTGAGTCTAGTCTAGAACCAAGTGAACTTTCTCACGCCTGATTTTGATTCATACACAGGTGAAATGTACCTAGTTTCCACAACAGCTTCGTCTCAAATCGAATCCCCGCACAAGTATTGTATCGCATACGCAGCACAGGACTCGTGGATTCAAAGCGGCACCGTCAAGGTCACTGCATTTCATTGTTCAGAAAGACTTTTTGCTGACCGATTTCTCAGCAAAACATTCTATTTGGCTCTCGTTACGATGAAGAGCGCTATCAACAAGGTACAGAGAAATGCCTATTCCACGCTGCTACTGAAGCTGAAGGGCCGACAGTGATTTCACAGTGCGGGTTACGCCAAGATCTTGCACTTTGGCCAAACGGTGATCTCACAAGAATCGGAGAACGTGGTCTGACTCTTAGGTAAGGATTCTTCGCTGCCGAAGAAATGAGATCTAGCTACTGATTGCTTAACCAAGCGGCGGTCAGAGAGTACGTTTTATGTAAACTGTCCTACTAGCCAACTCTGACATTTTGGCATTTCGACTTCACAGGCTCGTCTCACTCTGGCTCGAGCAGTTTATTCGACAGCACAAGTGTTGCTATTAGACGATACTTTTGCGGCACTGGACAGCCAGACTTCGAAATGGATCTCTCATCAATGCTTCCACGGATGCCTGATGCGCAACAGAACGGTGATATTAGTGGTAAGCTCATTCTCTGCCGCATAGAAGTATATTCATCAATGATAAACCCATAGACTCACCACGTGGATCTCCTGAAACCTATGGCTAGAGCCATTGTGACAATAGATCCTGAAGGCAACTGCCTGGTCGAGCCAAACATCACAGAATCTGCCCTGCTCAACGAAGCGGCGGGTCCTATTTCTGAGTTTATGACTCCTGTCTCTGATATTCTCCCAATGCCTAATCTCGATGAGGTCGATGAAATAGGGATCGAGCACTCCAAGGGAGATGCCTGTGAGTTGACTTCTGCAAAAACGTCGGATACATTTTTCATGCCATATTTTCTAGACGGGTTATATCTCAGTAACATGAGCTCGCATCCAATTTTGTTATGGGTAGCAGTCGTATTTTTCTTTGCGGGAAACGATGCATCCCTGATAGTGCAAGCTTATTGGTTGGGCCATTGGGCTTCCCGTTATGAGATTTATCCGCCGTCCCAAATCTCTTCTCCTTTGTATGTACCAGACTTTTTAATGCTTCCAGATCATGGAGCTCATTCCCTGTTACGAGCTATCTTTCTGTTCTAATAGGTATGATTGCCTTTTCTATGGCCCTATACAGCACAAATTTCCTTCTGTTCCTCTACGGAGCATTGAGGGCGTCGAAAAGAATCCATTCTGCTTTGTTCGCATCAGTTCTAGGATCATCCTGGAAGTAAGTCGCCTTACATGCCTGAGTGATGCAAGTCCGTCACTGATTTATAATCCTTTCCTCTAGGTGGTTGGACATAACACCGACAGCTCGAGTTGTGGTTCGAGCTACGCAGGATATGCATATCAGTGAGATCATCATAATGAAATTATTCACGACCCCGAGACTAAGGTTTTTGTAGTTGACGACTCACTCTCTTTTGATCTTCGGAGGGTTCTTGAACTGAACATTTCCTTGGTCGGTAGAGTGTTGGCCATTGGAATATTCAGTCCCTTCTATATAATTCCAGCCGTGGTTATCACTTTACTCGGACTTTTGAATGGTCAGGTTTACATGCGAGCACAACTGCCAGTAAGACGCATGATGTCCAATCTCAAGTCTCCCGTTCTGGCACAGTAAGCTCCTGTCTTTCTCTTTTTTTGTCAGTAAACATGCTAATGATACAAACAGTCTATCTGAAACGATGGATGGTTTGGGTGGGTATGAGAGGAGGAAAGTCATTTACCACCACTAACTTCCTTGGCTCTTCAGTTTCGATAAGGGCGTATCGTGCACAAGAACAATATACTCAAAAATTCATGGAGCGGGTTGATGCATATAGTCGGCTTGCCATGACCTACTGGGCTATGAACAGGTACAAGCTCTTGCCGAGATGTATTGAACTTGTTGTTGACCAGACTATTCAGATGGGTTAGCATACGATCTGACATTCTGGGGGCCCTATTCACCGCAGGATTGTCAACATATATGGTTTACGGAGGACAAGCTTCGGCTTGTAATACAGGGTTCAGCTTGACCATGAGCTGTATGTCACCACTCCTTACTTTGGTTGAAACGATTTTTTTTGACACTCACCGTACATAGTCACGCTCAGTGGACTGATTCTCACCTGGGTTCGGATGGTGAATAAGCTTGAGCTTGATTGTACGTCTTTCATTCTGCATCAGTATTCCAACCCGTACTGAACGCTCGCATACTCTTCTTAGCAAACAGGTATGAATCGTTGATATTGCTCATAGACGGAGTATTTCATACTGAAATGACCTTTGAAGCCTCGAGCGCATTCGTGATTACACAATTCTTGAGCAAGAGCGTACGGCGTCGGAAATATCACCACCCGCGTACTGGCCATCTTCTGGTGATCTAAGAGCAGTCAACCTTTCAGCAAAATATTCTAAAGTGACTTCAAACCAAATGTCCTGATACCCACGACTAAAAGGAAGTATAGGAAAGTGATGATGTACTCAAGAACATCAATTTCGAAGTCAAGGGAGGTGAAAGGATTGGAATAGGTAAGGAATTTCTTCTTCTAGACAACGAGACAGCGTCGATACTCATTTGAGGTCAGTTGGTCGGACAGGAGCGGGCAAAGTGAGTATTGGTGGAGGGGACGTCTGTGCATCGAAACTCACACGAGTAGAGTTCTCTCACTCTCGCAATTCTTCAGTGCTTGGTTACCCAAGGCGAAGTCTATTTGGATGGAATTCCAACTAGCAAACTTGGTGTTGCGACGCTACGATCCAAGTTCACGGTTATACCTCAGACGGTAAGGATTCTAGATGTTCCCTAGGCGTAAATTAAATCTTTGATCAGCCCGACCTATTCAATGGCAGTCTTCGAGATAACCTCGATCCGTTCCATGATTTTGATGATGCTGATCTACACTCTGCTTTGCAGTCAGTCGGACTTCAGCTGCTGCAGAAAGATCAGGAGCCCCAAAGCTTGCTGGATACTCAAGTCATAGGCAGGGGAGAGAACCTTTCGGTGGGGCAGAGGCAGATCATTGCGCTTGCTCGAGCGCTGCTGCAGAGGAACCAAGTGTTGATGTTAGACGAAGGTACTCCCTACAAATTACTGTACTGAGCGTATAACTTATGCTACTTTTCCACAACAGCAACGTCCGCCATTGGTGAGTATGCGAGGGGATGGCCTTCACGTTATGCTGATGAAATCGTAGATTATGAAACCGACGCCGCTATCCAAAAATTCTTGAGAACTGAGCTCAAGAATGTAACCATCCTGACTGTAGCCCATCGACTACGGACAGTTATGGACTTCAATAGGATCGTGAGTCCAGCCAGGCATAGAACTGATGCGAATACTGAAGCACACTTAGATGGTGTTGAGTGACGGCCGAATCGTCGAGTTTGATCGACCAAAGACGCTTTTGGAGATAGAGGGTGGGTATCTCAAGGGAATGGTTGACAATAGTGCAGACAAAGATGAACTGTATATCTTGGCTGGTGCATGAGCTGGAAGCTGCCAGAAGTGGCGAGAGCGAGGGGAAAGGATATGTCGGTATATGTAGGTCCACGTTTACCACTTGGGCTTGCGGAGGGCTTGTTTGGCTCTAAGAGTATTTTTGCCTTTGGCGCCCCTAATAGACTGTAGTTCGTTGAACTTCTTTTTAGCGTACCGCTGGGCTTCTGCATCGTCAATAAGCTCATCAAGCAATGTCCGTTTTCGCTGACTTGGGGGGAGATTGTCGGCACTGGAACCTCCGAAAGGAGATTCTGTCGCAACAATTTGGCCCACCTGAAAATACGTTGAGGGGTGGCGATAGACGATACGATAAAAATAGGACATACCGCAAAGTATTTCGGTAGGCCCTCGATTCCCTTTCCCTCTGCCTCCTCTTTACGGTAGAATCTCTTCGGGTCCAGTTGGTTTCGCAAACGCAGCGCTTCAACTTCACGATGCAATCGTGGAAGATCCGCTTCTGAGAGAGCTGGCATGTCAAACCAATCTGGCCCAGCAGTCTGTTTCTTAAGCTGAAACAAGGTTAGAAAGAAAGCCCCGTTCCGATGAGACAACGACCGTACTTTTTTCTTTTCTCGCTTGGTGAGGCGCTTCCCAGACTTCGTGAGCTCTGGTGGTGAAGGGGGAGAAGAAACATTTACTCCTTGGACCAACTTCATCTCAACCTTTTCTACTTCAGGGTCTCGTACAAGTATGCCAACTTCGCCTCGTCCTTCTCCAAGTTGAAGATAAGAAGCTGGTAGTTCACCTGGATCCAGCTTAGGAAGTGGGCTGTGAAAGCCATGATCAGATGAGATCGGTATTCAGTTTGAGGATCACATACGGCTGCTTGACACTATCTAGCGTGAGGATTTCCTCCAGCGGCGAGTGGTTTCGTTCTGCTTCTGCTGCTGCAGCACTCTGCCTTGCCTTTTCTAGAAGGCTGTCTAGGTATTCTTGTGTAATCTCTTTGTCTGATTCGCTTGAGGAGCTGTCTTCAGATTCATTTTCGGAGTCGGATGTAGCGCTGGCATCGCTAGAATTAGATTCAGATTCGGAGCTTGAAGCACCTGAGGGGTCTGAAAGAGTCTTCAGTAAAATAGAAGGTAAAACTCAAGTAAAGTAAAAGTACCAACGGATTTTTCTTTCCCTTTTCCTTTGGCCACAGTTGAGAGTGTTGTGGCCATTTTTGCAAAAGATGTCTGTTAGCACGGGCTTGACGAGAAAGTGTCAGCGCCTCGATAGGGATACGTTGACGGAAAAATCGTTCACGTGATAATTCGGAATTTCGTCTCGGCGTGACTGGACACTTTCCTTCTATCCCACGAGATCTTCAATCATGCAGGCTCTGGGCCGCAATCTCTGGACTACTCGGACATATTCACGGCAAGCGGCCGTATGGGCTCGCTCTGTACACACTCAGGAGCCAGGCTCTTCCG
>KQ962167.1:459848-480225 GCA_001563735.1 Leucoagaricus sp. SymC.cos | reverse complement strand
TTCCGAACCAAGAACGACTTCCTTCGGCTTTAGAACCGTCCCCGAAGAAGCTAAAGAAGGCATGGTACGGGAGGTGTTCGACTCAGTTGCTGCAAAATACGATCTTATGAACGATGCATCCTCAATCGGAGTTCAGCGGTTGTGGAAAAACGAGTTTGTGGCCTCACTGCAGCCTGGAAGACGGGGCCCTCAGAAGTGCATAGACGTCGCCGGTGGAACTGGTGACATAGCACTTCGGATTCTCGACTTCGCACGGGAGAAATACGCTTGTAGAGAGACTACTGTTGATATTGTGGATATCAATGGGAAAATGCTGAAAGAGGGCTTCAAGAGGTTTAAGAAGACAATGTATCACAACTGTTAGTTCTTCACTCGTTCTCGAACTTGAATACTTCTCATGAGGCGCCATAGCACCTCAAGCTTCATTCACAGAAGGCAATGCTCAAGGACTCTCAAAAGAGCAGTTCCCTGATAATACGTATGACCTCTATACTATTGCCTTTGGTATTCGCAATTGCACGTCCATAACCGCGGTGCTTGAGGAAGCCTATCGAGTTCTTAAGCCGGGAGGAACTTTCGCTTGCTTGGAATTTAGCAGGGTTGATAACCCTCTTCTGAGCACGTAAGCTGATGTACTCGTCCAGTCCCTTGCGGTCACTTATTGCTCAATGTTTCTAGTTTATACGATCAGTATTCTTTCTCTGTTATCCCTCTCCTTGGGACAATACTTGCTGGGGATAGACGTTCGTATCAGTATTTGGTTGAATCAATTAGAAAATTCCCCCCCCAGCCCGAGTTCGCTCAAATGATTAGAGACGCCGGTTTCAAAACGGGCAGGGATGTTGACGGAGCGGCTTGGGTTAATCTCTGGGGAGGTATTGCTTGTATTCACACTGGCGTCAAGATATAATGTTTAGCTCACTGCGTCGACTATTTCTACTTGATTTACGGGTCAAAAATTGAAATCTTGTACTGAGAGGGTAGCCAGAGATATAAATAAGTAGGTGAGGGATTGTTTATCACCGTGTTATTAGCGGTGACAATTGACGCGTCTCCTCTAATCTCGACAACCATGTCCCGCAACAATGTGCTCATGCCAGCACCAACGGCTGATCTGGCCACGACATGGGCATTTCTCGAGGAGGGTGTTGACCACATCATGACCAAGTTACAGACAGGCGTTTCATTCTCAAAGGTGAGACTGGCAGACTACGAGCTACAGCATTGCGGATCTCATCTACCCTTCAACAGTACATGTCCCTGTACACAGTCGCCTACAACTACTGCACGTCATCCCGCATGAGCCACTCATCTCCGGAATCAGGGTCTCAGGCAACTCGCAGTAGGTCTTGATCTATCCGACCCATCGTTGGGCACTCACCACTATACCAGCTGGGGCAAACCTCATGGGCTCCGACCTGTATAACCATCTAATACGTTACTTCGCTACACACCTCAAGTCTCTACGTGAGGTGGGAGGAGAACAATTACTCTAACACCGAGTATTCATGCACTTCTCAGAAAGCTGATGCGCTACAAGACGAGGCATTGCTCGAGTTCTACGCCGCTGAATGGGATCGCTATACAACCGGGGCAAATTACATTAACCGCCTTTTCACATATTTGAATCGACATTGGGTCCGGCGCGAACGGGACGAGGGTAGGAAGGGCATTTACCCTGTCTATACGGTATGCCACTCGCAAGGCCATTTGCCTAGACACCGCTGACCTCTCTCTGCAGCTTGCACTGGTTCAGTGGAAGAATAACCTATTCGTTCCGATTCAGAACAAGCAGCACAAACTTGCCAGTGCGATCCTTCGACTTATCGAAGCACAGCGGAGTGGAGAAGAGATCAATCAAGGTCTTGTGAAGAAAGTGGTCGACTCTTTCGTGTCCCTCGGCCTTGATGAAACGGACACTAACAAAGCGTGCCTTGATGTCTATAGAGATCATTTTGAACTCCCCTTCATCGAGACCACAGAGAAATACTACAAACATGAATCCGAGACCTTTCTCGCCGCGAACACGGTTTCGGACTACCTAAAGAAAGCAGAGGAACGTTTGAAAGAAGAAGAAGATCGCGTTGACCGTTATCTCAATACACAAACGCGGAAACCTTTGGTAATGAAATGCGAACACGTCCTTATCCGAGAGCACGCGGAACTCATGTGGGAGAACTTCCAATCACTGCTGGATTTTGACAAAGATGAGGACTTGCAACGCATGTATGCCCTTCTTTCTCGGATACCGGAAGGCTTGGAGCCCCTTAGAATGAAGTTTGAAGACCATGTCAAGAAGGCAGGCACAGGGGCTGTCTCGAGACTTGTCGAAGGAGCAGGGAATAATCCTGATGGGCTGGATCCAAAGGCTTATGTTGATGCCCTGCTGGAGGTGCACTACAAGAATACTGAGACAGTGAACAGGAGTTTCCGAGGAGAGGCCGGATTCCTAGCAAGCTTAGACAAGGCCTGTCGAGAATTCGTCAACAAGAATCCGGCCACTGGCACATCCTCCTCAAAGTCCCCTGAGCTTTTAGCGAAGCATACGGATCTTCTACTCCGGAAGAGTAACAAAGTCGCGGAAGAAGCTGATCTTGAAGGCGCACTTAATCGAGTGGTTCGTAACTCGATCTTCTCCGTAACTCCCAAACTTAATGGCTGTATGCCAGATGATTTTGTTCAAATACATCGAGGACAAGGACGTCTTCCTGTCCTTCTACACAACGCGTTTGTCGAAACGTCTGATATACGGCGTTTCGGCGTCAGATGAGAGTGAGGCAAGCATGATATCCAAGCTTAAAGAGGCCTGTGGATTCGAATACACCAACAAGCTCCAGCGAATGTTCACAGGTATGTACAGCTCACGTGTGGCCATGATCAGTCGCTGAAATTTTACCAGATATGAGTTTGAGCAAAGACCTGACTGATCAATTCAAGGAGCGTATGCAATCAAGTCATTCTGACGACCCCGATATCAGTTTCGCTATCATGGTTCTCGGAACCAACTTCTGGCCGCTAAATCCTCCGGGGCATGAGTTTATAATTCCAACGGAAATGCAACAAACATTTGACCGTTTTCAACGTTATTACCAATCAAAACACTCGGGAAGAAAACTTACGTGGCTTTGGAATTACTCCAAAAACGAGCTTCGAACGAATTACTTGAATCAGAAATATATCCTCATGACTAGTTCATATCAGACCGCCATTCTTCTCCAGTATAACACTCAAGACACCTTATCGCTTTCCGAGCTAGCAACTGCAACGTCGATCCCAAAGGATGCTCTAATACAAATCTTGGCACTCCTCGTTAAAGCGAAGCTTCTCACAAATGAAGAACAGGAGCAGTATGACCTTAACCCAGGTATGGTGAATTTCTTTCTCTGCGCCAGAGTTCTCGGAGAACGACCGGGTTTTTAGGGTTTAAATCAAAGAAAATCCGTGTCAATTTGAATCTACCCATCAAATCTGAAACGAAGGCGGAGACGACCGAAGTTCTCAAGATAGTGGACGAAGATCGCAAGTACGTCATCCAAGCGACGATTGTTAGGTATATCAACGATGCAATTACCAGTACATCCTCTTATTTCTGCCATCTCTCAGGATCATGAAAGCCCGTAAAACGATGAAAAACCAAGCACTCATTCAGGAGGTCATCACTCAACTTTCATCCAAATTCGCTCCCAAAATACCTGACATTAAAAAGGTGCGTATTTCCCAGCGGTGCCCGACCTATGTTCTCATCACACCTGCTTCTTAGGCCATTGATACACTGATGGAAAAAGAGTATATTGAACGCGTTCAAAATACACGGGATACATTTGCCTACGTCGCATGAGTTCATTCTGCTTTTCTAATAAATCCTTTGCATACTTTTCATGTATCATAGTCCATGTTAATTTTGCTGGTATCAGTGTTGCCGTAAAATGGCGAGTTCACCTGCACGTCTTAATGTGTGTAGCTGATTCTCAGTGTCTAGGTGCCAAGTGTATTTCTCAAAGGCCCTTTCCCACCTTCCCATCAGACTATCTTTGTAGTTGGAACGCCCTCAGCCTACCGGCAGAAGCACTCTGCAGAAAGGGTTTTCCGAATATCGTGACCTTCTCCAAGTTCAATAAGTCCGCCTTGGCTGCATCACAATTGGTATCTCACGACCTTGTGAGCACCACTGCGAAATATGGACACTGAACGCAACTGATGCGAAGGACGTTTTACCACGATCCAAGAGTTTCTTCCCTTGCACTCCCTCGTGGAGAGGGCCACGGGCCCAATAGTTTAACTCGCTTCGACTTGTTCCCAGCCGATACGGGATCGGGCCATTTTGTTTCTTCGGGACACCAGTTAAATGCGCGACGTTTCTATGGACAGAAATGTGTTGCTCTCTTGTTCCTTTCTCACTTGCTTGGCTATTTGACAGGGCTGGGTCTACATCGTTGTAGTAATCGGCATGGCAGAACTTGATACAACGTATGGAAGTGCGTTCGTCGGACTTATTGTCGCTGCGGTGTGAGTGAGTCTCCAGAATGCATTTCGCTTCAGCTGGTCAGACATTGTTCCCTCTAGCTTGTACGGTGTCACTCTACTACAAACGTACGTCGGTTGAAATCTTGGCACGTATAGAAACATAAATTGAATCGCATATCCCAGATTCCTTTACTATAGGTAAAGCAACCGGATCGCCTGTTTCCTGGCCGACTGACGCGTCTCGCGAACTAGAATATATCCTAAGGACTCAATATCAACGAAACTTCTGGTGAGTTGCGAAACTGTGATTCAGAGAAAGGATGTCTCACTTGGGCCTCAAGGTCGCTGTCGTCTGGTAATGACTGATTTATCAGCTCTTTAACTACTATCACCCAACTCCTTGGGTTTCAGGCTCCTTGATACCACACAGCTCATACTGTGCACGATCGCGATGTATTGGCAAGTGGACTAACATCTTCTCGTGTTATCTACACTGAGACTTCGAATAATAGGTTTCTTGTGCAGAATTTCTCCAACAGAGAGGCTCTGGATAGGACTACCTGGTCGGTGATAATATTCCACCCAAATCGACTTACTCTGATAACTTGTGTTTAGGAGTATGAACGTGTGTATTCCATCAATATTGAAGCTGCCTGATGCGACGTTGAACCCTCACCCACAAGTTGCAAACGGATTGCAATGTACGTCATCAGATCGGTTGCTGTCACATACATAAATTGCTCAAGATTGAATATAAAGGGACTGATAGGCTTGATAGTGGAATGGTAAGATTATCTGGATTCGGCCCGGTTTGTACCTCGCTTAACTCATCCACTTCCTCAGCTTTTTCGCCCGCCGAGTGTGGATAAGTGCGTCCTTCGTCAGCGCTAAAGAGTCAAAGACTTATACATGACCTGACCCGAAACGGATCCAGTGTCAGGGAATACGATCCTAACGCTGGTTATTGTGAATGCGCTTTTATCTTGGGTTTCCCAAATTAACATCGCGCTTAGGTCTTATTGGCTTGCGTTCATTTCGGTAAGGCCCTGGGGTTTTTGGGAATCTTGCTAGGCTAAAGCTACCGTTTTCACAGGCTTAGGAATTGGTGCGTGTGTATTGGCTTCCGCCGGCAGTCCATAGACTCATACGCCGTTAGTCTTCACGGTAGAGGAGTATGTCCAAGCTCTTTCTGGTAACCATTTTCAGCTGAGGTAGAAATGAGGTTCCTACTAGTGGATTTCAACCGTTTTTCTAAATTGATTGTTTGTTGATTTCAACGTCTCTGAGTCTTTCATATAGACTGATCGACCTCTAGTGGGTAACGAGTGCCGGCCTCGGCAGCGCTGCAGCAGCGGATATCATCATCGCCTGTGCATTGTGTTATTATCTCCTCAAGAGCCGAACAGGATTCTCAAGGTATCTAACCGCGTAATCGTCGGAATACACCGCTGAAATTCTTCCCTTTCATAGCACGGATTCACTGATCGCGACACTCATAGCTTACAGCTTGACGACCGGCCTCATCACAAGGTATGAAATGCAATTCAATCGCTCCTTGAATTGTTCTGAAACCGTTCGCAGTGTCCTGGCGTTCATATGTGTGGTGACGGTGGGGAAAGCTTCCGATGACAGTCTTCCGCAGTATTGAATTCATGTTCTTTCAGTTCGCGACAATGCCAACCAACTACATTTGGCTTGCGTTTTTCTGGATCCTCGGGAAGTGTGAGTTGAGTCACCCCTGTTATTATCACCGCCCCACTTTCAGTTTCTTTATCCAAACTTCCCCATGTCCTGGAACGTAATCCTACCTCATGGGACTCCAAAGGGCTCACATGGACAATCTGACAGGCTATGTTAACTCACTACTTGCAGCGTTGAGTAACGCCCATTATGCTATTTTCTTTCGGAAGCCTGATCCTGTATCACTATAACGGTATAGACTCAACAGCCGAGATTCGCTAAGGGAGCGGGTCAAACCTCGACTCGAGGGGACGTTCCTCCACTTATCTCATATTCCCCAGCTTACGGCAGATATGCCTGACTCACCTACGCAGGCGAGCTCCAAGCCTTCTCGACGAGGTTCAACAAGGCCCGTTCCTCCCGGTCAACTCGCGGTCAATGTTCATACGCATACATTCTGTAAAAGTGACCTTGACTACAGCGAACACTCGGTGAGTGTCCTCTCTTTCATCTTACGGATTGGGTTTTTGGATTCAGGCTCAAATTGGTCGGATGTTTCTATGATGTCCAGCCAGCCACACCTGCAACAGGGATTTCCACACCATCCTTTTCTTAGCCCTTACGACCACCTCTTTACCGCCTTCTTACCTGAAAAAGTTGGCACTTCTGAGTTCTTGAAGCATTCCGGAAATACGGAGTGCGTTAAGTTTCCGTTTTGGATTCGATGCTAGCATGCTTGCGGGTTGATCGCGTTCGAATTTCGGACCATGTATTCATGATGTGCAGAAGAAGTGGAAGAAGGGAGGGGTAAAGGGCAGAGATAGGAACTACGCAGGATAAGGAGTGAAATTTTCTCTGTATGTGTTACTATTCCGTATAGGCTACTTACTTCGGCGCTTGCTTGTTTACTTTATTGTATGGAGCTTCGGAAGTGATGATTCGGATCGAAGGAAGGGACCGATAACTAGGTGACACAGAACATCTAAAAAGAAAAACACACTTCCTCAAGCTGCTGTTGAATGCCTGGTGACCTGAGCTTTTTCTTCGCCAAGGTGAAATGAACCCCTGTGGTCAGCGATCGAACACTGCCTCTTCGAGCAGCAGCAGTCTTTATAATGTGCATGAGCACGATCCCTTGTCAGCATATCAACCCTGAGGGCCTGGTGCGTGGTGTGAAAGTAATTTGGCCATCTTTCGACATCAAATTTAATTACACCGGTCCGCGTTGAGGTGGATCGTAAGGGTTTGAAGAAAGGAAGCTCTCCACGAAATCTGCCTCGTAGGTCCCATGACATGGTCTTATGGCCATCCTTCGGCCCCCACAACCTAACTATGATAGGCATGTATGTGGTAGGGCCGAGCTGAGGTCTTCTGGTTCCCCCCGATAATGGGAGGAACCGAAGTTCGGAGCCCTAAGTTCTCCCTGGACAGGATGTCATGGTAATTAAACTCCAAAGCAGGAGCACACAAACTATCGGAGCCGGGTGAGAGAAGTTTCTGTCTCTGTGTCTATTAACATCCGGAGTTGTTACGGTAGTTCTGAGGTTATTGATTACTTAGGAGTAAAGAAGGCTCCGACATGAGTCGAGAGAGGTTCATTTTAAGGACGGGGTTAGAAGGAACAAAGTAAGTCGACTTGGAGCAAGTGTTATGGGAATACGTTGTAAATATGGTATTATCAGGTGTAACCGCGGGTGATGGGATTGAGGCGCTGGGTTTCGTTGGAGATGAAACCTTTGGGGAGGGGGCATTATGAACATATGCCAGTGCTTCATACAGAGGCGTTGGGTGTTTTAAGTTAGGATTAGCTTCGGAGAATAGAAGGTTGATGGCGGTGGTGGTGGTAATAACGGTGGAAATATGGTGATAGGGAGGAGGTGGAAGTCTGACTTCGCAAGTGGGGATCTCACTCAGTAATAGAAGGTTGATGGCGGTGGTGGTGGTAATAACGGTGGAAATATGGTGGGAGGAGGTGCAAGTCTGACTTCGCAAGTGGGGATCTCACTCAATGATAACTTTGCCCAATAATAGGTTTTTGACGTGGCGTTTGACTTCGACAATTTGCTCGGCGCTGGCTTGTCAAGGCCTTATGTTCGTAAATTTGTTAGGATGATAATGACGATATGGATATGATGCGTTCTCGTTGTTCTGTCAACAATAGCCTGAGTAGGAAATGCCCAGGGCCCACTGGGTCTAATGAGAGCCCAGGCCTTTGGGGGAAAGAAGAAGCGTCATGGGAGACTAACATGCTAGTCGGCATGCTGTAACCAAATGCTGGATGGAATCTTCTGGTGTTGTCTTGTCTCATGGAGGTGAGTAACATTTAGGACTTTAGGTTCAGGGTGGTCTGCCAAGTGCTCTGAGTGAGAATGAGAATGGATGACTGCGAGTAGAGGGTGGGATCAGGATCAGGGGTTGATATCGGATTTTGAGGTGCTGCGAATAGACGCTATGAGTACATGGGTGACCGAGTCCTGGCGGGGTACCGGGCATGGACGGGGAGCATGGAAAGCATCAGCGAAGGGCGTCGATACTAGTCCTGCGGCGCTACACACAGCGAGCGGAAGAGCTCGAGGATTGACAAGACATAAGCTAGCCGTGAAAAGGTAAACGCTGGACGTCGAAGCAGAATCAACAGCCACGATCACTGGCATTAAGCAGGTCCAAGTTCGAACAAAATTTCCCACGTCTCCTAATGACAGAGGCACCAGCACCAACAACACCACCAACACCGCGAAAAAACCTACGCGATACCCTCCTCGACGCTCTGCGTCCACTTCCAGGCACCAGGACATTTCACATACACGTACTCCAATCGGCTCCCCGTCGACACACCTTATTATACCAATTCGCGAAACCTAGGCCGAGGACCTATGTTCAGGACATCCTTGTTCTTCTTTCTGAACAACGGGAACAAAGCACGTCCTTGATTGAGGATGAGGCACCGCGTGTGCTGACAACTGCTATCGAAGCCAACTTGTACCTTGTACCTGCCACATCAAGTGCGATTTTATATGTGTGCAAGGTTGATTCTACCGGTCAAACCTTAAGTGGCGGTAGTCCGACGAAAGCCCTTATCAAGGCTTTTTTGGAATATTATACGAATCCAAAAACGAGACCTGTGGACGTTAAGAATTTATGGATACAACTATTTGCGCGTGCGCAAGGACAGTATCTGTTTCCTAATTCTTCGATGTGGGAGGGGAAGAAACCGTTGAGTGATGTGAAGCTTTGTGCGTGGTGGAAACGTGTTTTGGCTCAGGTTGCGTTGGATATCGCGGAAGAGACGAAGAAAACTGAGAAAGCATCTGATTCAGATACGACGGCCGTACAGGCATATTATATCCTACCAGGATACTCCGAACTCGAAGCAGAGTATTCACTCAAAGTCGTTTCGTCGGATGTCTCATGGGAGTATGGACACCCCTATACCCAGCATGATAAGTCAACATTGCCTTGTTCCCCTCCCCCTGAACCAATCAAGAACCTCGGACATTATATTCCGTATTTCGATGATGATCCCAAATCGCGATTTCTGGATGAAATCGCATATACGACTGGAGGAGAAGTCAAGTCACCTGTTAGGAAACGTGCGAGGACGGCTACTTCCATGGACGAAGGAAGACTACGTGACGGTGCCGATGGTGGGAGGAAAGATAGGGAGAAGGATAATGGGAAGGAAATGGAGAAAGAGAAGGACGATCGGCCATTAGGAGAATTGGCCAAAGTGACGACTGACGAATTCTGGGAAAGAATGTCCTTCCGACAGGAATGTGTTGCGGGGGCAGTTACGGGATTTTTCACATTGATAGTTTCGACGAAGAAGACGAAAGAAAGTGAAGGTGAGGTTGTAGAGGGTCAGATGAAAACAACAACAGGCAGCGGTTCTTCGCTGCTTGAACCTCAAGTTGGGCAGGTCTCGTCACAGATCAATAAACGGGTACTAGCTGCGCTAACTACTGGCGTGGAATTTTCCACTGCGGAGCGAGCGATCAAGGCTACGGAGACGCTGGAAAGTACGATCAAGCGGCTATGCGAAGGGATAGGCAATTATTCGACTTCTCATTCGCAAAGAAGCAGTACACCGGAGCCGAGGGAAAGGAGTACATCGACATTACTCATTCCGCCCAGGACACCACCACGTAATGAAAAGAGCCAAGTGGTGAGTGATGTTACGCCGAACCCGTTCCCAGAGCCTGTGGCTTCGCTGGAGACGTATCAGTCGCACATCTATGGATGGGTGTGGGTAAGTAACCCTGATGGGGAGGGTCGAGGACAGGGTGGTGGTAAAGGGGAGAGTTCAGAGAAAGCAGAGCCGGTTGTGACAGTGCTGACTGCCCGGAAGAAGAAGAAACGGGGTGAATGAGGGTGGTGAATATATTGTGAAGAGATCTGTATGGGTAATTGCCATAGATACAGAGGGCTATTTATGTGATCCATATCAGGCGGAGGTGGGACCGTGTTCTCCCAGGATCTGATAAGTGAGCTGGGGCATATGACACAGTGTTTCGAATGGAAAATAGATGCCGTAACTGGTCTCTGCTGGGAGAAAAGTGCCTTTGATGTTGACAGGCGATCATGAATTTTTGACCAATTATCCAGTCTCTTCCTGCTCCCACCACCATCGCCATGGCCAACAACCATGGCTCCGTCGCCACACACGCCCACAGTCTCCCGTCCTTCAGCCAGGCATTCAGCCCCCATTCCCTCTCCAACATTTCCACTAACAACAATGCTCTTCCCCCCATCCAGTCCCACCAGCCTTACCGCCTCGACGACCGCCCCCGCTCCAGAAACCCCGACGACGACGGGGACGATCCCAAACCCGTCTCCCGTAAGCGGACGCGCCAGGACATTGCGAGTTCTTCACGCGACGACGACGGTGATGAGTGCGTCTCCCTTCCCCCATACTGACCCACACTCATCCGCCACAGCCATCCCCACATACGACGGCGCCCCGCCGCATTCCCCCAGCTCCGCCGCGTCCCCCCTCAAAAAACGACGGGTGACGGTGAGCGGCGCCCCGCACCCACTCAACACCGACATCCGGCCACTGCCGCCGGACCAGACAAATTCGACGCCAATCTCGCCCGTCGTCATGGGCCTTACCATCAACCGCGAGGATCCCGCTGCCCTCGAACAAGTCCGCTCCATGATATCAGTGAAGCAGAAACAGAAGGCCCTAATTGAACAACGTCGTGGCAGCCTCGCCGGCTCATCTTCAAACCCTCCGCCGCCTCCGCCACCCGAGGAGCGCATATCTGGCGGGGCTTCAAAGAACCCCCTTCAACCTCGTCCTTCCCGTCGAAGTCCGAACACAATTACGAATACAACTGCCCGCCGTGTCGTCCTTCCTGGTCAGCCTACAGGGTCTACACACCCGCCCAGCCCTACGCCGATGCTGGTCCCTGCTCACCAGAACCCTGCTCCTGCCCAGGCACAGACACTTCCGTTCCCACCCATTAGCTTTGCCCGTCGCAGGGCAGGACTTCTGGGTGCAGGAGGGAAGAAAAAGCCAGCAGATATTCTCATTAGCCCCAGGGAGGCCCAGTCCACAGACCAACTTCAGCCAGCTATTCAAAGTGCTCCGCCCATCCCGCACGCAGGTCAAGGAGGCTTCCAAGCGGCCCGTTTTCCAATGACTCTGCCTCGTATACCGCCCGTCATGGGTGCTACAGACAACATTCGCAGAGTAGCTTCGAATGTGCCCCCAACCCCTACTCGCCTTTCCCTCCTCCGCCCCCCTGCCACAGCTACTACACCTATGATTTCGTCTGTTGCAAAACGGTCGCCGCCTGCCCCCAGCGTCCCCATTGCTTCCAGCCTTGTGCCACCCACACCTGCGTCCCTCCAGCACCCAGGATATTCTGGAGATAAGAGTGCATTCCTGGCGCCTTTCGAGGTCTTCTATGACGCTCTCAATGATTCAAAACAACTCAAGGCATGGCTTAGTGAACAGCTCCAGCGATCGAATGCTCTTGTTCAGACTCTGACACACCAGCAAGAGAAGCTCAATGAGACAATTGAGGCGGCGGTGGAGAAACGGGTATCTGCCATGAAGGCGGAAATAATGACATTACGTCGCCGCGTAGATGATCTGGAAGACGCACTGCGGAATACCTCCACGGGCCGTCGGTCAAGCATTGATTTAACCCCTGGCCTTGCGAAAGGCAAACAACCTTTGCGGAATGGCACTAATCCTGGGCCACCGGAATCTTATACTTTTCCCCCTCCTTCTCATGAGCAGCACCCTCGACACCGGCCAGAACCCTCAATTCGGCGTGGCCCCTCACCAACCTGGATGCAGGATCGAGAGCTTCGTGGGAACCCTCTCCCTCCCCCACCACAATCTGGTGACAGCGATAGACATCCATCACCACCCTATGACTCTCGGCGCCTAGCTACCGTTTCTGCAACCAGATTAGATCCCCCACGTTCCCGCGAGCCCGAATCTTCCTCATCACATCATTCCAGAATCAATCTACCGTCTCCACCTCAGCCTTACCGAGATCATTCTTCATCCTCAGGCCCAAATTTAGCCCCTTTGCGGGATACTCACAGTCGTACCATTCGGAGCGAAAGACCTGGACTCACTCGGCAACATTCACATACTGATGGCAACAGTGGACATAGTCCGAACCCGCTTCCTCCACCTACTCTATCTTCTGCTTCGTCCCACTCCACCCAGCAGCAGCAACCATTACCTCCTTCGCAGCATCAGCAACAGACACAACAACCACAATCATCAGCGACATCATCGTCTTCATCAACATCGGTATCATCATCGCGAAGACCGGCAAGTCCTAGGAATTCAGTTGTCATGTCACCTCCTGATGGTCCCAGTGGTGAGGGCAGTTAGCTGATTGTCTGACTCTTATCTTGGCATGTCAGGAATGTTGACCCTCTGTTGTCTTCTCCGGATTGCGATGACGAAAAGGGTTTCAGAGTTGGATTTTATCACAGTTTCTTCCGAGTTGCGTTTCGCCCTCCGGAACTTGCTTACTTTCTTGTTTGATCTTGTGCCTTTTGCGTTGTTACGAAAAAAATCGTATGAAATATCTTGTTTGGATGATTTTGGTTTACGATACTCTCCTCTCTCCTTTTCTTGCCTATCTTTTGGACTCACTGATTCACTCCCTTTGCTTTGATGAGGCTCGTTTGAGTTTAGCCCTTTTCCTCCTCCCTATAATGATGCCACGAAACTTTCGTTCACTTTGAAATCCCTTCCACTTCACCCTGTCGAAAAAGAGCTATTTAATCTCATCTCCCTCTCACATCGATTCCCCGTACTCTTCATTGCTGCCGTTTCGTCTTTTTCTCGTTCCTTAGACTTTTACGTCCTTCTCATCCGATTCGATGAAGTCTATTGTGCTCATGAATTCCGTTCGTTTCGTTCTCCTCGGTGGACATTACCTCTCTCCTTCGGGTTACAACATCCAGGACTCCGCAATTTCCCTCGTTGTGTGGTAATGCGTTCTCTCGGACAATTATTTATTTGGTTAGTCTCAGGTTTTGGGTGTTATAATTCTTCTCACTTCCTGCTGTTGGTTGACTCGTGAACTCCACTACACGCCTTCGAGTCTGTCTCAAGAAAAAGTTATCTGATTGTGCCTTTCAATATGTATTTATCATGTCTCGCTCATATCATTCCGTACTGCGTTGCATTTTTGAGTTTGAATCTTCAATTTCAGTGCCTTATCGTTGTTTTCTTCTCTCTTGAATCTATATATATACATTCTCCAACGAATTCAATTTCACACGCATAGTGGCGCCATGCGGAACTCGTTTGTCAGAGTGTTTAAATTAAGCTCTTGCCGCTATCTCATGGCACATTACTTCGGCGAGCACTGACGCTGAGGAGTGTGGTGCCATTTGCTGAAATAGAGCAGAGTTGGCACCAGAACCCACACTGGCATCCGAGAAACGTCGGATGGAGTTTTGCTCTTGGCGGGGTATAAAACGGGTTAGTCGAGTATTCAATGAAGACCTTCTGCTATCGATTGTGTCTGTGAATGTTAGCCTTCAGCTCTTTCAATGAACGACACCTGGATCCGGTCGGGTCCTCGAAAGAGCCGCTGTCGGAAACCCAGATAGTCCTACTTACCCATGTCGGGTTTGTTTGCGTTGGATTGGTTATTTTGGTTCCGCTGCAGAGACGACATCTCACTAATTATGAGATATTGGTGGGCTTTTCTGATTCTTCGAAGCGACTCCGTTCTCCATGTGTTGAAGTTCTTTCGCATGCCAGTGCAGGCGCCGGAATGTTCCATGTTCTTTGACCCTTCCTCTTCCTCTCCAGCATCTCCTTGATTTATCTCTGGTTTTCGGGTAGAAACGCCCATTAGTTGATCTGATAAGATACGATACGATATGATAACCCTCTCCGTCTCCAGGCCCTTCAATTGCTCGTTCAGTTTTGGGTTCTGGGGCGAAGCGCTCGGAGTTTTAACTCTGGGTAGCAACAACCGTTAACGTACAGGTACTGACGAAATGTATTGCGCATGTGGAGCATGAAAAACGAGGAAAGAAGCTTCTTGTTGGCTTCTCGATAACTGTAAACAATGTGTCATTTTGTGGTGTTATGTTCGCATAAGGTGTCAACACCATAATTAAATTAGGCCAGTGTTTCTCAGGGAGGTTTCGGCATTTTTGGATGTTGAACATGTGGATATGGTATTGTCAATGGATGCTGGTGGGGTGTATTGTCGGAGACATCAATGAATTATTTCGGCGACGGTGGAAGGTCTGTGAACGCGTGAAACCGGATGCAGTGGAGAGTGTTCACAAGCTATGGTGATGCCCTCGGCGTACAAAAGAAAGATGTCTTTGATTGGACCAAATCGACAGTAAGGCGCCGTATGTCTGGAACACATACCATATCAATCAGATGGAGCGGATCGGAACTCGATGCTTCGGAGAAGCTCTTTCCAGCCACTAATTGTATAGCTGTGCCGCTGGCTGTGTTCAAGGGAAAAAGGGAGAGAGCCAGTAGGACCGAACGCCGGTGAGGTCCAGACCAATGATGACGACCTATGAGTTATGGGTGTATTTTTACATTGCAAGGGGTGGGGGCGATGAGCAGTTTTCGTCGTGTTTTTCGGGTGTCCTGAGAGATGCTTCGTGGCCCTCTGATGTTTCTGATGGAGGGCGAACCAATGCAAAACACTCGTGTATGTAATCAACTGAAATGGGTAGAGTGCTCGTCGAATAAACTCTTGTGAATTCAAAGTTGGGATGTCAAGACAAGATACTAAACCTGAAGGAGAAACAATGTTTTCAGGAGGTCTTAGGAAGCCAACTTGACCTTGTGCTGACCGGCGGTCATGATGGATTGTTTGTCGGAGGCTGTCAAGATTTGGGATGGTGGAAGAGCCGAGATATCAGCCGGGATTTTGCGCAACCAGTTGGACGAGCCGAAGTACCTCACGCGGGCGACGGGGATTGATCAAAAACAAAATAAAAGGTGTTTGTTTGGCGAGTTCAATGGTAATCGCGGCAAGCAGTCCTTTGTTATACTGGAAGAGTGGTAGCGAATGGCCTATGCGGGATTGTATTTGCGACGCGAGAGTTTTGGGAGGTTGATTGACTTTCAGGGGATGTATGTCGTGTGTTGTTAAGGCTTTCACGGCTATCTGCCGGCCGACCTTGGGAAGAGAGACGAAGACCGCAAGGCCGTAAATCTGTTCCTGATCAAAAGATTTCTTCAGTTGGTGTTGAGTACATCGAATGTCAGACGTCTCTCTAGGATATCATCGTTATACTACATTGGTGGGTGATTGAGTGTTCGGACAGGATGCAGACTCTTCCCTACGCGAGAGTTTTGGGAGGTTGATTGACTTTCAGGGGATGTATGTCGTGTGTTGTTAAGGCTTTCACGGCTATCTGCCGGCCGACCTTGGGAAGAGAGACGAAGACCGCAAGGCCGTAAATCTGTTCCTGATCAAAAGATTTCTTCAGTTGGTGTTGAGTACATCGAATGTCAGACGTCTCTCTAGGATATCACCGTTATACTGCATTGGTGGGTGATTGAGTGTTCGGACAGGATGCAGACTCTTCCTTCTTCCTGCGGAACAAAAGCGTGATGACAGGAAAACATGTCTAAGTAGATGATCAGAATCATTTGGATCACCAATTGACATATCATGTTGCGGAGCAGATGGCCACGGAACGACATTGGGATCTTTGAACACTGATAGCTAGCTGCCAAATACAAATGATCTTGGGAGGCACTGTATTTAAAAGTGGAAGTCACCAGGTACGGCGTTCAGAGGTTTCAGCGTAAAGCACAAGTGCACAAGTATCGTGAGTGTGTGTCGGCGATACGACGTCCAAGCCGATGAGTAGTAAATTAGAGTGGACGTGTAGCTCCGACCCGAGTACGAAACTGAAGCGGGAATTGCAAAGGCGATCACCTTGACCATGCCTTGATCATGAATGTAGCTAATTAACTGATTTTCTATGCGTGGGCCCTATAGACGTCTGCTTCTGCGATGAGAAGTCTGTGATGAATCACGAAGCCTCGGGCTTTCACGACTTGCAGTAGCATCCGACGATTCAAACTTTCATGTTCTGCATAAGAGATTAGAAGCGTCCAGTGTACAAGGCTCGATTACTCCTGTATAAGCCGAGGTACATGAACAAGACCTAGCATAAACTGGAGCACACGGTCGACTCGTCTGACGCCACAAGCTTGAGGATTGAAAAAAGAATGCTGTAAGTTTCACAGTAGCTAACCACTTCTGTGGTAATATTCAAACTTTCATGTTCTGCATAAGAGATTAGAAGCGTCCAGTGTACAAGGCTCGATTACTCCTGTATAAGCCGAGGTACATGAACAAGACCTAGCATAAACTGGAGCACACGGTCGACTCGTCTGGCGCCACAAGCTTGAGGATTGAAAAAAGAATGCTGTAGGTTTCACAGTAGCTAACCACCTCCGTGGTAATAGCCCAAAGCCAGACACAGATTACCAGGAGTCGTGCTCTAGGCATGATGGTGCCTGGTTCACTCACCTCACTGGTTGGACAATGGAGAAACACTGATCTATTTGCAAGGGGTTTCGCAGTTCCAAGCCGAGGTGTGGCGTTCGAAGCGAGCTGGGGGCACACACATTCTGGGAACTTTCATTGTCATCTTCGTGAATATTCCTGGCGGCGAAAACGCTTCTTGTATTCCCGAGAACAAGCCCGGAAGACATCCAACTATGTAGTGTTTGTAAGTATGTGGATGCCGATAAAGACTTTAAAATCTGGGACCGGGGTGAAGATGGATTTTCAACGAGTTCTCAGCTTAGTTTTTAAACATGTCCGTTCAAGTATATTTCACATCGTGATTGTCTGATATGAAAGAGCATAGATAAAAACTCTTTATAGTATTCCAGCCTTGGCAGGAGGCAAGCAAATATAGATAGGGGCTATACCCCAAAAAGGAAGACCAAGCACGTGGGAAAACGATCACAAAATTCCTCTGAATGGGTCAACCGAGTGTGCTCCAACAGCAACGCCATGAACGTCACCCGTGTATTCAACTCTTCGTGGCCTCTGGCTCGTGGTTATGCTACGAAGCATGCGAGCAAATTTCCTCGCCCGAAGCCTGGTACTGCTGAGCGACCAGCTTACCATGCACCAGACCCATTGGTCAACAACCCGAAGGCAGCCGTCACAACACTCGAAGACGAGAATCTGACCTTCGTTCACCGTCCGCCACCATCGGTCGCAACACCACACTCATTTACCACCAATCCTTCTTCACCCCTTCTCATGCCGAACGTAACACCTGTAGATGGGCCATTACCGCCAGTTGCCCGACCTGGAATGCAAAAACCAAGTCCGGTACGCGCGACGGATGAGGTAGTCGCGAAAATCCGCGAGTTGCGGGAGGCTGACCCGGAAAAGTACTCACGAGGGGAGTTGGCGAGGATGTTCAAAGTCACGAGGTCGTTTGTGTCAATGGTTGCGCCTCTGAGAGTGACGAGGCGCAAAAAGATTTTGGAGAAGACTGCGGCGGAGCACGAGGAAGCACGGTCTAAATGGAGCGAACGACATTCGCTGGTGCAGGCTATTCGCAGGAAGAGGCGCGAGCTATGGTGATGGATAAAATTATCATCTTAGATTTGCTTTTTATTGTTACTGTTTTTTACGATCCCCTAATGCAGTTCAGACAAGCGGAAACGCCTATTCCGTTATTGATGGCGGAGTTCCGGTGTCTATGAAAGGAAGTAGAACGTTGGAACACAGTCTGGACTGGCAAAGGGAGACCTTCCACAAACCGGGATCGACTTCGTCCGGTGCCTCTCGATTCACATGGCCGTCTGAACACTCCTGAAGTCTTCAATCCTCTGCTGACTCAATCAAACCTTAGGACCTGCTCATTTGAATCCTGTCTGTCTAATATAAATACCTGACCCAAGCTTAATTTCTTGCCATTTCCTTGTTTCCTCCTCCTGTTTACCATGTCTCTCGTGCCTGTGGGCTTCGCCGTTGTTCCACGCATTCCCCCTTATTTTTACAACACTGACCATCGTCAACGATGCTTGGCTCAGCTCCGTAGCAAAACCACCAGTCTCGAAAAATACATCTATCTTAATGGTCTCAAAGAACGTGATCCGAACCTCTTCTACGAGGTTCTCTTGGCGAATATGCTCGAAATCATCCCGATCTTATATACCCCCACCGTATGGGCTATTTCCTTTCTGTCTCCTTTCCTGAAACTGATTCGACCGACAGGTCGGCGACGCGTGCTCAAATTACTCGCACATTTGGAGGCGACCAGAAGGCCTCTACGTTTCTATTGAAAGCAAAGGCCACATCCGAGACGTCCTTCGTACCTGGCATGCTGGGGCCGGGGCCAGAATTGCAGTAGTCACTGACGGTCAGTCAATTGTCGCTTTCCAAGTAGCTCGACTGAGTATTCATCGTTATCAGGCTCTCGTATTTTAGGCCTAGGTGACCTCGGT
This sequence comes from Leucoagaricus sp. SymC.cos, assembly GCA_001563735.1. Classification (NCBI taxonomy): domain Eukaryota; kingdom Fungi; phylum Basidiomycota; class Agaricomycetes; order Agaricales; family Agaricaceae; genus Leucoagaricus; species Leucoagaricus sp. SymC.cos. The sequence goes on along the minus strand of KQ962167.1, from coordinate 461,126 downwards.
GCAAATGGCCTCCCAATTTCCATAGGCAAACTGTAAGCTATATTCGGGCTATACTCAGACCAGCTAAGGTGCAGGTTTTGATTTCCTGTCCTTGTACAGGGATCTATATACTGCCGGCGCCGGCATTAAACCAACTACTACCCTACCAATCTGCCTCGACTTGGGCACCAATACCCAAAAATTCCTCGATGACCCTCTTTACCTTGGAGTACGTCGCAAGCGTCCTGATACCAAGGAGGTTTGTCCGGTTATTTGAGACCTTGTCTTCATTCTCAAATGCTTGGACCAGATGGATGATTTCATGCGAGAATTTATCGATGCCATGAAAGAGATTTTCCCCCAGCTGCTGGTGCAATTTGAGGATTTCTCGACGGACAATGCGTTCAGATACCTCGAATTATTCAGGTCCAAGTATCGCGTATTTAACGATGATGTAGGTGGTTCTACTATTGTACCCCATGATTTCATTTTTGACTTCCTCACGCGTGCAGATCCAAGGTACAGGTATGACCGTCGCACTCGTGGCAAGGAATGTCTTGGCTTAGGAACTTATCGATCTAAACCAGGCGCTGTCGTCCTTTCCGGATTCATCAACGCCGCAAAACTCTCTTCACAGGCTGCTGGCACTCGTCTGGAAGACCAGCGCATTCTCTTTTTTGGTGCAGGTTCGGCTGGTATCGGTGTCGCTAAACAACTCGTATCATTCTTTACCCTCCTTGGCCTGACGGAGGAAGAAGCCAAGAAGAAAATTTATGTTGGTGTCTAATTTGCTGAAATATTTGATTCGCCTGACGAGCATTCGTAGACCGTAGATTCAAAAGGGCTTGTCACAGCGGACAGGAAGGGCCTTCAAGAGCACAAAACTTGTTCGTCTTCTTTGGTGCCAGGCAAACACTATCTCATTGCTGATCTACTCGTTGCCAGACTTTGCGCGTACCGATTATAATGGGCCCCCTTTGACCAACCTCACCGACATCATCAACTATGTCAAGCCCACTGCTTTGCTCGGTCTTAGCACTATACGAGTATGTTTGTTGCACACGAGCCTTCTTACAGCAGGGGCTGAGACAGAACAGAATGCATTCACAGAGGAAGTCATCAAGCTCATGGCCGCCTTGAACAAACGCCCAATTATATTTCCGCTTTCCAATCCTATCTCATTCTGCGAGGTTGACTACGCCGATGCAGTGAAATGGTATGATCTCACGAACACTCTTGAGAAGCCAGCAATGATTAAGTTTGTCCAGGACAAATGGATCCGTCGTTTTCGCTTCAGGG
>KQ962167.1:446840-459465 GCA_001563735.1 Leucoagaricus sp. SymC.cos | reverse complement strand
AAGCAGTGGCAACCTCCCACCCACCGCTCTCCACGCTTGTAGAGTCAGTCTTTCTTCTTCTAGATCCCCACCATTTGCTGGACTCCAATTACAGCAACTCCCGACCTTTTCCCCCTGCTTGGATATATTGTTTTCCCTGGTAACAAATTTCCATGCCCAATGCCCATTCGTGCTATTTCTAGTCATTATCGTCATGCATCTATCGTTGTCCCTATATCGAGAATACTATCGCCTCGAACATTGTCTGTACCCGTTACATATCTAGAACTATCTTTCCCTGTCATCGAGCCAATAACATCATTCCTATGACTGTCCTGTTTCCATTGTGCGATTGTGTATCGATGATTGACTCCTTTGAGGGTAGGAAGGCAAGTTATGCTCCCACATGCACCAGTCTGGGGCATTGGATGAAGATAGATGACCTCTTTAACGCGAGAGTGCAACAGCGCCATACTACACATCACGCAAGGCTCATGCGTGGTGAACAGAGTTAGGGACGTTAAGAGATAGTTTGAGCCATTTCGTGCTGAAACGGTATTGTCGTCCGGATTTCCTTGTGATATCGAGGCAGCTGATTGTGCTTTGTCACTTGATTTCGTCGGGATTGACGCTGACGCTGCAGAATCAGCTATTCTGCGAATGGCGTTAATCACGGCGTGGCGAAGTGGATGCGTGCTTGATTTTCGCGTGTCGTGTGCCATAAACTCTTTCGGGTACTCTCGTAATTGAACTGCTTCTGTGATACACACTGAAGGTACTTCCTCGTAGGGAGCAGGGACGTGCGCAGCAATGGGGTGCTGGGGCCGGAAATTTCAGGAAGGCGAGGGAGACAGGCATTGAAGATGGCAAGGAAATGACGGGATGGTGGGAGGAAGTCGACCAGAACGTGTGGATGAGGTCAATGATCAATTAAATAGTTTAATATACCCTGGACCCACCTCTCCGTCGAGACCGGCTTCGACCGCAGCTTGGATTGTCCTTTGCATGGCTTGCCATGCCCACGCCGCTTTCCCACGACTCCACTTCTCCTGCTCATCTTTTCTGCGAGGCGTGTACAATGTTGGCCATAATGCCGTTTTCAACGTCAGTTGGATAGGTGTGAGTGCCGGCGTGGCAGGAACTGTAAGGAGGTATGGAGAAGGAAGATCAAGATCTTCCGGAAGTTGAGGTGGACTGGTTGGGAATACGCTTTCAGGCGCGATGAGGAAGGTTGTCATATCATTTTGTTTCCGAATGCGCTTGAGATGAGCGAGTTCAGTTGTGTCCATGTTCGCTTGTTTAATCCATCTGTCACCAGAGTTGTATTAGTCAATACGAGGAGAAAAACTGGTGCATACGCACTTGAGGAGGGTGGTTATCAACCGTTGGTCGGGTACGTCAACCACCCATGATTGAACTATTCATTACATTTTTGAGAATAAACATCGGTTTTCTGAAGAGATGACCTACTCTTCCGCACTGTTTCTAGATCTTCTTCATCTGGGGGATGCTTGTATCTGACGAAAGGTAAATCTTCGTCAGAAATAAGCTCTGCTGCATCACCATTCAAAAATGGGTTGACCCTGGGTATTTTCTCTTCGTTATAGTCGATGGTAGACAAACCACCCCAGCCGTCGTTGTAGTCTTCGTGAGAAGCCTGGGCGTCGTCTTTCACGCTTACTCCAACTGGTGAGAACCATAACTTGTGGCCATAGAATATACAGAGCTCCTCATCCTGTTCAATGTCTCGAGTTGTTGTGTAGCGGATAGAGTCCGTGGATGTATCCAGAGCGAAGGAAACGTTCGGCTGATCGGAGTGGTTGAAGAGTGAGCCTTAGGGAACTCATCAACACAGGAAAATGCTATATTGTATTTGCCGCATACCGAGTCCTAAAGCAAGAGCCATGCGGCCATCTGACCAAATGAAGGTATAGTGATCTAGTATGATATACTTTCCTGAATACGAAGTCAGAACTTTGACGGCGAATACACTGAAGGAGGAGGAGAGGACTATTGTACCGTGCTCCTCATATTCCGACTTCGAAAAAAATAAAACCGGGCTAATTTCAATGGTGGTGTTCCCTGGGATGGCTCCCGAAGCTGCGTATGCTGTGAGTATGAGTGACCAAGACGTGCTGAAAGTTGGCAAAAAGTTTGACCATAAACGCCTCGTCCCTTTTCGTCAGAGACCCTGATAACGCATCCTGTCGCGTTGAGGTGCTGAGGCCCAGGATGAAACCCAGCGGAATCCGACATGAAAGAGCAAAAAGATTAGATCTACAGTTTTGATCCGGTGCCGAGTGATTTTGATGCGCTCGGGAGCGCGTGACAGCGACACGTCCATCGTGTATGACATGTACGTGCGCCAATCGTTGAGTCCTTATTTCTCTCCTTCTTTCCTTCATGACTCTTTCGTGAACAGTGCACTCAGAATTTTGAAGACATATTGCATATATCGTCTTTCCTACCAATGTCAAGTGTCGCGGTCAAACCTAGGCCTCTACCGGACGTGTTGCTCCTTGGTCTGGTTCCAATGGGGTTGTGGTTTATTGCAAGGCCACTGCTAGACCCCATACCTCCTGTACCAGCCTTATACACATCTGTTGGACTGTCCATATTTGCTTTCTTGGCCACTATACACCTGGTTCCGCGTCTGGGACGTGTATTCATTTCAGCCAATTTGAAAGGCAGAGATCTCCTCAAGATATACAATGACCCCATGTATGTGACTACTCTTTCTAAAGATTACACTGTTTCAAGTCTTTTCAGTCCAGAATGCATGGGCCTTGTATGCGCTGCGATATATATTCTGTTGTTGATGCTTTTCATCCCGTTCGCCTTTTCGAGTTCGATCATGCATCGTGCAAACGGAGGTCAACTACCCGAGGGCATCAATGTTGTTGACTTTCCTCACCACCAGGCAAGATACTTCCTGAGTGAATGATTGTCGTGCCACACTAATTAGCACCGCAGCTCTCGGTATACCTTTCCTCTCTCCTTTCGCTCTTGACCTCGACCATGCTGGGATTCCTGGATGACGTATTCGATATTCGTTGGAGGCACAAGCTACCCATACCCATAATCGCCTCCATCCCAGTCTTGATGGTTTATTATGCCGAGCGAGGAAACACTCACGTTGTTGTGCCCCTACCCTTCAGATCCATGTTTGGAACCCTCGTCAATCTTGGTAGTCCAATCCAATTTTCAGCTATTTTGACAAATGCTCACTTTTTTCAGGGCCATTGTACTATATATACATGTCGCTGCTGTCAACGTTTGCCACCAACAGTATCAATATCTTAGCTGGAATCAATGGCTCAGAAGTCAGCCAGGCGCTGATAATTGGGTTGTCAGTCATTCTGAATGACTTGTTATACCTTCCATGGCCAATAGATTTCCGCATACCTCTCTATTTGCTCGGGAATAAAGCTGAGGTAGAATTTGGAGGTGTCTGGAGTGCGGGCATGTCATATGGAAGCCGTGAATTGGTTGAACGACATTTGTTCAGCCTGTACTTCATGCTTCCACTTGTAGCAGTCTGCGTGGGCTTCATGTATCATAACTGGTATGATTTCACTATGTTCGAAATCACGATAAGCTCAAGGTGAACTTTCCTTAGGTATCCTGCGCGTGCATTCCCCGGAGATACTTTGTGCTACGTCACTGGAATGGCGTTTGCGGTAGTTGGGATCCAAGCTCACTTCTCCAAAACATTGCTCCTATTTTTCATCCCTCAGATATTCAACTTCCTGCTTTCTTGCCCACAATTATTCGGTCTTGTCCCATGCCCTCGGCATAGGGTACCAAGGTACGCCGGTTTCAAAAATGGACGAGCTAAGAATATGAATTGGATCCGCATAGATTTGATGCAAGCCAGAACCTCTTGTATCCCTCGAAAGCCATATTTGAGAAACCGCCATCAAAAGTGACGACATTGGTTCTCCGAGTTTTTGCTACTCTTGGGTTGACGGAACTCACTATTCATCCGTCAACTGGGATAATTCTGGAGGCAACAAATTTGACGATTCTAAACTTCTTCCTCATCCGTCTTGGTCCGATGAACGAGAAACGACTGGTTCAAGTTTTAATTTGTTCCCAGGTCTGTGAACGTACTCCAACTTGTCTAAACAAGAAATACTTACTTTGCGTTCTACGCCTGACAGGTGGCGGGAAGCGTTGTGGCTTTTGTCGTCCGCTACGGCTTAGCCGGTCTCATGTATGATGGTGATCGCCGTTAATTGATGTGGAGGCTTCATGTGGAGGCTTCAAACTGAATAGATTTTGTTCATCGAGGCAAACGAGGCAATGAAATTACTTTAAATTGTTGGAACCGATTGAACTAGAACTGATGCGCACTACGGAAGTTGGCTTGGCACTAAAGCAAACCTCAAGCAAGTACCCTGTAGTTCACCACGAGCACCGCAGAAAATCCGCATTCGTCCGGGAATATGATGCGAGATGCATGGATTATCGACTAGCATGAGGAGATAATGCGCAAGTACTGAGTGGTAAGGTGCTACACGAGTAACGTTGACAACAACGTCCAAAGAAAGGAGTAATCGTTTGAACTAGGAAAGTGGGCTTAAGTACGATCGGGGAGAGGAGCAGAGGGGAGCCGACGGGGTTTACATGAGTCGCCCGCACGGCACGCGCCGAGCTGGTTCAGGGAAATCACATGGCCTCAGGTCCGTTCGCCCGGAATCGCGAAAGCACCTGAAAGTAGATTCAGAAATGCGGAGTAAGTTATCTTATATACCCTCGTTTCTGGTCCGCAACCGATTCCCATAACTTTCCTAACCATGTCCGCTGAGAAGGCTCGTTTCGCACAGGAAGTCGCTGAGGTCGAGCAGTGGTGGAAGGTTCGTTCTTAATTTCTGAAGCTACCGAAGTTCATCCTCATTGTCTTCCCCAGCATCCCCGGTTTGCTCTGACCAAGCGTCCCTACACCGCTGCCGATGTCGTGTCCAAGCGTGGCACTATTCGTATAGATTATCCCTCCAATGTCCAGGCAAAGAAGTTGTGGTCGACTCTCAGTGAGCATGCAAGGAAAGGTACACCGTCTCATACCTACGGCGCGTGAGTCACTTCCTAGAAGGCGGTCGAAGGGACAATGACTCACCACCGGGAATAGTCTCGACCCCGTCCAGGTGACGCAGATGGCGAAATACCTTGAAACTGTTTACGTCTCTGGCTGGCAGTCGTCGAGTACTGCTTCCTCTACCAACGAGCCTGGTCCGGATCTTGCTGGTGAGTCGACCATTTTGTCCTATACGGGTGGTGCTGATTAGGTATCAGACTATCCTTCCAACACTGTGCCAAACAAGGTCGAGCACTTGTTCCAAGCCCAGCTTTTCCATGACCGTAAGCAGCGCGAGGCTCGTTCTCGTATGACCGATGCTGAGCTCGCTTCAACACCTGTTATCAACTATCTTCGCCCTATTGTTGCCGATGCTGATACCGGCCATGGCGGCTTGACCGCTGTCATGAAGCTTTCCAAGATGTTCGTTGAGAAGGGTGCTGCTGGTATCCACATCGAAGACCAGGCTCCAGGAACCAAGAAGTGCGGTCATATGGCTGGCAAGGTGTTGGTGCCGATCCAGGAGCACATTAATCGCCTCATCGCAATTCGCCTTCAGTTTGACATCATGGGTGTCGATAACTTGTCGATTGCCCGTACTGACTCTGAGGCCGCCACCCTCATCACCTCTAACGTTGACGATCGTGACCATCCCTTCATCCTTGGTTGCACTAACTCATCTCTCCCTCCTCTAAACACGGTCATGGTCGAGGCCGAGGCTGCTGGAAAGTTTGGCGACCAGCTCCAAGCTATTGAAGACAAGTGGATTGCTTCTGCTAACATCCAACTTTTCTCCACCACCCTCGCCAACGCTTTATCCAAACAAGGTGCCAACAGGGCTACCGTTGACAAGTTCCTCGCTCGTGTTGCACACATCTCTTATCCCCAAGCCGTCCTCATCGCCCAAAAAGAATTTGGCCTCACAAATGTTCCCTACTGGAACTGGGACAGCCCACGAACCCGCGAGGGTTACTACCGCTACCAGGGTGGTACTCAGTGTGCTGTTGCTCGGGCCATTGCATTCGCCCCCTACTGTGACCTCATCTGGATGGAGACTAAGAAACCCATTTTTGCCCAGGCCAAAGAGTTCGCTGAGGGTGTCCATGCCGCGTTCCCTGGCAAGTGGCTGGCTTACAACTTGTCGCCATCGTTCAACTGGGAGGCTGCGGGCCTCAACGCTAACGACATGGAGGCGTATGTTTGGGAGCTTGGCAAACTTGGCTTCGTCTGGCAATTTATCACTGTAAGTAAATCACCCCTGAACACCGTATCCGACCTCGCTGCTTACTTTGGACTCACAGCTCGGCGGTCTCCACTCCAACGCCTACATCTCTGACCTCTTTGCGAAGAACTACGCCCTGACCGGGATGAAGGCGTTTGTTGAAATTGTGCAGCGCAGGGAACGTGAGATTGGTTGTGACGTTCTCACACACCAGAAGGTAAGGGGCTTGGTTGATTGTTGTTCTGAGCTTGTGCTGATGTCGACCATGCACTTTCTAGTGGTCTGGTGCCGATTATGCTGACAGCTTGATCAAGGCCGTCACTGGTGGGGTTTCATCAACTGCTGCCATGGGTGCTGGGGTTACCGAGGCTCAGTTTACCGCAAAGCTCTAGAGGCGTGAGGTTGAGGATTTAATCTATTAGATTTGACAGTAAAAGTAATCTGTACCCATTACTATTCGACACATGCGTTGAATATCACATCAAACCATACCTTGCTTTGGCTTTCATGATGGGCGTGAGTAGTGGTAGAGAAGTGACCAGTGAAAGTTTGGCTCCTGTGGCTAGATGAATTGATGTGATGGCTTGATGTCCGAATATCGGCAGATGCCGAGCATTCATGCTGCGAGCGTCACTCAGCAACTTTATTAACTCATTGTGCTGATCTCCTCGACCTCGACAATGGACACGGCAGAAAGAGTCCAGATAGCTTCAAATTTTCTCCTCCAAGCACCTCCTGGGGAGATCAACGACGTCCTTAACGGTGCGACGCGTTTGATCGTCTTATTATCTGGTCAGGCGCTAACTGATGAACCTCAGATGTCCGCAACATAATTGCGGATGATGAGGCTCTACAAACTGGTGTACAGCCTGCACTTCGGGAACATAATTTGGAGCAGTTTACCACTGTGGAAGTTCCTGGAACAAGCCATCAGGTAAACCCTCCGTTGTTCACTTTTGGTTGGTTTGGATAACCGACCTAGGAGCGAATGGATAATTGCTAGTGTGTTATCAGTGAGGCCGCAAGATATTTTGGTGGTGGAGATGGACAGGAGGAAAGGTTCATGGACCCGAGATCGAAGATAACATTTGTTTTTGATCATCTGAGCTTGGTTTGTGGTTCGGTTGGTATATTCGTCGTGGATGGCTGATCAATGGTTTTTGGTGTTAGGAAGCGTCGGAGCCACAGCCTTATGAACCTGATGCGGATACGGAACAACTGCGGTGTGGTCTTTCCAAATGCTCCGAGTAAGGTGCATAGGATTTAATGTGAATCTAGGTCAGCACTGGAGGCCGCGACGCAGACGTACCTGAAAGCACATTTCTATGATGGTGTGGCGTCTGTATTCTCAGAAGGTGGTGGGGTGCAGGAGTTCATCATTCAGGTCGTCGCGAACAAATACAGCCCGGCAAATTATTGGTGTGTATTGGACGTTTCAAGGAATACAAAGCTTTAACAGTGCTCTTCTCAGGTCTGGTCGCTGGCGGTCAGAATTCATGATCAATTTCGACGAGGGCACTGTTCAGGGGAGAATCTTGGCTCATGTGCATTATTATGAACAAGGAAATGTGAGTCGTCGTAGAAAGAGGTCCAGACGCGAAGTTTAATGGTTTATCAGGTGCAACTAACGACGACACATGATGTTTCTTTCAACATTCCTCCTGGAATCACCACTGAGGACCCTTTGGCAGCATCAAAGATTCTTGCATTAATTGAGGGGGAAGAAGGGAGATACCAGAAGTCTCTCAACGAGACATACCAAGAAATGTCAGAGAAGACCTTCAAAAGTTTGAGAAGAGCATTGCCAATGACACGGTCGAAGATAGACTGGGATAAGGTCTGCGTGGCTTGCGTTTTTGCGTATTTTTTCTCAGAGGTTAATATGATATTATTACCAGATCTTAGGATATAAGCTTGGAGCGGAGTTGTCCGGAAGCAAGGAGGGCTACACTACAGCTTCATGAAAGACAATTATGTTAATAGAATTCGCAATATTATCGGTGTACAACAGCTATAGCCTTGACGATTTTAGTATTTCGTACACGAGATCCATCAAGACGATGACTTGTCTCGATCGCGGGCTCGATGACCAGCACAATGACAAAGCATTAATCCACTGGTAAGGCTCCGAGCCATGATGACTCGAGATGGTGGATGGATGCTAGATGTGGTCAGGGCCCGTGCACGAAAGAGGCAAAGACATCGAAGTTGTGCTTACATCAGCTACAAACTCTTTCCTCAACACCTCCAACGTCTCCAACAAGGATGAGTTTTCCTCCTCCTCCTCCGGGCTTTATGCCCCCGCCTCCACCAGGTATGCCGCCCATGAGTAACTCCTCATCTTCGCGTCTGCCGCCCGAGGGTATGTTGCCACATCTGTGCTCTGGTTTTGTCTAACTAACTTTCTCATTTCGCATTTAGTCATCGCGCAGAAGGCGCAGAAATGGGTACAGATGCAGAGGAAACGTTACGGAGAGAAAAGAAAAGGAGGGTATGTTGATATGGGCAAGCAGGTGCGTGTCATTAGTGTTTTGTGAGAAGTTTCTAGAGGCGCTGACGAATATGTGTAGGACCTCCCGCCTGAGCATGTCCGTAAAATCATCAAGGATCATGGAGACATGAGCAACCGCAAGTTCAGAAATGACAAGCGCGTTCACCTTGGTGCCCTCAAATACGTTCCACACGCTGTGATGAAGTTGCTGGAGAATATTCCCTACCCTTGGGAGCAAGTTCGTGAAGTCCCTGTACTCTATCATATCACTGGTGCCATCACGTTCGTGAACGAGATCCCTCGTGTTATTGAGCCAGTGTATCATGCGCAGTGGAGCACTATGTGGCTTGCTATGCGTCGCGAGAAGCGGGACCGCCGGCACTTCAAACGTATGCGCTTCCCACCTTTCGATGACGAGGAACCACCATTGGATTACGGTGACAACGTACTCGATGTTGAACCTCTCGAAGCTATTCAGTTAGACTTGGATGAAGAGGAAGACTCCGCAATTTTCGACTGGTTTTATGACGCCAAGCCTCTTATTGACACTAAGGCCGTCAACGGTCCCTCCTACAAATACTGGTCGCTATCACTTCCGGTTATGGCCAACATATACCGTCTAGGTCGTACTTTACTCTCAGATCAGGCGGACAAGAATTCAAGCTACTTATTTGACAAGCAGTCGTTCTTCACTGCCAAGGCACTCAATATGGCCATTCCCGGAGGACCTAAATTCGAGCCTTTATATCGTGACATGGATACGTTTGACGAAGATTGGAACGAGTTTAATGACATCAACAAAGTCATCATCCGCCAACAAATTCGTACCGAATACAAAGTGGCTTTCCCCCACCTCTACAATTCCCTTCCCCGATCTGTGCGAATTTCTCCCTATCACTTCCCTAAGAATGTCTATATCCGCACCGATGACCCTGACCTTCCTGCTTTCTACTTCGATCCTCTAATTAACCCCATATCTCTTCGAGGCTTTACTCCCAAAAACGCGCCGCTCGTCTCGCACGAAGATAGTATTTTTGGCCCGAATGGTGCCGATGACGATGATTTCGAGCTGCCTGAAGACTTGGAGCCTTTCCTTTCAGAGAAAGACCTCGAAAACGATCTTACCGCTGACGGAATCGCACTTTGGTGGGCTCCGGAACCTTATAACCGTCGCTCTGGCCGCATGCGCAGGGCTCAAGATGTACCTCTCGTCAAGAACTGGTACTTGGAGCATTGTCCACCCAACCAACCCGTCAAGGTCCGCGTATCATATCAAAAGCTGCTCAAATGCTACGTTCTTAATGAACTGCATACACGACCCGAAAAGGCGATGTCGAAGAAGAACCTGTTCCGCCAGCTTAAGGCCACTAAGTTCTTCCAAACAACGAGGTTGGATTGGGTTGAGGCGGGTTTGCAGGTCTGCAGGCAAGGCTACAACATGCTGAACCTTTTGATCCATCGCAAGGTCAGTATGGTGCCGTCACTTCTTGTATTTGCTGCTGACATTTCCCACAGAATCTAAACTATCTCCATCTTGATTACAATATGAACTTGAAGCCGGTCAAGTAAGTTTTGTGCGTCCGTTTTCTTCACCTCCAACTTATTTTTCTTCTAGGACCCTCACCACCAAAGAGCGCAAGAAGTCTCGTTTTGGAAACGCCTTCCATCTGTGTCGTGAGATCCTTCGCCTCACCAAGCTTGTGGTCGATGCACACGTGCAGTTCCGTCTTGGAAACGTCGATGCCTTCCAACTGGCCGACGCTCTGCAGTATATTTTTGCTCACATCGGTGCCTTGACGGGCATGTACCGATACAAGTATAAGGTCGGTCTTGTCCAATTGTCAGCTCCGGAACTTTTCATTGACCTTGCGTGCAGCTCATGAGACAAGTACGTATGACCAAGGACCTGAAGCACTTGATTTATTACCGCTTCAACACAGGCCCTGTTGGTAAGGGCCCCGGTTGTGGTTTCTGGGCTCCGGGTTGGCGTGTTTGGCTCTTTTTCATGCGTGGTATTGTGCCCCTGCTAGAGAGATGGTAGGCTTCGCTTTTGTCTTGGTAGTAAGATCAGGCTAACATCTTCGCAGGTTGGGTAACTTGCTTGCTCGTCAATTCGAAGGCAGAAACAGCAAGGGTATTGCGAAGACTGTCACTAAGCAACGCGTCGAGTCTCACTACGATCTCGAGTTGCGCGCGGCTGTCATGCACGATATCCTCGACATGATGCCCGAGTCTATCAAACAGAATAAGGCCAAGACTATTCTGCAGCATCTATCCGAAGCTTGGAGGTGCTGGAAGGCCAATATTCCTTGGAAGGTCCCTGGTATGCCGACGGCCATTGAGAATATCATTCTTCGTTACATCAAGAGCAAGGCCGACTGGTGGTGCTCGGTCGCTCACTATAATCGTGAACGTATTCGTCGTGGCGCCACCGTTGACAAGGCTGTCGTCAAAAAAAACCTGGGTCGTCTGACTCGTCTTTACCTCAAGGCTGAGCAGGAGCGACAGAACGCTTATCTCAAGGATGGTCCGTATATCAGTGCAGAAGAAGCTGTCGCCATCTACACTGCCACGGTGCATTGGCTGGAATCGCGCAAGTTTTCGCCTATCCCTTTCCCGTGAGTTTATCTTAGTTCCTAATGCTGCAATCTTACATTTACGCGTAAAATTAGACCTCTTTCTTATAAACATGACACCAAGCTGCTTGTCCTAGCCCTCGAGAAGTTAAAGGAGGCATACTCGGTCAAGGGTCGATTGAATCAATCTCAACGAGAGGAGCTTGCATTGATTGAGCAAGCTTATGATAATCCTCATGAATGTGAGTATATATCGTTTAGCCATCCTGCCAAGTCGAGCCTGATTTATTTACCTAGGTCTGTCTCGTATCAAGCGTCTCCTGCTGACTCAGCGCGCGTTCAAAGAAGCCGGCATTGAGTTTTTCGACACCTACGACAAGCTGATTCCCTGCTACGATATTGAGCCTGTTGAGAAGATTACCGATGCTGTAAGTTATTGCGTCTGTTTGATAATATTCATTGGACTGACTAGTCTCTCTAGTATCTTGATCAGTTCCTGTTCTTCGAGGCGGATAAACGTGGCCTCTTCCCTGCTTGGGTTAAACCAGCTGTAAGTGGAAATTTCTTAAAAGCGGAACTACAGGTCTGACCTATTTTTCTCCAGGACACTGAACCTCCTCCATTGCTTGTGTACAAGTGGTGCCAAGGCATTAACAACTTGACCGATGTTTGGGAGACGAGTGAGGGTGAATGTGTTGTCATGATGGAGACAGTCCTTTCGAAGGTTTATGAGAAGATTGATCTCACGCTGCTTAATCGTCTCTTGCGTCTTATCCTCGATCATAACTTGGCGGATTATATCACAGCCAAGAATAACACTGGTAAGCTACATTTCTCTTCCCCTCCCCCCTTCATGTGAGACTCACGATCCTATCAGTGTTAACCTACAAAGACATGGCACATACCAACGCCTATGGTCTAATTCGAGGTTTACAGTTCTCGGCATTTGTCTTCCAGTACTATGGTTTGGTCCTCGATCTCCTTATCCTCGGTCTCCAGCGTGCGAGTGAGATGGCCGGCCCTCCTCAGATGCCGAACAATTTCTTGCAGTACCGTGATTCTGCTACCGAAACTCGTCACCCAATCCGTCTCTACTCTCGTTACGTTGACAGGCTGCATATACTCTTCAGGTTCACGGCCGATGAAGCTCGAGACCTCATTCAACGTTACCTCTCCGCCAATCCTGATCCTACGAACAACAACGTTATTGGTTACAACAACAAGCGTTGCTGGCCTCGGGACTGCCGCATGAGACTCATTAAACACGACGTTAACCTCGG
>KQ962167.1:415971-431715 GCA_001563735.1 Leucoagaricus sp. SymC.cos | reverse complement strand
CCTACACGAAAACGAGGTTCGTTATAAGCTCGATTGGCATAAAAAATTCAGAAACTAACTTGGCCTGCGCCGACATCAACCATTCTAAGCGATGAAATGTCCCATTCGTTGAATTTGATGATCTCAAGAACATACGCGACCATTCTGAAGACTTCGTGTGCTTTCTTGGGCGACATTCCGGTCTCCTTCATCACAGGTCGGACATCCAGCGTGATAGCTTGTCGAGGGAGCTGTGCACCCCGTATGGCCTCAAGAAGGGCACGTAGAGAGGATGGGATGGGAGCTAGCCTAATGCCTGTTATCACTGAGCTTTCATCTGAGTTGAAGGTATAGGGCGCACGGAGTCATATAGTAATGAACAAGTTCTAGCCATCCTCGCGGCGTATCCTTGCTCCAGTTCGGCCATTCTTTCCACTCGGGAGGTATCACCCCGCTTTCAATGGCTAGTTCGTTAGGATGGAGGCGTAGCAAAGATTGCACGGCGGGCGAGGTGAGAACAGCGTGAAGTCTTGTTAACTGCGGATCGATTGCCAGTATGAATGTCCGGTTGCTTGCGGGTATCGAGGAGATGTACAGTAACTATCCACAAGTTCGACAAACTTCGTTGATCCCGATCACCCTGACTCAGTGCTTTGAATTAATCTGATCCAGTCGCTATGTAGTCCAACAGGCCCCGAGCTCCAGGCTTCAAATCTCATTCAGACGTTCTCAAAGAGAAATAACACCACAAGAAAGAGAAATAACACCACAAGAGCTAGTTCATTGCAGCTCAAGTCTAAAAATCCAGTACTTAATGATAACAGGGGGTCGATACGCATGAAGAGATCCGGATTTATTTCAGAACTGGGTAATATATAAGATAGATGAGATGTTGAAATGCCGATAGGATATCTTCCCGCGAACATTAATCATGAGTAAGATCAATCATAAATGGGAAGAGGTAATAGTCTGGTGACATTTCGTCAGAAGCATATTTCCATTCAGCGGAAAACCGACGAACCTGTCTGCATTGAACAAGAAGTTATTGGCAATATCCTCTCCTTCCAGAAATCGGGTAGGGTATACGACTGTTTGATCAGACACGAGTAAGGTAAGGCACGCAGCCACGTTTCAATACATAAGACATGCCTAAGTGCCCGTTCAGCTCTTTCAGTAAACTCTCCATTTCGTCTCGTTCCCATTTTTCAAAAGGCTCGGTTCCTTTCGCAGGCCTTCGGGAACCGCTAGGGAGGTTCGATTGAGGCGTGTGAGGCGCGTGAGGTGTGTGGGGTTGATCACTGCTATTCTCTCTGTCAGTTTCAGAGGCAGTGTCATTCGCCTCTAGGAGCCCAGGATTTCCGATGGGTGGCAAAGCATCATCCCCAGCCTCCGAAGGGACTCGTCCCGTAGGATCACCCGTGTCAGCGCTCTGAAGGATATGACAAACTAACTAAAAGTGATAGGATTGACAACTGACCGGCTTCTTCAACCGCTCGTGATGAGCCACAAACTCCTTGTACTGCTTCCAGCTTGTCACAGTATCATCAGGAACGGCATGAAAAACCTTGCGATATATCTCCGTCTTGATGGCCAGTGATCAATTTAGCCCGTTCTTGAATAAGAATGGAAGATGTGACGAACATTATAAGCGGCACTTGCGACCCAAACATTCTTCCAAAAAGCATCCGAAATGGGGTCCTCAAACACACTCGGATCTACATGTGGTTTTGCAATCGGAACTGTCCACTTCGACCCAGAATTACTTGTTCGCTGCTTTCGGAGGATGTTCCTATTCGATGTTCCATCATGTCCCTCGCGGTCGTCCACTGGTCGCTGGGCAAGGGGCTCAGTAGCCGTGCCATTTGCAACAAACGAGCCACTTCCACCGTTCTTGGGAGTATTTATGTTGTCAGCCGTTTTCGACTCTTCTTGCGCGGCATCAGCTTGTAAAGAAGGGGGCCGTTCATCTGCGATTGTTCTTTCCTCAATTGTAGGCACTTCGGAACTTGCAAAACCTATTCTTTCTTCCCCCTCCATGGTGTAGTCTTGGCGCTCGGCCTTGAGTGTGGCATCCCTGGCCCCATCGTCGCTAGCTCCGTGCTTCGGCCCAGTCTTCTCGAGCTTTTTGGTCGTCGCTGCCGAAGTATCCTCTTGTATGCCAGTACAGACTGTCCGAGTGTTAAGGTTAAAAACAGTTAAAGGATTAATGGCGTGCCCTGAACCTTGTTTGATGTCACCCAAGCCTCCTTTCAAAGCACCGACTAGCGTGTGGTGGCCATGTTTCGAAATTTGAGTCACTCCTTGATCTTGTCCATACTGTTGATCACCCTCCGGGTCCCAGGGTCTTTGTTCATGTTCTGGCTGGACAGGATCGTGCACCATGAGGTCTTCTTCATCAAGGGCGTCAACATCCACCCCAAGATGTTCTCTCATCAAACGAATGCGCAAAGTGTGTGCAAAGCGGCCAACCTTAAACGGCTGACCCGCCATCGTGCTAAAACATTAGTGATGAGTACCCATTCTGAAGAGCAGATTCGGATTAACAGTACCCGTCAATCATGTCAGTATCTCTGATCACAGCAGCTATTTCCGAATCCCTATCGCCCCGCTGAGACCGTTCGTTAATGTTCGCGCTGCCAATGATTGCCAAGCGGTCATCAACAATGCAAACTTTGCCATGGATATACACCTGTTCGCCAAATGAGCTCACGTAAGGAGGGAAGATCACAAGAGGGAAAACCTGTTCAGTCGTCAAGACATCCCCACGCATCCTCGCCCAGTTCCTCAAGGAGAAGACGTTAATATATTCATCAGGCTGTACTGTATTTCAGAAGCTACCCGTGTCATAGAACGCCTTGTGGACATACGTCAATGCCTTCTTTTCTCAGTCTGGAAAAGATGGAATTCGATCCGCGGGCAATAGTTCGGTTTTGACATTCCAAGATAATACGGATCTGAGGAAACTCAGTCCAGCTCGGGTTGAGCCCAGGTGAACACTTACTGCACTGGCATCGCTGTGGTCGACGGGGAAGGTAAATCCTGGTAAAAGAGGGATCACGATGCAGCATTTCCAGGGCGTCCCGTCCTTGTGCGCCTTGATAATTCGGTGAACAATGGCATCCCCAATATTGTTTTCGATTTTTACGTCGTTGACAGTGGTTCTACGTAAACGAGTTAGAATATCCGAGGATACTGCGCGTCCAACTCACGAGGTTATGAAGAACTGATTTTCAATGTACACGAAGTGTTCTGACATTTGAATCGCTGGGCATCGGAGTTCAATTGTTTGTTCCGACCTTATTCGAAACACCACAGACCTTTGAGGTAGGCATTCTGAATAGAATGCTCAACTTTTGTCGGCGTGCCCATAGACCATGGGCCTGCGGACCGACATATTTGCATTTCACATGTTCCCGTGAGACCCATTTGTGTCAGCTCTCCGGGCTTGAACTCGGGCGGGGGCAATAAGAATGACATTATCCGTGTGTGGTTCTGACGCAAACGAAAACTCAGTTGTTAAGAGGCGTCAAGCTGGATATATGCGGACCTTTATTCTCAGCAGATAGTTCCATCTATGGACATTTGAATCAATCAACGGGAACAAGCGTCCAACGAAGAATCCGGTACCTCTGAACGAAATGGCGCGCAAGATCTCGTGCCGGCTGTCCGACGATTTGCATTGCCACATCATGCCTATGTAGGTCAGTTCCGAGGCTCAAAGACTAGTCAATCAGCATACCACGGCATCCTAGGACACTTCGACCGATCATACATATCCTCATCGGGTTTATTCAGAGTGTGAAAATCGGAAATGCGAGGATTACTGTAGTCCTTGCCTAGGAAGCACATTTGAGAATAAAACAAGACGGTAGAAAATGCTTGGCGCATACCTGGCCATATTTCAGGTCGATCAGTCCCATCGACGTCATCAACAAGGATGTGTTGGGGCGTATCCCACCTGAGAGCTTCAGTTAGTCTTTGAGCTACAGAAAGAGCGATGGAAGCCATCATCACCGTCCAAAACACAAGTCAATTCCCCCCATGAACGCAATAGCTTGATCAATCACGCAAATTTTTTCATGCTAGACGAGGCTGTGAATAGGTGGAACATGCCTGAAGGAGAGGACATACATGTGCCCAATAGAAGGTTCCAGTCTGGAAATGAGAGGGTGACCTCTGTACCATGATGTTAGGATGAAGGCCCATCAATCGTTGTTTTGCATAGCTAGGTAGCGTCAGACGCTTGTGAAAACATCTCAGCGGAAGGTTTACAAACTTGCTATCAGTAGGTGTAGTGCGATTGGAAACTTCCTGACTATTGTAGGGTGAGCTATGAAACACGAGAGAATCAAAATGACATACTAAAGAATGACATAAATCTTGACACCTTCTTTAGCTTTTCTCTCAAGCAGGTGATCTAGCCGGTATCTGTCTTTGCCCGGTCTTCTCAAGAGTAGTTCTGGATACGTATTCAGAAACAGGCGAGGGATAGACTCATTAAGCAATTACCGGGAGACAACCACCAATCATGAATATAGATGACATGTTTGGCGAGTAATATGGCACGGGATAAGTTCCAGAAGTAATCCCGCTGAGGGGAAGGTATATGTTGGATCAGATAAGTTAATCATGTAACCCCAAACACTCACACCGTCTACAAGCCATTGCGCCGCGACGTTTAACCTGATTGGAGCAAAGCTGTCGAATCTATTCCGACCAGTATAAGGACTTGAAGATGCACTCCTTTCAAGAGCAGTAATCCACTGAAGCATTTGGCGCTGAAAAGAAATTCTATATCAGTATCAATTCGTACAAGGAGCAGTAAAAACGCACCTCGCTTCTGGCAAATAGTTTCAGTCTCATCTGAGAATTGACGATGTAGAACGTGTGTTTTGAGACATCTTCAGGATTTTTCTTCCTCTTCGCTACTACCTGGCCTGCGTGATCACCATTCGGCCGACTTTCCTCTGACACTACTACCGGATTGAGGTTGGTAGATGGATCGAGCATCGGTGCCCTACTACGAGCAGGTAACGACATAGCACTAGAAGTATTTGAATCCTCGTTGTGCTCATCTGCTCCACTTTTGCGTTCTCTCTCATGGTTTTCCCCTTGGTCCACTCCGGATTCCGAATGGAACACCCTGGAAATACGTGATTTCAAGGAGAAAAGCAGTGAGCGTTCGTCGCTATCACGGTGGCTTCCACGGGGTCCATGGCTGGTTGGCTGTAAATGCTGTGGATACAGAGCAACATATTCTGGCGCTTCTTCCCGGGGTTTTTCAGGTGACACAACAGGATGCTCTATAATAGCCAAATCGTTGTGCAAGAGGTTACCAAGACCTTGTCGGTAGTACCGTTTGGGTCGCTCGATCTTGAAGTCGGGGTCAAAGAGAAAAACGTCCCAGACATTTATCTATTCACTGTTAGAAGAAAAAAGAGAAATGTGTTCGAAAACATACCTCTCCAGGTTCGTCGACGACGACCAAATAACTTTCCCTCACCGCAGACCAACGGAGTTCCCTCCTGACTTTCCAACTAAGACCTTTCCTACCGAAGCCACCGCCACCATTGTTAATTGCGTGAACTTGCAGGTACCCCCCTTTATACTGTGCCCCACCTGATTGAGCCAGAGAAATTGAAAGGGCGCTGACTTCCAGGAAACCGGATAACCTGTTGGATGATGGATGGAACATCTTGTCGAAATTTTTAGACCTTTCACGTTACTCATGTATTTAGCCACTCACTACTGCACGAATTAGTTTTATGAGATAGGTTTCTAACACCTCTCGTCGAAGTCGAGCAAACGAAGCTTGGTCGATACTAGCATCTTCCTTTTTCAAGAACTTGAGATAGGGAATACCTGGTCGGGCCATTTAGTATCTGTGAGTCCTGACTAAAGTCAGACCTACTGGTTAAAGGGAACTCAGGTAACTCGTCGCCAAGACGGTTATAGACGTTCGATACTGTGTAGTGGGTGTGTAGAGAAAAGAAATCTCTAAGTTGGCGGTATATAACCCATCGTGCTGCACCATTGGCATATTCACATTCAATGCGAAATACGGTCTTTTTTTCTTCAGTTGGATGATAACTGTCGCTGATGCGTATCCGCAGCCGATGAAGCAGTATGGGGACCCTTCTATGGCCCTTTTCATCTCTTTCGAGATATAGTCGGAGGATAAGGGTAGAAAGTCCACCAGTAATGAGTTCATCTGTGATGTTGACCTTTGGGGAGGTGACAGCCACTGTTGGTGTAACTGCGTCGACGTTCCCCTGATTCTGGATGTTAGGTAGTAATGAACGCAATTTTGCCCATCTGGCTTTGCCTGTCTTGTTTTCAGTGTGGGTGTGAGGTAAAGAGAAGGCGCGACGCAAACCCTTGAACGTCTGTGGCGAAGTAGAAGCAGGACGATGAACTTCGTCGTTTGTCAGCGGTCTGGTGGGAGGATGTAACATGTCATCCGGCGGTGAGGGTTGACCATCGAGTTTGTCGCTTGCATCCTGCTCTACAGTGTTTTCACCGTCTTCGCGTATACTCTCTGGCACTGGTGACCTCCATGGGACCGCATTTTTCGAGGACTCTTCCCTCGGAGATTCATGGAACCACCGAATAGGATTTACTGACCATCCATCGTCACTGCGACTCTCCCGACGTTTCCCCTTCCTATCATTGGAGACTTGATCGCGCGAGGAAAACGGTTCCAGCACGCCACGAAAATCACTGTCGGTACGAGAAAACGGGCGATCGGAGTTTTCGTAGGAAAACGTTGGGTGAAGGTCGCTGAACTCAAGCTGATGACCACTATTGTGTCTCGACAGAGAGGGTGAAAATGAGTAGGCAAAAGAGAGAGACCTGGGGGGTCCGGTTCTTGTGGCAGGTGTATCCGTTGGTGACCTGTAGTAGGGGATGCGATGGCCAGAACCTAAGCCCTGGCTGTCGTGGGATTGGGCATCGAGATGGATATAGTCGCTTGCCTCGCCAGCAGACCAATAATCCAATGCTACAGGATCGCCGCTATGTAGGGACCCCTTATAGCTATGGTTGCTTGCTTTATGTGGAGAAGACTCGGGCCACGAACTGGTATTCGGTTCAACGTTCTCTGGGGTAGAAGAATGAGCGTGATGGTGTGCAACTGCATTCTGAACAACCCTCGCCAGCGACATAGCAGACAAAGAGCTTGCAGTGACCTGCAGTGTTGAGGGGAGAGAAAGGACGAGATGGCGGTGTGCTATTTACTCCGAACGTAAAAGTTGGTTTTGGCTGAGCGATGATGGATTGATGCATGACGTCAGAAGAATTGTATTAAGTATCCGCACATCCGTTAATGGGCTATTTCCCAAGCTACTGAGCGTACTCTACGGCCCTTGCTGCAGCACTCTGGCCAGCCTTGCAGCCAAACACAGCGCCAGCAGTCAACCCACTTCCCCCAGGATAGTTGCCATAGAATAGTCCTCCGATCATCTCACCAGTGGCAAACAGCCCTTGAATTTCATCTCCCTTCATATTGATGACGTTGGCAGTTGTGGGGTTGATTCCAACACCGCCGAACGTGAATGTTACTCCACAGGTAACTTTGACAGCCATGAACGGGGGTTTGTCGATGGTAAGAGCCCAATTTGACTTGGGAAGCTGCAAACCCATTGTTGCTTTGCCGTCCTTGATTGTAGGATCCCAGCGGATAATGGTGTTCTGTTCTTGATATGCACAGACTGCTCGGTTGAAACTCTGGATCGTCTCCACCAGCCTATTTTGAGCTGAAGTTTCCAGGCCGCGTTCGACGAGGGAAGCGGCGAGCTCCTGCAGGGTATCCCCGTAGATCTTCTCGACCACTCCGTCGCCGTATTCTTCTTGCCTGAGCTTTGAGATGACCTGAGAGTCCCAAATTTGAAACGCAAATCCATGCGGTTGCATCAAAATGGCACGACCAAACTTGGCATAGGTGTAGTTTCGGAAATCCTCCCCTTCATCTACGAATCGCTCTCCTTCAGCATTCACCATGACGCCTAAGGGATAACCAGACTTCGTGAATTGATTGGTCCGCTCCCGTTCCCCCTGATCAGCAGAAGCGTTGGCGTCCCAACATGTACTATGACAGCCCGCCCAGTCGCCTACCATCTTAGCTCCAGCTCGCCGCGCGATCTCGAAGCCGTCACCGGTGTTGTAAGGAGTCCCTCGAACCTACATAAAAAGAACACTCAGCTCTGAGAGTTATCCTAGAGTTTCTGCACAAGGCGACGAACCCTTGCCCTTCCCCATCCTTGCCCCAGGAATCTCTCCCTCAGCTCACGGCTCGCCTCAAAGCCACCGGCAGCAAGAATCACAGAGGGAGTAGTCAAAACCGCCTCCTCGTCCTGACCATCATCACTAATTTTTAGCACCTTAAGGGCTTTAACTCCGCCCTTCTCGACAATCACGTCGATAGCTTTTGTGCTGAACATTCTCTTCACTCCTATCCTTTCCAGTGCTGCTGTATGAGCCTTGATCAGGCCCTTCCCGCCATCCCGAACACTGAGAGCCATTCCGCCCCAAAAAACCTGCCGGCCATTGACTTCATAAGCCTGCCTATCGAATGACATCGTAAAGTCCACTCCAATATCAATCTTCAGCCAACGTATAGCTTGCCTTGAACTTTTGACAACTGCGTCAACGAGGTTCGGGTCCGATCGCCCATCTGAAAGTCTCTGTATGTCAGAAGCGAACTGTTCCTCAGCATAGGGCTCCAAGTCGATACGAGAAACCTGATCTCGCGTGACGTTGGATACTAAGCTCAGAATGTCTGCTAGCCCATCGTGAACGGCTCGATGAGCACCAGCGGTGAAATACCCATTTCCTCCCGCCCATTCCGGTGGACACTTGTCGATGAGTAAAACTGACTGGAACGTTCAACAGAGCAAATGAAAACTAGGAAGATCAATACCCCTCTTGCAACCCGATTGAGCCGCAGCATAGGCAGCACTGCTTCCTGCATGGCCAGAGCCTACGACAACGCAATCGTACCGATATGTCATGGACCTTTGGACGATGATCTGAGCCAAGTAATAGGTTCATCATGACACAATGTGTTTCCAATGGCTGAGCTCCCACTGGTGGTAATGGTTGCCAAATGTTGCCGCAGTCATGTGCAAGCTTTTTTGTCTTTCTAAGAATAGAAATTTGAGAAAAGAAGAGTGCTGCCAGTCCACAAGCCTAACTTCTACAATGTTTTGGTCACCTTTTGGAACGAGCGGGAAGGTTTTCTCTCCAGCCGCGTATTTCCCGTAAAGGGTCGAGTCGGACCAGCACAGCACCGAGAACCTGTCAAAGACGGGGTTTGATTGGAGTCTGATTTGAGTACATAGATCTACTATATCGTGCGCATGAGTTTCGCGACCGGAAAGGTAGATGAAACGGTCGTTAACTGTCGTTAGCCAAGGTTGAATTCAAGGGTTGCGAATACAGCTCTGCTGACGCGATTGAGACCTGTAAAGCCTACAACCCTGAGTTTCATACCCGCGCTTTCGACAGGACAGGAGAGGAGCCTACAGGAGCCATGGGAGTGCGGTTGACCTGAGGCATACAAATTGCAAGTGTACTTGGAGAACACTCAAGAGATTGAAACTGAAACTGGGACCCTGAATATATAAGTATACACACATATCAAATGCTATGAACAATCCGTTGAAGCCTGAGCCACAAGCAATTTATAGTGCTCGGCATGGAATCCTGGGGGAAAATAGCTCGAGTACGAAAAAAATTGTTCAGGCCTCTCTCGGACTATCCGCCTATACGGATACCGTTAGAGTCGTGGTTGTATTTCCTGAGAACGTGCCTTGGCCAACCCCCAGACTTTCGAGCGGCCGCACGAGGCATACGTGCGACCATCAAACCGGCCGTAAGATGCGGGTCGAATATGTGGCATTTCCCTGTGAACACTTGCCACGGCGTCAGTGGACTACGGACAGCTCAGGGTAAGGAAGTGTCAGTTGAAATCACTATCTCCACCCCCACCTTTCCAGACGAGTTTTCGAGGAAAAGCCCCACAAGGTTCAAAAGCCTGTCGAAATGGAAGTGCTTTCTGCACGTCACCTGACGAGTGAAAGGTGCCGAGGACCGATGTGCCGATTTACTCTGACCACGTCGCAAATTTCTTCGTTCCATAAGCGTTGCTGACACCACTCGCACAAGGTCGCCAGAAAAGGCAGCTCGCAGTATGGCGCCGTATGCGGAGTCGGCCCTGATGTAAGGTCCACCCCTGTCCATCTTGATGGCAGTGGATCCTCAGATCACCGCCTGCAAAAAATATATATGCCTATTTTGGCCAAGGGGGTCCGTCGACCATTTGTCAATGTTTGGATGCTTACGTTCACGGCCATCATCACTATGAACGAAAGACCCGGGAACTGACAAACACTCGGCAAATTGTCTGTTCACCACTCGTAGCCGGATTCTACCTAGTGTATGGTCTTACTCTTTGTACATTCTGAAATTTGTTACACTCCGCCGACACTCAGAAATGGGTTAAGCTTGAATACTGGGGGACATGAGTTCGAGGCACAGCGTGTCTGATAGCAACAGTTGGCTAGCTTGTAGAGCTATACTAGAGCTTCTTTTACATCTTCCAGGAAAGGAGAAATCCGGGGTCAGGGGTAGAAAAGGAAGGCTAAAGGTCTCGAGAGATTAGCATTTTGAAGTGATGTAAGACTAAAAAATCAACTGGCAAAAGGATCATACACGCCTTTATCGGCCCAAGATTTGGGAAAAACTTGACTGATGATCGCGGGCACAATTGTCAGCAAAGCTGCTGTTATTTGTTCCCATCCGACTAGTCACTAGTCATCTTCATTGATTCCTGAGTGGTCACGAGATGTCGTTGATATGACCTAGTAGCAGGAATCGAGTACTAGTAAGAGTCAGCGCCATAACCTGTTGAACCTAGGTGCCAGTATATAGTGTTCCAATAAACCAATCAGTGTCGATATCATTGTTGACCCCGGGACAAGATAGACTTTCCACAGACTTTCCGTGGAAGTGAAAGGGCGCCATTTTTCCATGCTATTTGTTCAGAAAGAGCAACTCTATAGCATAATTCGTTCTGATCGAGGTGATCTCCGTGGCCAAGTCCTTGCGAGCGAGGCCGAAAGTGACCCAATTCAACCATCGGACAAATATGGGATTGGGGTAAACGAATGACTACACTGATGTTTCAGCAAGAAGAGGCAGCCAAAACTTTTCTCGTAACTTTCTTCATTCAGAATTTTCGTCAAGGACTTCAACCACATGAACACATCTGTCACGGAACATGAGAGGCGTTGGGCCCCGCCACAAAGATGCACCTGGGTTCACATGAGGATCATACGAGCATCAAAGGCAGCCTGATTTGAAAAGTTTTTCACATTGTGAGTGAGGTGGGTAACTTCGTTTTGCCCGGAGAAGATGGATTTCGGAGGTCAATTGAACGTATTCAATGATGGAACCCAAGAACCGACGGGACTTGGCGTGGGCAAAGTTGTTACTTCGTATCAAGTTGTGTACCTATTTCAATGCCTCGGAAAAGGGACATGCATAGACAAAACTTCTCTGATATCACATCACAGTTTCGGATAAACTGTTAACTCAACAATCCCAGGAGTCTGAACACATACATGTATCTTCGAGGCAGATTGAGTAATAAGTCACACGAGTCAGTTAAGCCATATTAAGGCGGCAAACAGTACCCCCTCCCGTGTTTCCATCAAATACGAAAAAGTTAGCGATTGGAGAGTCTCTTCCTCCTAGTGCTTTGAGAATGTCTTGACCAAGAACGCCTCCAATGATTGCACAGGCTGGGTTGAATTCGTGTCTAGCACCGTTAGATAGTGATCTGCAGGAAAAAGCCCGGGTCAGTGGAGTACCCTACGTGATTTGAGAAGAACCCTACTCGATGAGATCTGCGGGTACTTCCCGCAGTGCCTGCTTGTCAACGTCGGCCGTCGAAATCAAGGAGGTGGCAATGGATTGGATTTCGGTGGCCGAGGAGCTATCCAGCGGTAGGCCCTGATATGAAAACTCGTATTGCCAAAGTGCTGGTCATGTTAGACCATTTCAATGTACGACAGGCAGAGTCACGTACCCAGGATACTGAAGAATAGCGAAGGATTAACCTCTTTGGTTTGTCGTTTGGTCATCCCTGTCCACTTAGAGTGCAGCACCACCGACAGCGGAGAGTATGTTACTTTGTTCTTAACGTTTCTGGGTGCCTCTTTGGGCGCATTACGGTCACTAGTAAAGTAAATTTATCAAGAAAATTCTATTGGTATATAATCTCGATACTCACGGCGAAAGATATTCATGCTCTAACAAGTCACAGAAGATATACCCAAAAAATCCGTAGGAGCCTCCAGCATAAAAGGGTTTCCTGTAACGCCGACAAATCTCGTTTATACGAATCTGCCTTCGATCTTAGAACAAGCATCCATTAGGCAAAGACAAGGGTAACATACTAGGCTTTGCCTGTCGTAATCGGTGACACAGACCAGATCGACTCTCTGAACCAAGTTCTCAAAGGCCTGGCCTTCTAGCAGAGGCGGATCTGTAATCGACTCCACATTCACGAGGGGGTTTAGACTTTCGATTCTTGCTCTCGCGACGTCAAGCCTCTGCAAACGAAAATGACCCGACATATTACCAGTGAATAGCCGGAACCGAAAACAAGGTACTGCCTCCTTACTTTGCATCCAATGTCTTCATCTCGAAAGAAGAAACCACAACCTAAATCTTCTTCATTCACGTCCTCAACGTCCACTACAATCAGCTTTCCAATGCCTGCGAGGACCATGTTTTTGATGGCTTCTGTAGCTACACCACGCAGGCGTAAAACCAGTATAACAGCATTTCTCATCCTGTTTCCAGCAATGTAGAGTCAGTAGACCCGCAGCGAAAAGTTCTTTGACTGAAGATCACCTTTGTTGAGCCTCTATTCCCCATAGCCTCATTTGTCGGTCGTAACGCGTTGCTTCTTCCTCTGTTAATGTGCTGCCAGGCTCCACAGGACGGGAGACTTGGTCGTCTGATATATCCATGCTTCGCAGAGGCCGACCTTTTAAATTTCGATCGAAACTTAGACTCTTGCGTCAGTGATAAAGGAACTATGAAAGACGCGTTTTTGACGCTGTTCACCGGCCGAAAAACGCGTTACATCACAGCAATTGAACAGATGGTGGGACGTCGGCAATTGCCGAAATGGGTATTTCATACTATTATGCTTAAATTACTGGTACCTACAAGTGTTTCACAGCATTCGCGATACAGAATATATATAATACACATCGTTCTTTCATCGAGGGTATATGATAACGAGGTCGTTAGCAGTATCATTATGAAGATGAGAAGACAACCAAGGCCTGCAAATTCGCAACTACTCATCCTACCATCGTCATACCGTCACCACTAGAAGTCCCGTCTCGATCATCGTCAAGTCTAGGCAGGGATGCTTATGAGCACTGAGCAGAAATGACGGTGAAGGGTGCAACTCACAAGTAGTTTCGTTCAATCTCTGAGAGAATGCTGAGGAAGTCCCCTGAAAGAGATCTTAAACACAGCCGTTGATGTATGATAAGATGGACGACTCACAGAGATAGGCATGCGCCCGCGCAGCCGAGGCAGGAGCGGTTTCCGCCTTCCGGACAGCGTCAAGAAGGGTTGACGCGACGAATCGCACTTTATGGACGAGACTCGGTCCATTTGTGGCGATTGATTGGATGGGAATACTATAATATGGCGTTAGCTGTGGCTGGTAGTAAGAAGGAAACAACACACCTATGCAAAATATTGAGAAGGTCGCTGGCAACGACCTCGCGATCTTCCGCAACCTGTTGCTCTTCAAGATTCCCATGCAGGGACATGACAAGCTCGTCGCGATATTGTTCAATCACGAATCGAACCAATTGCTGCGGGACCGTGAGCAACGAAAGAGGTGAAGATCTCAATATTTTTCTCACCTGCGTAACGTACAAGTTTGCTTGCATGACAAGGAATGGATTCAATGCATTGGCTCGGGAGGCATTGGGATTATCGAAGAAATCTTTCACTTCGGCAAAGGTGGCTTGGCGGAAACCTGCTCCTCCATACTCAGGGGGGATGTGAGCCTGGGAATGCGCTTGCTTAAGCCGCAGAGGCTCAGGGGCATGGCTGAGAGCGGCGAGAATCCTCTGATGCAGAGACTGCACTTCCTCCAATCTGGCGGTCGCAAATTGACCTTGAGGGGGCGAACGTTTATCCACACGGATGCGCACAAGAATTTCACCGAGTAGTGCGAAAATCCTGGATATGTAATTGAGACCCGAGACAATTGCTGTTTTACCGTGGGGCTGAGGCAAATAAGCGCTGGGAGTGATACTAGGGTATAAGGTACAATAAACGATTGCTAAGCGGACAAATTCAATCACAACCAAATTAATGAAACGCACTATTCGTCATCGAGCTCTTTAGGGAAATGCACAGTGCAGTCCTCGTCCCGTAGACAAATTGGACGTCCGAGTAAGATTGACATCGACTTGTCAGCTATAGGGGTCATCAGTTTGAGCAAGGGAGGAAAGGAACGCAGCAGGCCCACCTCCAAATAGCAACCAGAAAGTGCGCCGCCGAACTTCACACTCAATGGGATCCAGCCCTTCGTAGGAAGCTTCCTCGTGCATACGCAATGTAACAGCAATGTGCGCCGCTTCACCGAACGCAGCATGTTGAGTGGCATCATGACCCTCACAGAAGTGATAAATGCAATCACTGTTGCCAAACTCGTTAAACACATTTGAGGATCTGATTAGATTGAACCCACAAGTAACGAATAACCACATGCATAGAGGTCGGGGGATCGTATGAAGCAACCGAGATATGCCGGCTGGCTTCGTAGCAAGTCTAACGAAACATTAACTCATTGCCAATCTCGTCAATGCCGAAGGGAACATACCTGAGCCAATTTTCGCACAACTGGTCGTTCCATAGGCAAGTACGACCTGGGAACCTGTACCAGAGTTGACGCCACAGTGGACATGACCAAAGCGAAGAATAAAGGATCTCGCTCTTCCCGGTGCGCGTGAAGATCAGCCATAAACGAAGGCTTGTGAATGCATGGTGTCAAAGGGTATACGAAATCGAAGAATAGGGCAATGATGAGAGAGATAGTATCTCTGGGAGCAATTTCTTCCTGTCGTCGAGGCCTGTAATAATAAGACAAGGGAGGAACAGTGCTCGGTGGTGGGATAGTTGGTAGTGGAGGTTGTTTGTAGGACCAGTTGTACAAGGGATAAGAGTTGTACTGATCAGACGGGGAATTGTAAGATTGAGGTTCTTCCGTTTTTGGCGAAGTGTGGGGGTTCAGTAGGCTATTACCGCTGGTGGCGGATTCGTTCGAGCGGAGGCTGGGAAATGAGGATGACACTTGGTTTTGAGGATAGTGGGGGTGGAAGGAATCCGCCGCAATGGGATATCGAGAGGGAGGTAAAGGGACTGACGCAGGTGGAAGCGGGTTAAGCGATGGCTCGAGATATCCCGGAGGGCTCTTGGCTACCAAAGACGGTGAAATTATACTCTTCGGAGGACTGGCTACACTGGATACAGGTGAAGTTGTGCTTTCAGGCTCCGTCGTGCTCTCGGTCTGATTGGCGGCTGCAGCTGCAGCTGCGGCCTCTTGCAAGCGTCGCAAATAACTTCAGGGGACGATCACTAATCCATTCACTTTACTAGCAAAATAACAACTTACAGATTAGGCGGTCCTCGCTTTTTGGGCTGGTAGTCATAAGTGCAAGGAAT
>KQ962167.1:394716-415756 GCA_001563735.1 Leucoagaricus sp. SymC.cos | reverse complement strand
GAGAGTGATGCAATGTTTGCAAGACTGTTTGGGATCATCGGGATTCTCTCTGGCACAGCGAACCTTGCGTGCTCTGCAAGCATCGCAACCTGAGTGAAGAAAAATTGAGTCAAGGGGACTAGCCAGCGAAGCCGGTAGTGGTCAACAAACTTTGTGATTGACGCCTGATTGAAAGCATAACGGATGGTTCGTTAGAGAGAAAGAATCATAAGGCGTAGTGACAATGTCGGAAGACAACGAAGTGCGGGGCGATGAAAGGGTGGGGAATGTAGAGGTGAGGACAAGTGGTAGAAAGGGTCACGGAAAAAGATCGGGCAATTGGGACATACTTTCTCTTGCTCTTGCTGTTTTCGGATCGTGATTCCTTGAGATGCCCATCGTCGGAAGGAGGCGTGGCTGAGCTATTCTCTTTCTTAGGTCGAGCGGCAGGCATGATCGTGGGGGAGGCAGACGATAATAGGACGCGACGGGATGCGGGGTAGAAACGACTTGTGAGGCGTTGTGTCTCGAGTTTTGAGGCGATGGGATGTTTGTTGTCCCCGTGGCACAGTTGTTTACAGCTCGGGCGCTGTGCAAGCTCAAAAGACCTTCTTCCAGTGATTTATATCGAATAGATCAAAAACGGGCATTCACTTAAGAGTACGCAACAGTCGAATCTCTGACGCGTGGATCCCAACATGGATCGATATCACGAGAACAACCAAGTTCACACTGCAACCAGGGCTCGGCCAATCTCCGGAACCAGTGTTCTGGCGCAAGAGCTGCTTTCGTCTTTTTGATTTCATCAATCCCTCCTTTCAATGCCTCCGTAAGTGACTCATCGGCATTTTTCCTCAAGTCCGGAAAAAACCACAATATTTCTTTAGGTTTTCTTCCTTTACTTCTTCGCACGGGGGGTTCCGCGGATCCTTTCTCTCCGCTAGTACCAGTCTCCCCCACACCCCTATCACTTTCTCAGATTCCTGCCACGTGAAAGAAAGTTGAATCCCTCTAATTATAAACCCTCGACCCCACGGGCCAGAGTCCGATGGTATACAGTACCTAGTGCCCCCAACTCGAGGGCTTAACATCTACAAACAGCCCATAATTCCAACTTGTCAACCGTCGGGTCCGCCTAGCTCGTTGATGATCATCCGAATATGGCTTCCATCAATATCTCCTTGCATACTCTGCCTCAGCGCGAGTCCGATGATGGCAAAACGTTGATGACGCTGTTGTCCGTCATCCTTGTCTGCGCTTTCCTTCAACAACGCTCTCCAGAAATTAAATGCCAACGTCACATCCTGCGCTTGGACCGCCAACGGAACCAGGTAATTTCCAATCTGAGTAGAAACCTGTGAACCACCTTCCGTAAACCGGCGAACGAGCTCCCAAGCGCTCTGGAGTTTGAGAACGCGGGTTTCCAGAGTATCATCCGCCTCTGGCTGTACCACTGCTCTCACCACAGTTCCAAATACCTGCACATCCCTTTGCCATGATTCCAGTTTTGTAATTCGCTCTACCATCTGGTTCACGACATCTGGGCATTTCTGGACAGTCGCGTGGTGTAGTACAGTACCAAAGGTCACAGCGTCTGGCACCAATCCATTTTCTTCCATTCTTTCAATCATCGTCGCAGCAGAACTTGGCGCCTGTTTAGCTATTGCACTGAGCGCGACATTGACATCATACAGATCGGGCAATTCTAATCGCCCCAGAAGAACCTTGAAGATGTCGAAACCTTCCGTATTTTTTCCGATGATGAAGCAGGCTCTAGCAAACGAGGTCATTGCTCGATGGTCTGCATTCTCCCATGGCTCGTGGTGTTCCTTGAACTTTGCGACGACATGGTGCACAAATGACCGAAAGTCAGACGCTTTTGTCATTTGAGGGTTCTCTAACTCGCCCGCTTCCGAACCCGGTACCTCTGACCCGGGTCGTTGGGCCAAATTGGTAAACAGACTAACCATCCGCACCATCAAACCCGAATCACCATATATGAGGGAGCCATCTTTCCCGGTCACGTACATCTCCCATAATGCTCGGGCAGGTGACGCGATCCCTTTCTCGGCGATGGCAGCGATGAATTGAGCGCGGTCATTCAAAGGAATGGGTAGGTGGTCTTGAACGGCGTCGGACGCCAACTTTCGGACAAGGTGGACTTTTTTGCTTCCCCCAGCTAGGTGGAACATAAGCCTGCTGAGCGCCCGGCCCTGGGGTGCAGGATAGCGGTGGGTTCCAGAAACGGAGTCCTCCTGGGAAAACTCGTAGAGTTGTGCAGCTAAATGAGGCGCATTGATGTCGGTAGCACACTCGTAGAATTGGCGTACAATAGAATCGGGAACTGGGGAGTGAGGATGTAAATTGCGTATGATGTTGAGACAACCTTGAAGACCATTAGAGGAGGGCGATATTAGAAGGGAGTATAGGCAATCGATGGTATGCCGGATTATGAAGGAGTTGGGTGTAGAAGAGGACTGCAGCAATTGAACAAGGATATTCCCTGCGATACCGTTCCAGTCCCAGTATAAACTGGTTTTAACGAGTGACATACTGATAATTTGCTCGAGGGTTTGCGACGAAGAGGAATCAACCATGGCTTCCGGGGGGATATGCCCAGAGTCAACCAGTATCCTGAAAATTGCAAGCGCCTTCTCCTGATCTATGGGAAGGAAGGCATGAAGAAATAAAAGGCTGGTTCGCACTACGGCCGGCGGGGTGTAAGAAACTGAGTGGGGATTGTGACGTTGCAATCGTCCCAATTCGTGTAGGAGGCAAGGGTGCAGATAGGACAAAAGCTGAGAAATGTCACTTGGATGGTCAAGAGAAATGAACCGCTGCACAATACGCCCAATTGCGGGTGCAGAAATGTGAACTTGACGCGACTTGAGGAAAGAAAGGACTTCGGTGAGCGTCGGCAACGACAAGACACGTAGGACGCTGTCCTGAGCGAGGAAGTTCATTGTTGACTGTTGAAGGGTGTGTTCAGCATAAGTCTGGGTAATGTCCTTCGCCGTATGCTCTACGAGGGCAAAGCTGCCGGAGTTGAGTTTCCGTCTGAGTGCTCGTTCGTCGAGTGGTTTTCGGCCTATTTGCTTGGGAGTAGCAGGAGACTTTCGATGCAAGCGTTGCGTCGGGGTTCTCTGCGACGCTTTGGTCACATGGGCGAAAGGCTCCGTTGTCCGTTCAGAACCATTTTCCATTGGTGTCGCATTCGCGGAGGACGCATTGTCCAAACGAGGAAGGCGTACTGGTTCACTTGTTCGAGGTCCATCTGAGGTGATATTCCTTGAAACTGATGCAGAAACGATGGTTTTAGGGAAATGATTTTGGGAATGCAGAAAGCGACGAAGTAACATTCGTCAGCTGGAGTGCGGTCGGCCAGTAAACAGAGTGTTCGCGTCAAACTTGAGAAAAAAAAAACCGTACCACATTGGCAGGAACAGCTAAAACACTGGGAAAGTGACCCAGATTCCCTTCTCAACCACTTGCTGAGGGTCCTTGAGTGGTGAAGTTGTTTACACCTTGGTGGCTTGAGCGTCCGTGGCTTTGGGCCAGTGTGGTCATCATTGCCTGAAAAAACTGGAACACCACGTGATATGTAACGACACTCGGTGAGATTGTTCATTCACTGAGGGCCGAGCCTACGATCCTTTGTCAAGGGACAATGCTTCCACCCCACTTCGTTCGCGGAGCACTCGATGATCGAGTTCTCTCCCCCCCTAAAGGATTGATGGACATTGGGTCTGATCGGCTGCATGAGGGCGAACATTGGAACGTTAGCCTTGTCCGCAACATGTACTGTCTATTATCGGCTCTCACTATATTATGTGTGATGAATTCTATGTCCTAAAGCGCCAGGAAGACACTTACTTCTCTATCCTTACCACACCGGTCAGCTCCTTTTTCATGAACCGCAGAGGAATGGACGGCAGCGACAGTCATGAAATATCTTTCCTCAGTAATTATATATTCAAGCCACAAGAACTGCTGGGTGGACTGAGATCTGCATGATGATCCCCCGGCCTGTGTATTATGGCAAGATCCGACCGTCGCTACGACGGGCCAGGCAACTACAATCAGTGTTGGTAGACCAAATGACCAATTACACCGTGCCATAATCCCTTAGGCATTCATTTACCTGCCCTGTTTCTTTTGAAATATTTTGGAAATCGATTGAGAGTTGACAGTTTCTTGGCGTCTGGTTTTCATGCCAACATATACATAGGGGAATTACGTTCTCAGAACCCGAAGCCACGTGGGACTGATTGCGGTCTTCAGAAAATGGCCAAAGGATGAGTTGCGACGAGATTGGTAATTGCAAACGACTCCAAGATCTCTTTCGACTTATTCATGGGTGCTGGACAATCCACTTCTCAGGCCCACCCACCTCCACGTGGTCTTCATGTTCTTAGAGTGACCCCGCAATCCCCAGCCTCCCACACAAATATCGAACCATTTTTTGATTTCGTCGTCGGATTTGAAGGAGATTCATTTTCGTCCGACAACAGTATCAATGCATCCGAGCTCGAAAAAATAGTCGAATCTCACGAAGGTCGCGTCCTAAATCTTCTTGTTTGGAGCAGCAAGAGTCAACAAACGCGAGGTAATTAGGGCCTTTCGGAGTTCATTTCGTCGTATTGACAACGGATAACAAGTCGTCCCAATTATTCCTTCTAGGACGTGGTCCTCACAGCAGGGCGAGCGATCTGCAAACGAAGGCGACACACAACCTTCCCTTCTGGGACTGAGTATGAGGATATGTGAACCCGAGTCCGCCAGCGAGAACGTATGGCATGTTTTGGATGTCATAGAAGGGAGCCCTGCTGAGAGTGCAGGCCTGGTGCCAATGGGCGATTGGATTTTAGGTGCGTGAGCAACATTGGATATAAGTCATGTTGCTGACAAGTGCATAGGCTGGTCGGGTGGCGTCCTCAATGCAGAAAATGACTTCTACGATGTCGTCGAAGCTGTAAGTGGTCACTACACCTCCACTGCATTGGTTGACGAATTCACAAGCATGTTGATAAACCCTTGCGTGTCTATGTTTACTCCTACGACTTTGAGTGCGTGGATTTTCTCCGACTTCTGGGTACCGAAATTGATCCCTGTACTCATAGTACTCTGAGAGAAGTAGTGCTGATCCCCAACCGCCACTGGGGTGGCGAAGGGCTCCTTGGCTGTGTGTTCGGGTGCGCTTCCCTCACTGTCCCTGAGTCTTCAACTGAGATATCTCCCACACTCTCCTGTCAGGTTCGGCCTTTTGCATAGGATCCCTCCTCAGCCATTGGAAAAAATTCCTGGTTCAGTTCCCACTGAGCTTCAGGAAGATTTCGAGGAACAA
The DNA here is from genome assembly GCA_001563735.1 of Leucoagaricus sp. SymC.cos. Taxonomy (NCBI): domain Eukaryota; kingdom Fungi; phylum Basidiomycota; class Agaricomycetes; order Agaricales; family Agaricaceae; genus Leucoagaricus; species Leucoagaricus sp. SymC.cos. The sequence continues at coordinate 410,433 of KQ962167.1, read as the reverse complement.
GAACTTCTTTTTGTTCCCGCGGACATTGAAACTCACGTCCCGCAGCCACACGATTGGCAAGCCAACCGGATTCCCGCGAACGGAAACCATTACAGCCTTGCGGAAAATACTGATATTTCCCGCACACGTACCATTGCGTCCCAGAGTTCCGACCTCATGTAAACTTGTAACGTTGTACTTGTCCACTTCATCGCCAATTCAGTGTATGGTTGAGCGAAGTTAACCGCATGCTTGAAACTCTTGCAATTGCCAGTGGCCACAGATTCATTTCAACCCAAAAGTCTACCCCACATCTCCCACGAGGAAGCCCCGGAGAAGACTGCATCAGCCGAGCCTTCAGGTTCTTCGTTCCTTATTCAGATTATCATGGGCAGAAAGCTGATTTTCTCGTATTTTCCCATAACAGACTTTTGGTAGAGTTCATGTTCTGCCTTTCACAACACGAACATTCCATGTCACGATGAATTGCATCGCCTAATTTTCGCATAATTCCGCTGAGTGGATTTGGCCGTCGTTTGACGGTCCGGTAGGAATACCACCTTGCACGGACCGCGCGTTCAATCTTGACGGACTTTACGCGAGTTTTATATTCACAGCAAATGGTATGGCTTCGCAGGTCTTGAGACACTGGTGCACGAGATTCATGTAGTCAAGACCGGAGCAGGGACAACACTCCGTCCCCTCCGCCACAAAGCAAGGAGATGTATCAATATGCGTTATTTGGGTGGGCTCTATTTTCACACAATAGATTTTCCTTCCCTCCAAAACTCTCCACAAGGTTTCGGCGCCGAAAGTGCCAGATTCGCTTGCTCCACCTATTGCCTGTAGCTCAGCCGGCGGGCCGTAGGTGGTCACGGAAAAATCCAGCTAATATTAGAGTAGTCACCTGGTTAGATAATTGTGTGGTTGACCAGAACATGAAAAGAGCTCACTTACCCTACAGGTGCGGGGAATAACCACGAAGAAATTCCGATCAACTAAACCAGACGAAGCTTTGAAGGTTTAAATACTCGAATCAACGTTTGAATACCTATAGCACCCAGACGGCACCATGTTTCTCTACCTGCTCAACCTCCTGCTTTGTTTACCCATAGCTTTCGCGGCTTTCGGTGTCACGACCTCTGGTTCTAATATGGTCGCTGATTCTGGGGCCGGACTCGTTACAACTAGTAAGTGACCGAAGATGGTAATGCATCATGATGTACAAGAGTGCTCATATAATTGATAGTACACACAACAAATGGAGACATTACTTCTATTCTATTCAACGGAAAACAGTTGCAGGACTCCACCAAATTCTCGCAGCTCAGCTCAGGTCTTGGTAAGGGCTTGATTATATACACGAGAAAGTCCGCATCAGGAAATAACTCGTTGCAATAGGCTCAGCGACCGTGACTTCCAATGTTGCTAATAACATTGCGGTTATCACCATCAAAACAAGTACCATCGTGTGTATCGGAGGTCAGACTGCTATGATGGCAACAAACATAGCTGACGCAGGGGATAGACCCATTATGTCATTGTGCGCTCAGGAGAAAATACGTTGTATATGGGTACTTTTGCTTCTGCGGAGCCAGACGTTGGAGAGCTCCGCTTCATCGCTCGTTTGTTAAAGTCGTCTCTCCCAAATGGCATCCCTCAGTCAGAAATTGATGGTGGAACCGCCATCGAAGGTTCTGATGTATTCCTTGTTAACGGGCAGACTCGCTCCAAGTTCTATTCCAGTGTCAGTAACGATCCTCTCGCGTGTTATTTTGAGTATCCTAGAACTGACTGGTGTTTACTATCTCGTCCTGTAGGTCCGATTCATTCAAGATCAAGTCCACGGTGTTACTGGCTCTGGTGTCGGTGCATTTATGATTATTCCTGGCGTGGGCTACGAAACCTCCTCCGGAGGTCCATTCTTTAGAGGTAGGAATCACTTCTGCTGCCACGATGAGAGGATGCCGAGTCTCTTTCTCAGATATCAACAACCAGGGTAGTGCTCAGCTGGAACTCAACTTCTACATGAACTCGAACCATGAGCAGACGGAATTATACAGAACTGGCTTTTTCGGACCGTACGTCCTCCAAGCGCTGGCGAATTGATGTAAGCACGAGCACTGACGCATCACCATTTTTGCCACCAGTTATGCTCTCGCATTCACCACGGGTTCGGCACCATCTGGCAACTTGGATACAGGCTTCATGGATAGTCTTGGTCTCCAAGGCTACGTTCCGGCTTCTGGACGTGGTACCGTCTCTGGTAGCTATTCTGGTACACTGTCCGGACAGCCAGTCACCATTGGTTTCAAAGTGCGGATTCTTCTGTGAGATTTAAATGCTCACGGGTCGCTCATGTCCTTTCTAGAACTCTGCTGCACAATACTGGATTGCGGGTTCTGGGTGCGCGATGCTCGACTTATTAGGTATGAGAAGAGATGACTGACTCTTCAGTAACATATTAGTGGAAGCTTCACAAGAAACATGATGAAGCCCGGCACTTACACAGCCACATTGTACCAAGGTGAACTTGAAGCTGGTACAGGAAGCGTCACGGTTTCTGCGGGCAGGACTGCTACGATCACTCTCACCTCGAACCTCAGCCGACCAAGCGTCATTTGGTCCATTGGTAAACATATTCAGCTGTGTCTGTAGATTGAACCTGACATGTCCTCTCCAGGCACGGTTGATGGAACCCCGGCAGGGTAAAATGATGTGTGCTTTTCATGCTAGAATCCCTTCTGACTGAATAACAGATTCCTAAATGCCAACAACATTGAGCACATGCATCCGTAAGTAAATGAGGCTGGTCTACTCGATAATCGCTAACTGGCTCGATCAGGTCTGACTCGAGGATGAGTAACTGGGGACCGATCACCTACACTATCGGGTCGTCATCTGTTGGGACCTTCCCCATGGCTCAATTTAAGACTGTATGTGCACACCCGCAAGCAGCTGCTGCCTACCATTTTCATTCTGACGGAATTGAAGGTGAACAACCCAACCACCATCAAATGGACCGCTTCTTCGTCACAAATTGGTGAGTTGACTCGCGGAAATGGACCACTCAGGACATTCAACGCTTGTCGTAGGTGCTCGCACACTCCGTATCCGTACTACCGAGGCTTTTGCTGGTGGTCGACCCCAGATTATGGTCAATTCGTTTACGTCGAACGCACCTGCTGGTACGTGATCGTCGATTCCACTCTCACTTTGTCCGAGTCCCTAAGAAGTTGCTCGCTAGCCCCACCTGCGGTGGATTCTCGAGGGTAATGTCTTCTCCTTCGTGCCTTTGACAAAGCAAGCTCAACTCTGACTAGCGTTACCCGTGGAACCTGGAGAGGTCTCAACCAAGTCTGTAAGTGCAAATTTTGAGTAATTCATCCAGAATAAATCCAGAGTTTTGCTAATCACTGACCACTAGACGATTTCGCTATTCCTGCGGGTAAGGATACGCGCCACTTCTTGATCTCAACACCCTAACCGATGTCACTCCTTCAGGTACCCTCGTCACCGGCGCTAACACCATTCAGATCAACGTCATCAGCGGTAGTTCTGGGGACGGTTTCCTCAGTCCCAATTTCGTCTATGACTCCGTTGAGTTGTTCTAAAAATTTAGTCGGTTGGTCTGGGTTTGTAAAAGCCTATGACATTATTATCAATCTGATGAACCGCCATTGAGCATTAAATGTGCACGAGTGTTGCGAATAAGCATTGTACAAATCGAAGGGGTCCTAAATCGTCAGAGCGGCAAAGTCATCAAAATCGTAGTTACTAAAGTAATCAATCTCTTCCGGAAATCGTGGGTGTTGGTGCATCGTTTTTGACCGTAGTAGGGGTCGACGGAGTGTCGGGTTTAAACTCGAGATTCATTGCGATCGCCGGCCACACTTAAGGTATATCAGCACTCAAGGTCGTTCTCCGTATTGAAGGACCATACCTTCTTCGAAGCCGGGGTGCCTGCCGATTCTAATCTGGTGCCACACGTTCTTCATTGCATCTGATGTGCGTATCTCTTGCCAGTGCTTCAGGAAGAAAGTTATCTCCACCTTGACACAGATCATGTTTAAAGATGTTATCGCATGAGAATAGCATTCCTCCCACCTTTCTTATTTCCTCAAATGTTGACGCAAAAGGTGAAAAAACCTCGTAGGCGATGTTCTCGACAGTGAGTGATTTGAAGATGTGCTGTTTGAGGAGCATGAGGACATTCGCGGCGGCAGAACCTGACCGGCACAAACCTGAGCAGCGCGTTCTTTCAAATGACCCAGGTTCAGTCCTGTGGACTCTTGAGTTGATTGCATGGACTGAGGGACTGAGTTAGACATACTATCAGCTTCTCGATAGATGGCCTTGGCGGAACAAGGGGCGGGTCGGCCTGGGTTGTGCTTCATCCATTCCTTGATCCATTCGTTCCGAGATGTTGCTGAGTCAGTATAAGTCCCCTTCCTCGAGGATGAAGATGGCGGCGTTTCTTCGCGGGGTGATGACGGAAGCGAAGGTGAAGTCGTGATGAGACGGGACGATACGAAGCACGACGAGAGAGGTGCAAAGATGATATTATCTGTGTATAACTAGACAAGGTACTGGTGAGAGGCACTGAGAAATGGGCGTGAGGGAACTTACGTAGTACAAGAGGGCACGGTAAGTATTGTATGCAGCGCCTCGAATGATCACAGTTGAGTGGGGTTGAGATGCGCGCGATTGGGTTACTTCGAGTTGACTCTTAACAGTCAAATCGGGGACAGGACTAGGTGCTGATACAGAGGGAGAAATGAATCCCGACTGGGAACCTGAAACAGGACGATCAACTTGTCGGCTGTCCTGTTCATAAATGACTTCGGGATTTTGGAAAGACTCGTCACCATGAGGAGCGCTAACGTGTGCAAAATCTGTTTCGGATGTATCAGTCTGGGATGCCAGCTCCTCATCCTCGTCCGGTTCGAGGTAATCATCATCTTCATCATCCGAATCAAGAAAATCATCGACATAACCTCCACCTTCGCTTTGTGCAAGTGAGCCAGCGGCGCTTTGGTTCGTAGGTCTTGGTGTTTGTAATGGATTGTAATCAACCATCCCTTCAGCGAAATTCGTCCCAAGCACTAGGAATCCAATTAGCTGGACATATCAAAGAAGGTCGGGTGCGACATACTGTCTTCAAAATGTTCAGCTCTCTGCAACAACTTGCGCGATGCCCATATCCGCCTAGCCTTGCGAGGATTCTCGTTGCGGCGGCAAATCACAAATTCAACGTCGGAGTAGCGAGGATCGTCGAGAAGGGAACCGACTGTGTCGACAAGCGCCTTGGGAATCGACAGGCTGGGAGCAGGGGGTAGAAGGGACATGGGGCTGGGGGATGATGTGATAGTACAGACGATCACGAAAGCATCTTGAGTTTTTGCGCTTATCGACTGGTAGTAAACAGAATCTCTACGTGCAAATTGAGCCCTAAGGGGTAAATGGATAAGTCACCGTCGCCACAAGTCGAAGAAAGGAAAATACCATCCCCAGTTTGCTGTCTGAAGAAGCGGAGCTTCGGGGTTAGCAATAGACTTTACATAGATCCAAATTGGCGCACTTTATAAGAGAATGAGTGGTTGGAAGCTTCCTTAAGGTTGTGGAGAATGTTTTTCTCGACGCTGCGATGTGAGATGAGAACGCATGGTCAAGATGGGCGGAATACAGTTGACATACTTGCGCAGTTCGAAGCAGAACTTGAATATTCCCTCTCGAACCCACTTTCCAGAGTCTTTCAATGCGGCCTCTCTCTCCGTGGCGGTGGGCTAGTCTACGTCAGGCACCAAACAAACCAAACTGCGGTGTGTCGCACCTCGCAAGCCAGAAATAGACTTATGTATCCTCCACCCTCTGCTGCTCCAGGAATGTCTTTCGGGGTTCCTGCGTTCGCATAGAACAAGATCTACTCATCACAGGTCAATCGTACAGTTTACAAACACCACAACATCTCCTTACTTGCCAGCGCCCGCCACCAAACTTGGGCGATTTAACAGCCTTCGACTTTGCATCCCCCTTGGATGAATCGAACAGGTGCTTGAGATTACGAATAGTCCATTCAAACGTGAGAGAGCAAGATTCACTGCAGTCAGACTCCTGTGGGTCCAATTGACTCATGGAATTTGGTGGTGTTGAATCAACTCGAGTTGTTTCCGAAAAGCCGAAGGACAAATTCCAAAAAAGGAATAAGTCAACTAAATACACGATGACATCACTTTTTACCGGCCAGCATTCTCCGGAAATCATCCTGACCCTTTACCCCCCCAGCACCGCTTGGCCCGCCTTGACTGGAGAGGGTGCTCTCACCTTTCGCGCCGGGGCGGCGCGAAGACCCTGGCCCAGCCTTCTGTCGAGACGATCCTGCTTTTCTTGGAACAAACATCCCCCCGGATTTCGGAGTGGGCACGGACGTTTCTTGGCCACCCTCTTCACTCAACCGTAGTGTGTGAGCGTTGAAGACTATTGGCTCCGTCCGGAGAAGCAGTTTTCCCGCTTCCTGAATTCCGCCATCCCGTCAGATCCAGTTTTGTCAAGAAAAAAATCTGAACACACCGCTGCACTTTCCAGCTCGGCAATTGCCTCGTATTTATCCGCAAATACTTCCAAGCGCTTAACCGATGCAATCTTTTCAAGAGTCTGTTGCAACAGCCCCTCTTGGGTATTGGGAGGAAGCCCGCGAATTCGGACGGAACGCTGTCGGATTTCAGCTGTCCGGGTCAGGCCCGTTTCGGCAATCGTTCTGAGGAGCAACGCGTCAGATTGATGGAGGACAATGTCTGATAGATGTCCAACTGACCTATGGCGGGCCCGCACACGAGGGTCTGCTAATGTAACCGCAATTCGGCGTTTTTTCAACTCGTGGTTATTTGCACTCAAAGCGGCTCGAGCATCATCCTAAAGAAGATCTAGTGAAGATTTCGCGTCTACTGATCGTAGATAAACGGACTTACCGGATTCTCGTACTCAACGAATGCATAACCCTTCGCGTGGCCATCTCCCTCTGCAGCCATCCTGATATCCTTGACCTTGCCGTACTAAACCGGGTGTCAGATGCCGAATAGACCCGGAAAGGGAGTAATACCCACTGTTTGAAAGACTTTTTCCAGGTCGGCCTTGGTCGTAAACTTGCTTAGACCAGCAACATAGATCTCCCTCTCGTTTGCATCGTGATCTGTCCTCTCTTTCTTACGCTCGGGATTAGATATGTATACGTTGATCGGTTTGCCTGGCTCCAGTTCACGATTGTGCAGTTCTAGAGCTTTCTCCGCGGCGTCCTAGACGAGGGCCGTGGTTACGACGTCAACCTTGGGTGATCCGTAGTCGACAGCGACTATATCACTTACTGGAGATGTGAATTGAACGTAGCAAAACCTTCGAGTCGCTTTGAATTTCTTGCTGGGCCACCGGGTCTCAAATATTGACCCATACTTCAATAAATGGTCATTAACCATGGTTCAGGCTTAGTCGTTTCCAGCTCACTTTTCCAAACAAGTTTCTCATGTATGGGTCATCTGCCGACTCGGGGAAATTGGTAACATAAAGGGTAGATTTCCAAGCCATGTGCACGGCGACTTCTTGGCCGTTTATCCTCTTCTTGTCCTTTGTCAACGCCATTGGGATGCTATCCTAAGATCATTTCAGCAGAATTCAAACGCCGCAGGTTTGCCAAGGCAACGCACTTACCTTTTCGTAAAATTCGACAGTCGCAACCAAAGCATCCGGGAGGGGAGTAATTTTCACTTCTTTCACATTTCCACACTTAAGGAAAAATCAGTGCTGAGCTTCAAAAGGATGCGGGGTACTCTCACATCTTTAAAAAGCTTGAAGAGATCTTCATCTACAACATCGTTGGGAAGACCAGCAACAAAGATGGTACAGTTCTCGCGGTCCCTCTTGAGAGGTGGCGGTTTTGGTTCTCAGGGGCGAGTCAGCCGAAATTGGTCAGGACTGAGACACACAGGACTCACCAGTCTTCACTTTCTTACTGCTCTCTGTAACGGGAGGCTCTTCTTCAGCGGTGCGTTTGGTACCTCGGCTCCCAGCCTGAGTTCCTCCAACTTGGGTATCGACGTCCATAAGCGCAGCAACGGCAGCAGAAGTGCTCGACCTTGCCTGTTCTGACACTGTAGCGCCGGCGGCGTCCTGAATAACCTCTAAAGCTTGAGCCTGTAGTTGCATCTGGTATCCAGCCTCTACTTCCTATCCCGATTACGATTGAGTATAAAGTATGACGTCAACGGCAAATGGAATCTACCTTGGCCCGATTGTTTGAATATTGTGCCCTAAGTACTTTCTCTGAGCAAACATCTATATCGGTCACGCTTCCGTGCTGCTGCTCGAAGGTTATCCATGCTTCCCAAATGGCCTCGGGCCAATCGATTTGCTTCTTATAGACATCGCTGAAAACACTCCGAGCCTCATCATACTGCTGATGTTTTCTAGCGAATTGTGGATTAGAGAGAAATAGTAGAAAATTAAAAGAGATACACACATCAGGGCGTCGGTATAAGCTGTCCAAGCAAGGTAGCTGGTCTTCTGGCGCTTTGTCACTGAGCGCAATACCGTCAAAGCCGCGTCCGGCATCTGAGCTAGGCATTCATACTAATTGCAAAGGTCGGTAAGTTCCACTAAGGACTGTACATAGAAGCGAAATAAAGTGGACTCACGACGTCAACAAGGACTTTCTCAAGTCGCATTCGAGAATCTCCGGCCTTTGAAACTGAATATTGTGTAGGTCAGTGATGGGTTTGGGGAGATGGCAGGATGACCATACTTTGCAACACCATTTCAATGCCACTTTCGAGTATACCAATCATAGTCGCCAACCCATCCTCGTCAGACTTTCCATTCTCTATTCTCCTCCTCTCGTATCCAGCTCTCGCGAGAATGACTGGAATGAGTTGCTCAGGATCTTGTTGAACCACCTTGGTTTCCAGCGCTTTGGTGAATACATCGTGGACTGTCTCTTTTACTTCTTCGCTTCTCTCTTCTTCGTCCGTTTCCGTCTCCGCTTCAAGAACGTCATCCTTTCGTTCCTAGAATGGAGACTTGTCAAATGAGGTGTGGTGTGGTCAACCCCGACACGTACTATGATTCTCATATACCGGGCCCAGACCTCACCAGATGCAGGGACACTGCGAGCTGCCCTCTGCACCACTTGAAGTTCCACGTCGAGTCCCACTTCCCCCGACCTCTGTACGAGAATTCATGTATAGTTCAAACAGGAGATCATGATTCACTTACTGCAGCATCTAGATATCCTGTCCAGAATGAACGTAGCGCCTCCTCTGCCCTCGCCTCTCCTTTAAACCTCCGTGACGCTGCGTCTGTTATAGCGCGCTCGTAAATTCCACCTGCAGTGAAGAAATCCATATGTCCTGCTCTCCATTCACATGCAATACAAGCCCCATAGGCCTGAAACGAGGGGGATTGCCGCTAAAAGAAGCTTAATTGTGACAATCGATTGAAAGTGCAAAAAGGCTCACCAATGCAGTCTCGAAGGGTTCCCTTTTTTCCCAGGAGCGATAAGCTTGACTGCGTATCTTTGAGGCAGCGACGAGAAGGCTTTCATACTCAGTTGGGGGTTTGTAGTTGGTGGTGAAGGAAGAGTAGGATTGGAAAGTCTCGTCATTGTCTAACACGCGATTAGCAAGAGATTCTGTTTTTCTTCAAGAGTAATTACTTGAGTGAGGTTGACGGAGACGATTGAGAAGGAGTTCCTCGACGCGTTCCACAGACAAAGCTCTAAAAACTAGGTGAAGAATTTAAAAGCGAAGGAAATTGAGGTAGTTACCTTTCCGCCTTCAGTGTAGATGCGAGCCTTTCCAGTTCCCAGTCACGTTGGACATCCCAAAGCAAAGAGCTCTAGTCAAATCAGCTAAAACACCAAGCGCGAAGATAAGACGTGGGTACCTGAGTCAAATGGTTTTGACCTTTGAGAACAATACATGCCATTGTCTCTCGCGTCCATTCTTCGGAGAACATGTTGCCAAGGTCCGCTGGTTTCATTTCTTTGTCATCCCTATGGTATTTCTCGTAACGGTCAAGGATGAGCTGTAGATGCTTTTGTAATAAGGGAATAGCTGATCAGTCATTAGTCCAGGCAGGTCATTGCGGATATTGCTGTATATACTGACACAAATAGTCTTTCTCGGCTCGTTCGTAGAGAGCAAGGAGTTCTTCTACACCGGAAGCGGTGTCCAAATCGACAGCATGTTCCTTCTGATCCAAGAGGGGAATCCATACATGCTCAGGATCGGCAGCGAGAAATTCGGTCATCATTTCCATAGCTGACTTGAGCTCAGAGTTAAGTGCCGGGTCTGACTGGGCAATCTGGATATGTTGGGCGTGTAAAGAGACATTGTGAGGCTGCTCAGCTATGGCTGACAAGATATTGCTAAGAGCATTGAGAGAGTCATCCATGACGCGCTGACTGTGATCTCGCGTCCAGAGCAATGCCGATGGTGGCCAATGACCAGGTCGACTCCGAAGAAGATCACGTGGTGTGACAGCTGACACTGCCACTACAAACATATCCCCGCTTGGCATCCATTCTAAGGCAGTTAAGCCCCTGTTTATGGTGTCTTCAGGTCGCTCTTGTTTTCAAGTCTTACAACAGTGACTCAGTCTGACGGCGCAGCAAGCGCGTCTCATACCCAGGAATCGACGACCGTTTGTTTTTGTCCAAATACGGTAGCCATGCGAGCCTCACGCCCAGAGGTCGCGGAAGCCTGCAAGCTGACGGGCTGAGACGCTGAGGTCATTTCGAAGCACAGCACTACGCCCCGGGAATACAATTGTGAATTACAGCGTCTTCGTGGTTCATAAACCTCCGACATTCCGTGCCGAATATTGCTAAAGTCTCCATTCCAAGCAGACTCTCTTGCGCCAGGGGAATGGAAATGACTTTCCGAATCTTATAAATTCCTGTTCCGCCTCTGCCTCGCTCAAGGACCCCTCTCCTTGTGCCCCTCCTTTACGTCTCCCGCCATTATTATCTTATATTATGCCGTCTGCACTTCGAAGGACACAAGATCGCGCTTTATACCTCAGTCGTTCCTTCGCTAATGCGCTGAAATCCAAGTTCATGGGGCAATCGCAGTGAGTCTTGAGTTGATCTGAGTTGACCAAGTTCCGCTAAAACGATTGTTAAGTGCTTCAAAGCCATATATTTACCCAAACCACGATCATATCAGTCGACCCAGACACCTTCGACGGGCCGCGGCAGCACCTATTGTTGACCTTTACAATGGCCCTTACTGCTACGCCCACCGTCATTTTATTCACCGACTACCCATCGAGCTCCTCTCCCACATATTTGTTCTCGGTGCTGAAGAAGACCCTCACTTACCTCTCTCAGTTTCCCAGGTCTGTCGATCCTGGCGTCACATTGCACTTTCAACCCCGACTCTATGGCGTCGAGTCGTCTTGAGCCCACACGAGTACATGTGGAGGGAGCGCATTCGCCGTGCACGGGCCTGCACCCTTGATATAGAGCTTCTTCCGACGGCTCTAACACCAATTCGACCACGCCCTCTACACTACTATCCCCGCAGGCATCTCGATTTTTATTCCGTGCAATGGCTTATGCAGATCGCCTTGCCCCATATACATCGATGGCGCTCGCTCGAAGTGATCTTTACGGAACAGTCTCCATATCTTTTGAACGCCGCGCTATCCTTCTTAGCCGATCTCCCTTCTCCTCCTTCTCTGCTGGAGATAACCCTGATCCATCGCCTCAATGAAGATCCCCAACCATTCATCCTGTTCAATGGATATGTGCCCTCTCTTAGGAGGCTTGTACTCGACGGCCCTCGATTGGCGCTATTCCCAGAGATGCTCACTAATCTTACCTTTCTTGATTATACCCACCACCGCTTCAGCACAGGTTCTGAAGCCATTCACGAGATTCTCTCCTTTCTCTCACTGTGCCCCAAGCTTATCTCCTTTCGCTTGCTCTTCCCTCATCAATTCACCAATCTCACCTCTGTTTATCATAAACCTCCTCGCCCTAATTCTCGAGTATCGCTTCCCTCCCTGAACCAACTGCATTTGGCGCTCGATCCGAACTCTCCCGACGTCCCCTATGAGCTTGCTCTCCTCCTGTCTCATTTGTCAACCCCCGTTTTACACACAATCAAGTTCATTGACCCCGGTCGACGACAAATCCCTTTCCCAAACCTGAAGTCATTTTTCTGGATGTACGCGATCCCAAGGTCTCTACGGTTCATTCACATCGAAGGAGGATGGTTTGATCCAGGTATGGTTGATCCCATAGTAAAATCATTACCCAGACTGCGAAAGGTGATCGTTCGCCGGGGAGGAAGAGGTTCTGAACGCGTGGTCTACAATGAGACCCAGGCAGGTACCCTGCGGAGAAACGACCCCTATTATCGGGAGAATGTTCATAAGAGTGGGGGAAGGTTTGTGCATCCTGTTGCTCCACAAATGAATGGATCGGTAAGCTATCAGGAGCCCTCGAGTTCGCGTCGACATGGAACACGCCAAAGGGTTTCCACCTATCCATACGGCGCGCAAGCAACCTCTCCTTACAGGACTGTCACGACTTCCGCTCGGCCTAGTGTACTACGCTAATATATGTACTATATCGTTTACTAGCAACTCCACATTCCTTTGTCTGATTTCAAACCCTTGCTTATCGCAATATCACTCTCCTTGTATTTTTACCAATCCTTGTCTCTCGCTCCCGCATTGTATATAGTAATTGTGTTTCTTGGCACATGTGCCCCGTTCTGCGAACCTTAATTTAAATAAATATGTCTACAACTCTTCATACTCAGCTTTGATGTGAAGAAGCCCCTGTTAACGGGCCGTTGCGCCGACAAGGCAATAAGTCTCGCGGGCCGCAAACATATGATCAACGATTTTCCAACATGAACGTCACCATCCGGAATGACTTTATTTAACGGGACCAAGTTATCCGATTTGCTTCTTATACTTTGTTTGCTTCCTGCGATCTACTTGAACTGATAATTGTCGACCTAGTCACCTGAACAAACTGAAGATGGCCGATATGCATAGCACCTACTTCCCCAAGAATCTTTTTACTCTGGAAGGCCGGATTGCTCTTGTTACAGGAGGAGGAACGGGCATTGGTTTGATGATCACCCATGGATTTGCTGCTGCTGGGGCGAAAGTTTATGTTACCGGCCGGAGGCTCAGCGTCCTAGAGAGAGTGGCATCGGAATGGAACCAACTAGGAAAAGGTGGCAAAATCATCCCGTAAGTTTATTTAAGAGCTTCCCATATGGCATTTGGGATTCACTGTGTCTCCAAATGTCACAGCCTGCAAATGGACGTTACAAACAAGGAAAGTATCCTGGCCGGGAAGAAAGTAATTGAGGAGAAGGAGGGCAAGCTGCATGTTCTTGTGAACAAGTAAGGCATATATAAACCTATCTCAGGCATCCATGATTTGAACGAAATAATCTAGTGCGGGTCAAGTAGGCCCTGTTTCTCAGTTCATGGAGCAGCCAGATGCACCGGAGCTCAAGAATGCTGAATCTCTTGGAATGGGTCTATTCAACGAATCGCTCGAGGGCTGGGCAGATCTCTATGCCATTAATACCTTCTCCATTTTCTTCGTCACCAATGCTTTCTTGGGATTGTTGACCAAAGGATCAGAGGATGTCAAAGATTATTGGAGCAGTATTATCAACATCACGAGCATCAGTGGTCATATCAAGCTTGCACAAAATCACGTACGTTCTCCAGAGAGATACGAAGGGGGCTAAAGTTGAATCTCTTGTCACAGTTCTGCTATAACAGTGCCAAGGCTGCCTCGTCGCATTTGTCTAAGATAATGGCTTCGGAGTTCCACCTCAAAAAGATACCTGTTCGCATCAACACGATTGCACCAGGAGTTTATGCCTCTGAGATGACTGTCGACAAGTTTACCAAGGAGCAAGTCGATATGGTCGGTAAAGGTATTTCGCCTGTACCTATGGAGCGTGACGGAACGTGAGTGGTTTTTGTGGGTATGATTAGATTGTCTTGCTCATATTTTGGCGTAGGGGTGAAGAGATGGCAGGAACTGCACTTTATCTAGCTTCCAGGGCTGGAGGCTACACAACAGGTCAAGATATCATTATCGACGGCGGTTATGTCGCTGTTAACCCCGCAGTTCATTAAGCTAAGCGTGGCTGACAGTCGATTAGCCCCACTGATCTTAAACTCACGAGTCGTAGTTATATAAATAAGGGATTATCTAGGAAGAACATGATTGCCGGTCCACAGCTGCAGTAAATTAAGTTCAGCTACGCAATGTGTTTTTCGATCGGGAAACGGCGTCAGCCGTTCCCGCATCCCTGTTACTCATCACCCTCTTGTCTACCTGAACCATTGGTGCCGGAGCTGAAGAGGGGAAATTGCCAAAGATTGCGGTGCATGCGAGCCTTGACAAAAAACAAGGCGAGTCAATTGTGACCCCGTTCAGGACGCTCGTGAATACTGAAGTCTTGCTCGGCATCTGGGGTTGATTGAGCTACGTCAGGCTCGAAAAAAAGACTAAATCCTTGAATGATTGATATTCTTCTCTATCGACGAATAACGTAGAAAAGGCTTAGTGCGACAAGCCACCATCTCCAGTATTTACTAGTTCGTTAATTGGCGACTGCGCGCCGTTCTAGGGCACAGGCGAGCTAGGGCACATGGCTGCTTTTTGCCGGTGCTTAGTCCAGGTGTCACTACCGCAACACGCGCAGCCTGGTGCTATTTTTATACCGTCCGAGTCTCTATCCTCTGAAGACAATCGCATATCGAAGCAATGCGTGGCGGCATACTGCTGCCTTTATCTGGCCCATCAAATGCTCGTAGAGTTCCTGACAGAAGTTAAAAAAGGCTGGCGGGTTGATATATATGATGTCTGCAACCATCTGTCTCGTCTCGCATTTTGATTTTCGTTCCAATTTTTCGACCGACAGCAGTCACCGTTGTCGCCATTCAGAACAAGTGGAGACAAAACAATGGTCGCTCGTGTCAATCAAATGGGGGAATCAGATCAAAACCAACATGCGCGCTCGATACCAGGTGTCACGAACATTGTCTGCGGCGAACGCCTTTTTGATCATTCATGCCTCAGAAGAGGAGGTGACGGCGAACCAACTTGGGAGGACAGCATGCTCCAAAGCCTCGAGGCGCTGTGCTAATCCGCGACCGCCGTATATTAATACTTATAGCGAGAATATAAGGAGATTGTAGTGCAGATCTGCCGAGCGCCCTGTCGAACCTCGTGAGAAGACCTGTCCCTATTCACTGAGCCTCCCAAACTTGGAGATCGAACGGGTACGGTTCATCTTTCTTTGCTCTTCTCCCTAACCATGTCCCGTCCCCATCGTCGTTCACGGCAGCAGCAGCAGCCTCAGCAGTATGCAGTAGTTCCACAAACAAGTCCAAGTCGCCACGGGAGCTATTCTAGCAATGGACATCAGCATTACCCCTACCAACATCAACAAGTTCAACCAGACTACCAATATCAGCAGTATCCACAACAGTATCAGCAACAACTGCAATACACATCTCACGTTGGAGGACCAAGGTCGCCTCCTCCGCCTCGGTTACCCACGGTGCAGAGACATGAGAGTCGAACGTCTGGGAGGACGGGGCTTGCCATGGGAGTAGCGAGTGGAGCGGTTGGTGGAGGCTATGGGCCTTATGCTGTGAGTATTTTAAAGGGGGTTTTTGGAGACAAAGATCTGATTT
>KQ962167.1:375170-394524 GCA_001563735.1 Leucoagaricus sp. SymC.cos | reverse complement strand
GCGTCCGATGCATCGCTAGAGACTTCAAATCCCTCGTATGAAAAGGAGCATGTTCATGTACCGCCTCCACCGCCAGTGCAACCCACGCAGTCAATACCTCAATACTTGTATGACAAGGACCCTGACCTAGACGATGCCTTGCACGATCCTCGCCCCGACCCCTCGTTTGACTCTTGTACGATATTTTCGCTACGAGGATGGGTGAACGCCGTGGCTCTTGTCCTCATAGTGGTTGGGCTGGTCACACTGTTTGCTGGCTATCCGATCATACGATTTTTCACGCACCCGGCAGGTCGAGTGCATGGGTTCAATATTGGCGGAATTAATGGATCAGGGCAAATACCGGACCTCAACCTTCCGTCGCTTATAGATCCGGACACACCATTTGATGCATACACTCGGACTGGAAATGATGGAAAGAAATATAATCTGGTGTTTAGTGATGAGTTTGAGACGGATGGCAGGTCGTTTTATCCTGGGGATGATCCATATTGGGAGGCTGTTGACCTGCATTATTGGTATGTTTCGTGCTTTTCAAGCAGATTTATATTAAAAGGGGTTTAGGCCCACTGGTGATTTGGAGTGGTATGATCCAGGTGTAAGTTCTTGACATTTTGACTTCAGCGTTTAGACTAAGGTTTCGCAGACCATCACAACTGCTGGCGGGAAACTTGTTATCACGATATCGGAGAAAACAAGTCACAATCTTAATTTTGAAAGCGGTACTTGAGTCCTTCTCCCTTGGTAGAACGAAGCTTACGCAGCTTTTGTTAGGTATGTTGACCTCATGGAACAAATTTTGTTTCAATACAGGTTACGTGGAGATGTCGATTAGTATGCCTGGCTCACCAAAAGCACCAGGTCTATGGCCAGGTCCGCCCTCTCCCATTTCAATTCATTCACCTTCTTGACTCTGTGATTTGTATCCAGGTGCTTGGTCTCTAGGAAATCTAGTGCGTAAATTTACTCGCTCGTTTACTTCTATTTTAACACCTTTCAGGGACGAGCGGGGTATGGAGCAACAACAGAAGGAATGTGGCCCTACAGTTACGACAGCTGCGATTTGGGCACCTTCCCAAACCAAACCGCTCGAGATGGAACTCCAGAAGCGGCGACGACGGGCGGTAAAAATGATGGACCGCTCAGTTTTCTCCCCGGGCAGAAACTCTCAGCATGCACATGTCCCGGCTCCGACCATCCTGGCCCTTCTGTTACCACCGGACGAGGTGCTCCTGAAATTGATATCATCGAGACACAGGTTGACGTGTCGAGATTCGTCGGTCAAGTGTCTCAAAGTTTCCAGACCGCACCTTATAATTACAAGTATCAATTCGACAACAGTTCGTCAGCTACGACGATCTATGACCCATCAATCACCCGATTCAACACTTATACCGGAGGCATATATCAACAAGCGATCTCCGCTCTCACAGATATCGACAGTGCTCATTACAATGGTCAAGGTTACGCTGCCTACGGTTATGAGTGGTGGTACGACTCGAGGAACAGACAAAATAGTTTCATTACTTGGTACAGTGATGGTAAACCAACGTGGACAGCCACCTCTGCATCAACCGGACCCGATTCGATTTCGGAAGTCAGTCAACGCATAATACCAGAGGAGCCCATGGTATGTTTCAGACTAGCTGGTTGACAGCTTTGATACTGATGAGCTTCCAGTACCTCATAATGAACCTTGGGCTTGCACCCAGCTTTCAGCTCCAGGATTACAAGCACCTCCAATTCCCATCCAAAATGTATATCGACTATGTACGAGTATACCAAAGGGAGGGAGTCAAAGATGGTGTCACATGTAACCCCCCAAACAGGCCGACAACTGATTATATTCAGAAGTCTGTAAATTGTTTCTAATACCTTGGGTCTCCCACTCACCACTTACTAGGCATATCCAAGCATATACTAATCCTAATCTGACGACCTGGGCTTCGGCAGGAAATACTTTCCCCCGAAACCGACTTTACGACGGTTGCTAATCCCTCATGGTTTTCTACGAATATTATGGACACATACTTTTGCTCTCTTTACGCACGATATCTCGACGACCCATTTACATACCCTTCGTTCAGGATGACCCCCATACTTGTGGTTCCGTAAAGGACCCTTTTCGCTGTTGAATTTGCTTTTAGAGCATTTATCGCTTTACCACGGGGTGTATTCTCAAGGTATGCACATGAATGCATACATGCGTACGACTTGCACTCCCATTTTCGCATTAGTTTAGGTGTACGAATTCGAAATGTGATATTGTAACATACATATGTTGAACATGCACTTAAAAGTGTGGAATAAAAATAACTTGACTTTGTGGTTGGTACACAGGTTGTTGCCTCGTTGCCTCGAGGAGCTTCAATGACGCGACACCATTTACAAGGGTTGAAATTGTTTGACGCGCAGGGCATGGGTGCAGGGAAGGTGACAAGTTACCAATTCGGGAAATCTCACACTCCTCCCCTCTTGCATGTCGCTTCCATCCCCTTGGCGGACTTTCTGAGCCTTCATGGCCTCCAAGGATGATAGACAACTCGATAACACGCTCGCGGGACTTCCATCTCAGATCATCCCGGACCACTCACGGTGCGCGCCAAATTTATCTATCTCATGTTTTCAATTAATCCCTAGCGTACCTTCTAGGCGGTGGCCAACGAACGGAGGGAACGGAGGAATCCCGATTGCTATTCCAGGTACCACCTCAAGGCCAAAGGGCAATGCTGCTGTCTATAATCCATACTCAGCCATCGGAAGCACCTTGAGGAATGGCCCTCAAAGTCGAACGAATCGAACTGCGAATCAAACATTACTGAGTTCGACTACCACAAAGCACTCGTCGCGTTCATCTCCACGAGATACTACTTTCGGACAGTCACTTCCTCCAAACTCGCTATTGCGGCATAGGGGCAAGGGTGTGTGATGTATACCGCTACGAGCCAATTGCGAAGTGACCCATATAGCTGTTATTATAGGCAAAGCTTTTGAGCCACGAAGTCGACCAGCAAAAGAAGTCATCGACGTTGACGCATCAACCGATGATCTTGACATCCTTTCAACCTCGCCTCCAACGACATCTCGTTATTTCGCAGCGAAACCAGACTCAACTTCTCAAGCGAACGGGGACGGACCTATGATCGGACCTTCATTAGTTGAGGATGGCGAGCACACGCAAGCTCTACGAGCTAAGTTCGCCAGTCACGAAGCGGGTTCAGCCTATGCATCAGGTCGTGATCTTCAGCGACGGAGTTCCTCACCGATAGAGTTGTTTCCAGAGGATGAAGTGCAGGAGAAGTCAGTGGAAGCAAAAACACGGGTGCAGGGGATGGCGGCCGACTACGATGCTAAGGTGATAGAAGGAATGAGAGTCGTCGATTTCAAGAAGCTTGACCGCACTGGACGGTCGTCAATGAAGGCGAGAATGCAGCCCAAAGGCGGCGGCGGACCTAAAGTAACTTTACCAAAGTTTCAAAACTTATCGATAAACAGTTCTCATCATTAAATCCAGGCCTTATCCATAGAGATTATTACAGACAGACCGAGACGGCAATCAGAGTCAGGCATTGCACCATCTAAACGCAAGGCCATTGTCTCTAGATTACCGATCTCAACACTTATGATTGGAAGACGACAACTGAAAGATTCTCATTGTGTCGCTCTCGATGACGGCGCGAAGGCTATGACCTTCGAGGGGAAGTTCAAAGAATCGATTGGACCTATTGCAATCTCATCAATCAACTTCGCCGGCTTCCAGGTAAGCAGACTTTTGAACGATAGGAGTTTGACTAGAATTGGCCAAAGTACACAGATCCTTTGCAGCTCAATGAGCTTTCTCGCTCTACCATGTCAGCTGTTGTTTGCTATCTGGAGTCGGCGCCGACAATGGAACAGGGATCCTGGGCGTCAGATTACGGTGGAGTTTTCAGCCCTGGTTAGTTGAATTATCCTGAGAACAAAAGTGTTGCTGATTAGTGGTCAGGGACTGGCAATAACAACGGACAGATTTCCATGCTATTTGACACTACAGAGGAACAGTGGAGTCTAACAGCGTATCGTTCGTTTGTCACGAAATTGTCCGGCTGGTTATCACTTCCTAGATCCAAGGTGGCAATTTTGCGTCTTGGGTGAGCCTATTCTTCGAGTAGCTAAGATTGAGTTTAATTACGACCTTTAGGGCTGCCACAACTCTATGGAAGACTCTCACAAGATCCGAATATGAAAGTGAACAAGGGCAAAAGTTTCGTTTCGGCGATCTTGATGATCTTGGGGAATCAGTTGAAGAGCTGAAAATCTTACCAGACAGGCAGAGCTCAAAAGACTCCCGGTTTCCCGAGGCGGAGGTAGCGTAGGTACTTTTTTCTAAGAATTGCGGATGACGTGCCAAACACGGTTGGATATGTTCTAGCGCAAGGAAAAAACAAGTTGATGAAATTCAAAAATTCCGCGAATCGCCGGCCAGTGATTCTCTGATTTCTGCTCGGAAGCGACCCTCCCCACCCGATAGGAGAGAGCAAACTTCCTCAGAAATCGTCATCACCCATCCTCCGTTAGTTTATTTTCTTGTCTCTCACTCCAAATTCTACTGACTTGGTTACAACAGTGCAAAGAAGCAGCGCGTTGAACCTTCTCAACCCCTCCGGCGATCCAGCAGAAGGCAAGAGAAGTCACCAGGTGACGATGCCGATGAGGTGTAGGTGACCTCTTTTAGCAATGAAGCATAGCTCACATGGAACAAAATAGTATTCTGGTCTTCCCTTTTGGTGTTCCTGGGGCCATCAATGTGACCAAAGGTGATCTTGCCCGCCTTCAACCTGGAGAATTTTTGAATGATACATTGATCGAATTTGGGCTGAAGTGGGTGGTACTGGTGATTGTGATGAGTTGTTTATTTACCGCGCATCTAGGGCATGGCTGAAAGAGTTGGAGATTGAAGATCCTGAAGTTGCCCCGCAAGTGCACGTATTCAATTCGTTCTTTTACAAAAAGTTGAATAAGCGAAAGTAAGGTGTTTTCTTTGACTACCGAATACGGAAATGCTTAGGTGGAACAGTATCAAGGAAGGTTACGAGAGTGTGCGTAAATGGACTTCCAAAGTCGATATATTCAGCAAGAAGTACATCGTGGTTCCCATCAACGAACAGTGCGCATCCAAATGTTCGTCTGTTCTCATTGCTAATTGCGCTACTTTCAGTCTGCACTGGTATCTCGCCATCATTTACGAGCCGGAACACACCTTACAACCACCACCTCCCTCACATACCCCACATACCAACGCTGTGACAAGACAACAGGCCCGTGAGATTCAGGCCGCGGAACAGCCGCTCCAGGTTGAAACTGAGTCATCTACCACTGAATCAAAGCTCCAAAACGTCATTGAAATCGTTGAAACTCGAGCTGACCCAGATGATGATTTACTAGATGGGATGAACAGTGAAACAGAAGTTGAGAAAGCTGTCGCTTTCTCGGCATCCTGTTCAGTCACCACGACAAACGAACACTCATCGACGACCACTCCCACCTCGGAGCTCAAGGAAGCATGGGTCAATGAATCTATTAGCAGGAAAGAAACCCCAGAAATTGAACCGGGATCCCCCATGAACATCGACATTGAACTTCCGCAACCGGATGCCATTGATGGACCATCGAGATTTGGAACATCGGATGCGACCATGGGTAGCGGCAGCCACACGCCTATCGAGATCCCAGATGACTCTCAATCCACCGAGAACATTTACTCGGGAGTCACGCCTGCCAAATTTTATCGGAAACCGTTCACAAAATGGGGGGGTTACAGGGTTAATGAGTCTGCAGGAGAGCCGATCATTATTGGTGAGCCCCGGAAGAAGGTTAATGAATCGTTAGGGGAGCCAATAATCGTTGATGATACTGGGAAACAACAGCCAAGGTCCGTCGAGCTTTAAATCTTGACGCACTTCCAGGTTCAATGCATAGTCATAATTTAGGACAAAAATATTCATTCTCGATTCTTTGGGGAATCGACATCCACAAGCGATGAAGCAACTCAACAAATGGTTAGAACTCGAGGCGATGGACAAGAAAAAGGTGAAGAAGGTAACATCTGCCCTTTCCAAAATGGCCCAGGTATGTGTGTCAGATCCACTTTAAGCGATTCCAATAGCGTCTGAACTCGTTCAGGTACCCGTACAGCCGAATTTCTGTGACTGCGGGCTTTATGTTCTTCACTTCACGAAGATTTTCATGACTAATCCTCAGCGTTATTGTGACCTCATCTTGGTGTGGACCGCAGCTCGTTTGTTTCCCGGATCCCATTTGCTCACACTTGCTTTGTAGACGAAGGAAAGGTCTCCTATGCCGGATCGGCAAGAAGACTGGCATGATAGGCTTGTCAAAGATATGCGTGAAGAGCTTCAACATAAGATTCTGCAGTTTTCCGATGAGTGGCGTCAACTGCGGGCTGCTCGGGAAGACGAAAAGAAGAGAGAGCAACAGCAGCAAGAGGAAGAAGAGGAAGAAGATAGCGACGTTGCCATAGTCGAACATGTGAAACCGAGTGGGAGGAAGGGCAAGTCAGGCAAATCCTCTCGGACGAAGACTTGAGCACTTTACTTTCTTTTGGCATTCATTGGTACATTATTTTTTCTTGCTAACTTTGCTCACTTGTTCAGATGGATTCATTGGTACTCACTTAACTTTACTCCTCACGTTTAATTTTCTGTAGCTATACCTGCATTGTCGCATTTGTACTTTTACCCTTGCAACACAGTCATATATTAGCAGCCTACGTAAATTATGAGAATAGTATAGATCTGGGCTGGATGTGTTGCTTCGTACGGCGAAGTCGTGTGCAGCATCTTCCGAATACCCTTCTATTGATGACTGCACGGAAGGTGGACGTAGCAGAGGGAACGAAGAACACAGAACGGGTTTGGTCTACCATTGTCTAATTTATTTTTTTTTGACACTCTTAATCCTGATCACCTCGTTGCCGACGAAAATCCCCTACAAACAAACAATTAATTGAATAAGGTCGTCCTCCTGCTCGTAGAGAAATGACAACGCACCTTGCCCTTATACGGTTCTGGTTTCCTGTACTCCCGAATCCTTGCGGCAAACAATCCCAGAAGGTGTTTGTCTGTACACGACAAAATGATTTTCGTCGGGATAGGTGTCTCCGCTTTGATATACGGTGGAATTGGCACCATGATGTTGTGCGAATGGCCGACTTTCATATTTATCCGCTGAACATTCGTACTCACTACCGAAGCTCTCATGTCAGCCTCCACAGCAGCTCGGAAACCAACACCAACAAGGTAGAGAGGTACAGAAAAGCCCTCTGTCATACCCTGGATAGCATTGGCAATGAGTGTGCGCGTTGTTCCCCACATCTGTCTCTGCTCTTTGATCTCCGCATCCTCCACTGTCAGCGCAATGGTATTTGATTTGGGATTGGAGAGTTTCATGTATGGCCGGAGAGGCACAGAAGTTGTGCCGAGGGGACCAGTAATGGTGAGTTCGGTAGATGTTGGTGCAAGGGTGACGGAGAGAGGGTATTGAATGGGGTTTCGGCCAATATGGGAGACATGTTTGCTGAGGGAAGCAGAGGTGCCGAAGGAGCGGGCCAAGGAGCCAAGTGGTGGTCGCGCTAGCATTGGTGCTTTGGCTCGCGTACGAAAATGTCGGTCGGAGGCTACATAGTCTGTTTACTTCCGATACTGATGCTAAATAACGCGTCCTGGCGTGCATATTAAGGTTTACATCAAACAGTACTACTTCAATCTAAGCATTGTTCCTTGCAAAACGAGCACATAAGGCGATGTTAGGTACAAGGCAACCCGTAATATTCAATTTCATGAAAGTGAGGCCCCGACCAGCGTGGGTGCAACACAAACTCCATCTTTGGTCCGAATTCTATGAACGCTTTTTGTTGTTGGGTTCACCCAAGCAGCCTCTCGGGATTCGAGGGTGGTAAATCCTGGCTGAATGGTCTCAAAGATCTTCTTTTTCGGGTTCAGTTGAGAGAGTGGTGTAGTGTCTAGTGATGGGTTGATTTAGCTGATGCAAGTGGGTCGTAGACTAATCCGCTCACTCTCGAATTCAGCGCCCTCGAAATAAACCCGTTCGCCAGGCTTAGAACCCGGAGGTGGTTGGATCAGCTCAATACCACCCTCTTTTCCATCTTTCGATGTGGCCTGAAGTTCCAAATATTGAACACGAGCAGATGAGGAAAGAGATGGTCACGAACGGCAAGAACCATAGCAAAACTCTTGACACCACGCATGTTAGCCGGCTTCAAGTTACACTGTAGAGGATCGTTATCTGGCTCATAGAAGGTTCTACAAAATGGACATACTATGGCAACCAGGTACTTGTCCCGCATTTCCTCGATAGGAATGTAGTTTACAAGGCCGGATACCACGGTGCGGGGGCCGGTCTCTTCGCCAAGGTCGATTTGCTTGACAGAATATCAGCAAAATGTTAATGGAAAATCTACAGATGCCACACTTCAATGTACAAGCTATCGGCCTCTGGGTGCTTGATAACTGCTTCTAAGGTCAGAGAAATATTGGTCAAAAGGGCCAGGAGCTCACCATCGACAATATGACCAACACGAAGATCAATCATTGAAGGGATAGGCTCTCCAGTATCCTCAGCCACAGGCACAGCCTTTCCTCCCTTGTTCTTCTTTCCACCTTCCTCGTTCGCGGTAGCGGCATCCTTCTTCTTCTCTTTCTTCTCCTTCTTCTGCGCTTTCTCTTGAGCTGGAGGTGCTCGTGTCGAGGCCTCAGCTACAGGAGGGGCTTGAGTAGTAAGAGCAGCCGGGGAAGACTCCTGGGCGGGAGCAGCGGCTTTCTTCTCTTTCTTCTTTGTCTCTGTTTTTCTCTCGACGGCAGGCGCGTTGTCAAAGTCAAAGTGGACCAGACTGAACACAGGTGCGAATGGAGCGACAGCTGCCCGGATGGGTTGATGACATTGGATGTGGTCGAAGTAGCGAGTCACGCAAGGTGTGGCATAATGCTGGGCTGATTCCGCCTGTGACTGCGGGATGTCAAGGTATTTTAACCATTGTGCACTTCACGCTAAACGAGTAGAAACGCACGATGATAGAATAAAGGGAACCATAAAGAGCAACGTCTGCAGCAGAGAAGTAATTTGTTGCAACATATGTTTTCGGTAGAAGCACGGCATTGAGTTCCTGGAATTTAATCAACTCCAACTTCAGTAACATTGCCGAAAGAAGTCCATACCTTCAACCGACTCCCCGTGAAGTCCTCGTTGCTCTTTTCAATCCACCTTACGACTTCCTTCTGGTCGCTTTCGGTTTCGCCAATATACTTCTTCCCACTGTCAGTGACAGCGCTAACAAACTCCTTCACGGGCGACCTGAGCTTGGCAACGGCATCCAAGAAACTCGAGGACATGGCGCGTCTACGAATGAGTATCGATGGTCTTGAAATAACTGATAATCGAGTCAAGCATGCCATGATCATTCGGAGGAAAAGAGAGCACGTGACGTAACGCGAAAGGTCGCGGATCGAAATTTCCGATTTATTCTTTGCTCAGTTTACGCGACCCTCAATTGTTACTGTATCTATCTCTGCTCGTGGAGAAATTGTTTCCAACTTTCCTCTTCAAAAATTCTCCGAATATTATCGGCTGGCGTAATGGTTCCCTCTGGCTTTTCTCCTGAGCTTGGCGAATCCGGAATGCAGCATCGAGAGGCTTGACAAGTGCATTGAAATTTGGCTCGAAAAAGAATGGGATTCTAACTCGGTCAGTCCTATGAAACAGAGGCATATCAAATTGCTGCGTTACTCACGAAACACTAGATGATTATCCTGGTCAGATGTTTGACTCGTCGAGCAACACGCAGTGACGTACCGATAGTTTGATCCTCTGTGGACAACTCTATGCAACGTGGATCGGTACAAGCCATTCGTCCAGATCTCCCACACTGTATACAAGTCAATATCAGTAGCGATATGCTTTACAGTGGACGACTCACTTTCACCGATGTTGCACACGACACAACCCTCGATCGGATCAGCAGTTATCCAGATGCCTTCTTCAGCACCTTCCTCGGCAGGGAGACCAGATGTATCGCTCTGCCTAACGCCTGACCGTGGCAAGAATACTTGTAGTGCATTTGGCGTGGGATCAGCATACAGGAAGCTAGCGTCCTCGTTTAGAGGAACCTGTTTTGCGAGAAGATGAGCTACGCACGTCAAACAACCGTAATCCCTGTCCAAGACGACAAAGGTACGTCAATACCGCTTTATTAAGCAGAACCCAAAGCTTACTTGTGCGCCCCACAAGAAAACCCATCGTGATCGTTTGGCAGTGGGGGATATCCTTCCCACCTCAGTATATCAGGCAAACAAACTAGCTGAAGCACACTCACCAATTATCCTCATAACCCAGAAGCTGTCATTAACCTGCGCTCGAAGCTCTGCCCACTCCGCTTTGGTCATTCCAAGACCTTCGGCCATACTGCCCTCCTGTCAGAAACCATACATACCCGGTAGCGTACTCGTGATCACTCACGCTTCCATGACGATTAATCCCAATTTCTTCATCTTCTCGACCCACACTTCATATTTCTCTCTGAATGTTGGGACAGTAGGCCATTGATTCTCTCCCCATAAGGGTTTCGTCTTATCCGGATCCTCCACCGGCTTGTAAAAGTCTATACCCTCATGATTATCTGCCTTTCCATTCGTCACATTCTCCTTCAATCTTTGGTACCCTACAGCAGATTGCTTGTTACGCGTAGACTCAGATTGTCGGAGATGTGTATGCGCTCACCTCGAGCATGGTCCTGCTTACTCAAAGAAATCTCATCTTTCTCTTCCAACGGAAGCCCAAAGAACTCTCGACCAAGTCTCGCCAGCTCCTCTGGCTCCTTTGGGTTCACGTACGCCGCGATGTTCAAGTAAAAGAAACCGTAATTCATGCATGCGTTATGAAGGGCATTCGCTGTCTCCTTCCTTGCCTCGGGTGAAGAGCCTTCGTTAAGCAGGGGGGCGACATCGATGATGGGTAACTTGTCCAACGGTGGGGTTAAAGGCACCTCCTTAGTAGTTGCCATGATTGGGTATATCTGAGTTCAAAGAGATGACAGACCGGTGGAAGGTTCTGGAGCGCCGAGTGAGCAGTCAGAGTTCAAGTTGTTGGTCAAGGTATGACACATTCCGTATCTGTGTCTCTCCCAGCAGGGACACTTCCGGGGAATCTTTACTATATGTGTCCACTTCCTTTTAAGCGAGATAAGATAACATTTCTCAATCTGACGAGTAACAGTGTTTCTCCGTTAGCCAGGGCTCTATCAGGACAATGCCGAGTGATAAAATGCCTGAAAACCAATGTCCAGCGAACCTCAGAAATACATGACAAGACACGCGTTATGAGGAAGGGCTACAAATACAGTAATCCTAGACAGCTATTCGACAGCAATGAACGACGAAGCGTACATGAAATCTATCACTCTAAACAGCATTCTCCTTGGTTTCATTTCCCGTCGAGTATATCGTCCGACCTGGAGGCGGGACAGATGAGGACGATGTGCCTGAGGCTGCGGTATGGCTTTCCCATGGTACGTCTGGTGGAGGTCTACTATCAGGACCAGCTGATGAGGTCGAGGCTGTTGGTGCCAACTTAACACCGGAATGATTCGTCCATTGACCTTCAGGAGGTGTATCAATGGTAAAACCACCAGGCCCATGTAGAAAGGCACTCCCGGGGCCTGTCAAAGGTCGCGACGGCATTTTTGCGGTGTTTTGGCCAGATTTAGAACGAGGTTTCTTGGGATGACCCTTCTCATACTCTATGTACGCTCTAGGTGTGTAGTCATTGTTGTAATCGGTGCGGGGGGAAGCGGGGGAGGTATGTTCAGACCGTGGGTCACCTTCGTAGCTAACTTGATTTTCATGAGCCGAGAAAGAAGGCCTGTTCGGGTCTGGAGGATTAGGTGCTTCGATGGACTCGGGGGTACCATTTGATAAAATTCTGGACGGCTGGGACGGTTTTTGTCGAGATTTGTCAGTTGGAGCCCAGCTATAGAATTTGTTGGCCCTTTCCTTCCATTCCTCATAGGTCTCCCCTGGTTTCATGTACAGAGGCTGGCCAGAAGGTCTGCTTGGCTCTGGAGGATTGGGTACTTCGATGGGGTCGAGTGCACCCGCTGAAAGAACGCTAGGAGGCTGAGTCTGTCTTTGTCGAGTAATTTCAATCGGGTCCCTGCTATATAATAAGCGGGCTTTCTCTTTCCATTCCTCCCAGGTCTCTGTTGGCTCCACGAATGGACGCTTGCTGGTGCTGCTCGTACTCGAGGCACCAGGTGGTGGTGTGGGAGCAGCTGCTTTTGAACTTTGCGCTTTCCGCGCTGTCGACCGTGGCGGGCAAGCCTTTGACTTCATTCGGGAGGAGGAAGCGGAGTTTGACCCGGAGGCAGACTCTATAACCACAATGTTCTGCCCATCTACAAGAGGTGTTGGTCTTGGTGACGGAGGACCGGGAGGCTGGGTGTGTCCATCCTGGAACTGCATAGCAGGATCATCTCTGAAGAGATCCTTCTCGCGTTTGCTTCTCGCGGCAAAGGCAAGAGCAAGCGATACAGCCACCGGTATGGTGTCTAGACGGATATTTGAGATGATTCTGGAATGCTTAGCCACTCAACTTACCTCTAAGAAAACGGTAGTTACTTCGAGATTCTGTTACCTTAGCTGACGAACTAGTGCTAAGTTCACGGATATTGACTGCAGTGATGCCACGCACCAAGGTCATCATACCTAACCATATTTCTATTGTAAAATTGTGCACGTCCATGAGCAAGCTTCGAGTAGTTCCTGATGAATTCTTCCTGAAATCCGGGCTCAGCAGACGAGGCAATGAGAGTCAGTGTAGCCGTACATACAGTAGCGATGGAGAACAAGAACACAGCTTCCTTGGAAAGATTGATATTGCCTGTGAGACCTAGCAAGTGCTACGTCGGCGGTAATTCAGAAAGACGACTGCATTATTTGAATACCTTCGGCCTGAAGAATGTTCTCAACCCGAACGGCAGGTAGCAGGGTCTGGCCAACACGGCGTTCGCCGCTTCTGGCCTGGGATGGTCTCTTGGGGACGCTTGGGGCGGGAGCGTCTGGTGGTTGTTCTGGGGGAACATCCGAGTCGGAATCAAGCTGGTCAATCTCCTCCTCAGCATCTGGTTCGGATTCTGTGATCGCGTCATCGACGACCACGTCTGTGGTGAAATTGTCGAGAGAGGAATTATCGTTGCCACTCTGATCACGAATTCCCGGTGCAAGAGAGTCTGGAGGGGGCATGTTCGGAGTAGGTGTGAGAGAGGAGATTGGAGGTCAGGACGCTTGGTATGGTAATGTCCCTGCTGTGAGCGCACAACCATCACTTTGGTCACGTTCAGATGTTGCCCTGATGCACTTTGTTCTCACTTTGTTCATTACGTAGATACACATTTTGAGAACTATATATCATGCTGTACATGAGTATAGCAGATTCATGCCACATCGACGTTGATTACTTCGCTCTCTTCGCCGACCGCCTTGGTCAAGGTGATACTCAACACTCCATTCTGCAGCTTGGCCGCCACATTGCCTGGGTCCACGGGACGCGGAAGCCATACGGTCCTCATAAACGAATAGTTTCTCGTGTATGGTCGTTCTACGGAAATCTGGGTTGCATTGCCGTTGTTAGTGGTAGATGAGGTTGAATGAGATGCTGCGTCCCGCTTGTTACCACCACACAAGGTGTCGTAATACTCTTGAAGAGACGACTCACCATCAGTGTACTCAGCAGATGTAGCCGTGTCAGGGGTGTTCGATTTGACTTCTGCGCTGGCGTCATGTACTCCGGAGGGCGATCTCTCTGTCACTTTGCCCTCGATAGTGATGCTCTGGTTGCCGTCCCCGAGGCGAACTTGAAGATTTTCCCTGGAAACACCAGGCAAGTCAGCATCGAGGATATACTTGTTTCCTTTCTCCGTCACATCTACTGCAGGACGAGCGAGCATGTTAAGACCTCCAAATGGATCTGCAAAAAAATGGTTTCGCTCGTGATGGCGGGATCCTGTCGACGCGAGGAAGGATGGGTTACGGCCAAATGGCTCGTCCAACATGCGGAACAGTGGACGGAATTCACGAAGAAGTTGGCGTGTGATAGACATGATGAAGGTGGCTGAGGGACAACAACTGCACCTTTCGTTATGTGGTTTTATAGCCCAAAGCTCGAGCCGGAACCTACTGGAAACTACTCATAGTTTCCAGAATAAGTCCAATGACGAAGTCTCGGCTGTTCCAGACATTGACATTGGCCAGCGTGTGACGTAACCTTTGAGAGTATGCTGACTCCGTGCCCGAGCTCCCGCCTCACGACTCGAGACCAGTCACGCAACTCTCTAGCCCGTCGAAAACAATACATATACAGTCTAGACTGTCAATTACATCGTACACTATCAAAGATTCCAATAACATATCAGCTTGCAATAGATTAATACAACAGTTGGGTCTCAGTTTCCGGGCCATTCAACCACCCACTGCGCTGAGACAGTGTGCTCCTGATTGTCGTCGTCTTCGAACTTCAGCTTATAGGTTGGCATGTACTTCGCCGTAGGCTGTGCCTGAGGCATTAGTATTTAGTTGAAATTTTCGCAGTAGTGCGAGTTGTCAACTTACACGCCCACTGGGTTGCATGTCTTTTGGCGTCGCAATGACCTCAGCACGATAGAAGCAGCTTGTGTCAGGATAAAGTGCCATCACCGTAGAACCTGCTGGGAAATCCGGGTAGGAGCTCACAGCGTTCGGATCTGGTAAAGGTATGATAGACTTGATGGTGGTCGTGTATGTGCTGAAACTGGGTCAGCCAGGTCAACAGAAATGGTACTCTGCAAAAGACGCACACTCCAGGTTGACCGTCTTCTTGTGGCTCGGCGTCTTGCACCTCATACTTATTGTTGGTTATACATTTCGTGACGAGAGCTAGAATCCAAGTGTTCTCATCTGCGTCGCCAGCTCCCTTGCTGGGGGGTGGATGGAAAGCCACCTTACGACCTTCTTGAAGGGACAACCTATCGGCTCTGCCATCCTTCCTGGCTTTTGGATCCCGAGAGCTTACTCCACTCGGACCCACAGACCCCCGCGGAGGTAGAGTGATAGAAACAGAGTTCTTCACAGGATTGAGCCCTGAAGAAGCGGGTGTACCTGGTGAAGGTGCCCGTGGTCGTTTGTTGCGTTTTTCTAGAGTTCTCGTCAAGTTATGAACCATGAATCATCACCATTCCTACCTGGTGGAAGACTCGCTTCTGGCGCCTTCCTCAGTGCTATTAATATTTCAACTCGTTCAACGGCATCGTCGAGCGCCCTACAGCAATTTGAACATATCGTAACACTTATTTAAGGATAAAGACCTACTTTTCTTCCCCTGAGGCAGAGGTTTCAATTTCTCGGAGGCCATTGGAGAGGCGCTTGAAGGTCTGTTTGACCGCATCAAATCCCTCCGCGGGTAGCGTGTCATCAGTTGGCCAAGCAGAAATCATCCTATTGACTCTCCCTATTGTCTCTGCCGTCGTACCAATCGGAAATTTATTTGTTACGGCTCTAATGGCTTCTGCAGCCTGTGTCCAATATTCTACCTCTGTAATCATGTCGCGTGAGCCGAACATATCAAATCGAATAAGGCAAGAAATAATGAGAGCGTGACGGCGTCATTTCAATCGCCGACAAGGGGTGAAGTAAAGGGGAAGGTCTAGGCTAGAACGTACCCTCTGAGGTAGCGGGCCTTGAGTTAACACCTCGCCGCCTATCCATGAATTCTTGGTTTCCGTGAAACAACGTGCCAACGCCAACACGCTGCTTCAGAGGCCGGACATGAATTGTGTGAAACCGACGTTAAGATGGTTGATGAATGTGACAATGATCTAGTTCGACTCAGAACTTTCAGACTCCGATCGGAGTTGTACACCTTTGGTTCGATAGGCGCTCGCCCTGTGACTGTAGAACTTTCAGACTCCGATCGGAGTTGTACACCTTTGGTTCGATAGGCGCCCTGTGACTGGGGCCTACAAGTTATCAGGGTAAGACTCGCAGATGTTACAGTGTAGATGTAATTCAACAGTATGTAGCGCAGGTATAAAATCTATTTTTTCAGGAGGTTTCCATCTCAGTGCTTGCTTTTGAAGCCGTCGTCAGTTTTCGCAACGAGACGTCATACACAACTGATTCGACTGAGTCAACCAACCAGGAGCCACAAACAAGGAACCACCTTCTTCGATTTTTTTAATATCGTACTTCAAACTATCGAATCGCCTCCGGAGCACATCATTCTTGAGGTTGAGCTACAGGAGCAACACCGTTTCCATAGGATCACCACATGGAGATCTGGATATACTTACCATGGAAAACCCAGCGAAGAGATCCTTCACAAAAATGGAGATCTTGATGGGCTCTTCAAAATTACCTAGGGTAACGCTATTGACGGCCAACCGTGACTGGTGGGATTCATCGGTCTAGTCATTAGCGCAAAATTAGTAAATGACCGCACAAGATCGTTGACCAAGCTGATCACGCCATGAAGATAGTCTTCCACAGGTAAAACCACGCGGTCGGACCATTCTGGTTTGACTAATTGCGCGGTGATGAGTTAGTACCAACGGATGTATGAAATAATTGGCTTACAGCCAAGGCTATCTGAGACTTCTTGTAATGAAACCAGATCACGCTTCGTTAGATATTCAACCATGGCCACGGCGGAGACCACTGTTCGGAGGGAGTTCGTCCACATGTCTTTCCATCGCCAGAACTGGTTCTCTGGCACGATAAGTGCGAGCTGAGATACCGTCTCCTGACAAGTCTGGATGACAGGACGAACAGAATCCAAAAGCAGTGGGACTGGGCAAACTCGATTTGTTGAGAGCAAAGTCTAGCTCTGTGCATAGTAACAACTGACGAGCATCAAGCGGAGTTGAATGAATCCTGTTAAGTATTCCAGCTATAGTTCCGGCCTTCTTGTCAAGGTCGTTTACTTGTTCCTTTATTTTCTGCCAGTAGTCGAGTTATTTCTATGTAGCAGCGCAAGCAGCTTTCAGTAGACCACAGGTACCTCGCGAATTTCGACATCTTTGTCAAGGAGGCTGTTCAGTTTCTCAAGCTCGTCTGTGTCCATAATATCATCAAAATAAGCTGCTGTGCGTTGAGTGGAGAGGTGTAAATCGCCAGTTTGGTGTCAAAAACCACGATTTGGGGTTCGTGCACGTGACTATTGGCTGTTAATCATTAATCATCTTTCGTCCGAGTCACTGACACCCTAAGTCTAGTCCTGACTCCTGAGCTCTTCACAGGCCTTGCTGAGGCCTTTGCATAACCTCTCACTCTCCTCTCCCCTCTTTTTCCAGTTTTCGCGCTCTTTCCCCATTCTTAGGGATCTGGGATAGCACACAATCAGACTGCAATGCCTTACATGGCACTAGAGGGTGTCAAGAGGCTAATTAACCAGCTGCGTGATGATCCAGTGGACAATGCAGGAGCAACCGACCAGGTTCTAGCTCAACTATACAATTATTTGTTGGCTATCCCAAAAGATAAGCAGGGAAGGCTGCATTGGTTTTGTAGCCGTGCAGACTGGACTACAGTCGGTGCCGCGTCGTTTCTCCTAAGGTTGTTCGCGTATGACGGGAGCGAGGCAGAAACGTGGAAGGGGCATTTGAACAGGTGTTTAGTGGGATGCTGTGATTGTGTCGTAGAGTTGGAAACCATAAAGGGGACTTCAAGATCCACGTGCGTCGTTTTTTCTACGTGTTTCCCCAGCCTAACTTGTCCTCTGGTACAGTTATTTCTCCAAGTTTACCTCTGATATTTTGGATGGTTTCTGGGCAAGCTACAATTTATGGGACACAAAACAGATATTTGAAGAACTTGAGCAACGAGGAGTCACTTCCGCAAATCCGGACTCTAAGGTTCATTCACTGTCCGACATCCCCTCACCCATAGCGCTCCGGATCATGTCCAATTGGGCCGTCTTCTCGGATGAACGGGTACAAACCATCATACATTCCATCCCTCCCCACACAGTTTTCCTGGACTGGCCGACTACGACTGTTCCTCCTGGGGTTTTAGTTCTTTTGATGGAGCGAACCTCAGCGGTGCGACAGTGGGCGAGTGCTCAAGCATCACGTTATTCGCCTTCCCCTTTACCTGCCGAGAAGTTTACCGTCGGTTATGTCCATACTTTTGAGATCATTACTCAAGCTCTCGTATCACGAGACTCCTCCGGTGCACGCTCAATACCAACGCCGCGTTATCAATTTACGACGGACACATTTAACCTCTGGGCTGGCTTTAGTACTGCCTTGCGTTTTATCCCTGTTGAATTTCTCAAAGCAAATAGCCGAAGCCAGGTTGATGTTCGTAAAGTAGTTACTGGTCATTTGGGTGACACTGATATACGTGAGTGTCTCTTGTTTTGTTTTGTCTAAGTATGTTTACTAACTTAAAAACAAGATTTCGTGGAAGTTTTGCGTTGTTTCAATTTCTTGCTCAAACGACTTGATTCTTCTTTTTGGGTCAACGAACCTCCAGAGTACCCTTTAATGGTGTTTGATGCAGTGAAGAACAACACCGCTTTTGCCAAGCTCATACAGAGCACCCAAAACAACAAGGATGAGAAGCCATGGCATTTGGCATGGGTTCATGAGTATTTCCGCTGTGTCCAGAAGATGGAGCAGATTTACAGTGCTGTCGTCGCGAAGATATCCGATTTTCTCCTTGAAGAATTACAACATGAAAGATTTGGCGACGCTCGGCCATATGTACTCAATTCAGCAACTCGCGTGAGTGTTGAATGTCCAGTTGAATTAACATGGCAACTTATCCAAGCACTCAGCTCTTTTCATCTATCTTCTCGAGGGCAAGGTCGGAGCCTGAATCTCTGCCTCTCAAAGCACTCCTTTCCGCTGTCGATATCCACGCAAATATTTTGACCAGAGTAGCTTTACACCGCGATTACGACAAACCCAAATGGGCCAAAGCTCGGGCGGACTTGCGGCAATTCCTGCAGGACATTCTGTTCTTGGACGTCCAGCAAACGTCTGCCGTTATAACCGAGACTTGTCGGCTCATGGGACACGCTGCCTTGAAAAAACCACTCGGCAAAATTCCGGGGTTATTTCCCCGAACTAGTCTCTGGTCAAAAACCTACCAGTCTATTCATCATCAAGACCCCGATGGCTTCTGTACCATTCTGCAGCTTGCTTCGGAAGCTTCTCACATCGATACCTTGAACAAGTCCACTTTTTCACCCATCCTTTCGCTTGTCGACGTTGGAGAGGCATACGCGAACGGGGGCGCAGTGATAACGGCCG
>KQ962167.1:338268-348514 GCA_001563735.1 Leucoagaricus sp. SymC.cos | reverse complement strand
GGAGTCCTAGGGCATAACAATTGTATTGTTCACGCAGATAATGCAAGGAGTCCGTGTGTATTGTCTATGACGTCATAATAACGTCGTAAAAGAATAAGGGTATCCTAGCGGTACACGCGCTAATAATAGAAAAGGCGCGTAGAGCGTTTACTTAATTCAACAAAAAGGGCGAGGGCCCAACGTACAGAGAGTACTGTACTACATAGAGTATGCTAAGAAATATAACGACAAGCGAGACGGTTGCCTGCGCCGACGCAATCGTAAACTTCAGCAGGCTCGGTCACATCGTCAACCGGGATCTTCTGGATCTGCCCACATCTTTAGGAAAAGCTTGACTTGATCCCTCGGTCGCAGAGTCTGATATGGTTTGAACCTTGTGTAAGAAAAAATCCGACATCGAGGACAGTTAACGGACATAAGTAAGCTCCTTCATACAGTAGTCTACAGAGCAACTCGATGATACCACTAGGGGCTGAGCGAGGTTATCATCAGATTGGCCAAGAAGTTGAAATAGCCCTGTCGCCTTTCCCTGCATGTAATAGATGTACAATGAACTTATCATTAGCTCCCACCTGAATTTCGAGCATAAGTTGAGTAGCGTCTAGCCTGAGGAACATCTCGACATTTGGTTTGACTCAGTCAGACACTGCCAGTCTCTCACTATTCTTGGCTGAAGCAAGTCGAGGCATTGTTGGATTACACAATGCATGAGCACTCATTGTCCTTCTCTCAAACTTGCTCGCTCAATGCGCAACGCACATGCCTGCATAAGCAGTGTATTTTCCTTCATCCTTCCAAGTTCCGAGCAGAAGGTACACACAATTCGGCTTTGAAATTCTGAGTCACGTGAAGAGCGCGAAAGACGGTGCATGTCTGCGACGTCGTGACGCCGACGTCCTAACTTAAACCTCCGCAAATTCAGCGATTGGGTGGCCTTGCTGTTGACTGTCGTTATCTCATCATATAGTAAGACTCGGTGCACTATTACAATCATATTTGCTGATCCAAACAATTATTAGAAATGTCCTACTCCAGGAATGATTCAGGGACCTCCGATGTATTAAGAAAGGATTCAAGTTCAGCAAGAACAGCTAGATATCATGACTATGGTGATAGGAATAGCAGAAGAAAACCTCATGATGACAGAGATGGTGGATCATCTAGTCGAGGGGACTCGCGGAGAGACCAGGAACCATACTATGAACGTCGTGAGTATCAAGAGCGTGACCGAGAACGAGAACGACAGAGAGACAGGGAGCGATATGACAGAGAACGGGAGGGAGGATATGAAGATCGATCCTCACGAAGTCGTCGCCGGTCAGTTTCCCCAAGGTCGCGTTCCTCGAGGCCGCGGTCTTCCTCCGGGTCCCGTTCCTCAAAACTAGAGAAGCCGAAGCCGAATTTCAATCAGTCGGGACTCCTCGCTGCGGAAACCAACACCGTAAAAGCGGCAGATGGAACAAGCACTGTTTTAAAATATAACGAGCCTCCAGAAGCTCGCAAGCCCACCTTGAGTTGGAGACTGTACGTTTTTAAAGGTAGTGAGCAAACGGGTAAGCTCCAAGTTTTTGCTTCATCTTGATTTAAATCTCATCCTTTGTTAGAACTTCTTCATATCCAACGTCAGAGCGCATATCTGATCGGACGTGACCGCCTTGTCTCTGACATTGCCGTGGACCATCCCTCATGTTCAAAACAGCACGCAGCCATACAGTGTAAGTGGTGATTATCGGAGTAAACGTGGCCTACCATAAGGCTTTTTCAGATCGATATATCCAAGAGAAGGGAGAATCTCAAGGTGTCGTGAAGTCAGTATCATTACTCCCTCATATGGAAGACACGCAGCCCTCACACTGTGCTTTCTCCAGACCTTTTATCATTGATCTAGAGTCGACCAATGGCACTCTTGTCAACGACGAGAAAATACCAGCCGCCCGGTTCTACGAGCTCAGAGCTGGCGATGGTAAGCTGATTTCGGCATTCAAAGCCTTCGGCTAATGACTCCCCGCTCTTTAAGTAATCAGATTCGGTCTTTCGAACCGAGAATATGTCCTCTTGAACGAAGAAGCTGCTTCCTAATTCGTCGACTTGACCATACCTTTGGAGATCATCATCCATGCATAATTGTTCCGATGTCTCGCTAATTGACAATGCCTGTGCCACATGTTGTCTTTAAAATTCTCTGGAACAAGCCATTGTTCTTCAACAAATGGTGTGCTGAGGCCTATGTACGGGTGATATCCATGAGATGATGTCAAAACACAGGGGAACATTTGACACCTCATTGCGACCTCGTGCCATCATTTGGATCCCAGGCACCTGCCGAATACCATTATCGTGCGTCATCACTTTTTCACAAAGCAAAAAACAAGGAGCCTTGCATAGATCGTAGCTGATTGGCTTTGACTGGTCTGAAGAAAAATTGTTCTTGCAGGCCATTATCGCTCTAATCGTTTCCTTGGTCAAAGCCGAAGCAAGAACAGTTATCTACAAGTTTTGGTCGTGAATTCGACTTTCCAAGGACAATGAAGCGTGCGTTAACAAATGCAAATGTACCTAGAGATCCTGGGACAATGAACCATAGCGACAAACTCTCTGTCGAGTCAAAACACAAATGCACAAAAAAGCCGGCCGAAGCAGCCACCTTCCGGATTCGGTTCGGCAACGAGGTAGAAAGAGGCATAATACACCTTTGCGGAGTTATAGGCCCCAGGGCTACTATCGCGCTCTTTGGTCCAAGCGTCACTAGGCTGTACGAAGCCTTTGTCAAAGGATCTAATTTACCATATAAAAACAGAAAATGAGTTTCAAAAGAATCACTTCAACCTTGCCGTTATCATCATCATGTACCCTTATGACTACAACGACCTCCTTCAGTTCCACCTGAATTCTGATAACTCGTTTGACTACGACTTCGATGCTCACATAGCCCAGTGCGCCGACGTATTTGGACACGACGAGAAAGGATACTCCGATGACCACCATACCCTCCCTATTATTCTTTCAGCATCGGATGGGTTTGGATCCTCCGATAGCTCGAGCTCAAGCAGGAGCCCTTCGGTTGCTGAGAGCACCGTCAAGGCAGAGTTGACGGACGACGAGATTATTGTAGCTGGACCATCTTCCTCGTCATCCCCGCCTTTGATGGAAGGTCATGAAAGAATTAAGTATGTGATCAGCGTCACACCTACTAAGAAGATTGATTCTGACGTCGCCGTAGTTCCTTTGATGACTTACTTGCGCCTCGTCGACCCAGCCCTGTGCCCTCTGGTCTTTCAAAGATCAGTCGATCAAAGAACTCTTCAACGACTAGAATACCCTCTATCGATCCCTCAGGCTCTAAGCACCCGGCTGTGGCGGAGCTCTCTGTCAACCGTAAAAGGATACGGAAGTCTTTGGCTTGTCCAGCCAATCTCTCCGACGAGGACACGGACGATGATAACGATAATGATACTGACGACGAGTATATACCGACTCCTCGTTCCGCTGGACCGAAACGACGACGTATGACATCGCAACTACCCGCCTGCCCCTCTGCCCCTCCAGACAGGAATTCATCGACTTCTCCGGCTCCCACTAAACGTGCATCTGGCACTTCTCTATCGCGTAACAGACAGGCAATCTCAGTCGCAGCCATTGACAGAGCTTGCAGCGGCAACAGCATCAACTTCGTTTGCCCCGAGTGCGGATGGAAACAAGCTAACAAACGCCTGCCCGACTTCAAACGCCATCTGCGCACACACACTCGACCTGACGAAACCGATCAGTCAAAGGGCTGGTGGTGCAAGGGCATTCCCGTAGAAGACGCCCATAAGTTCGATGTTCCCAAAGATAGCAAGTCGTACATGTTTTTGGGGCAAGAGCGTATAGGCGGCTGTATGCAGACATTCAGCCGTCGAGATGCGCTAAAACGGCATCTAGATAATGCCAACGTTGCTTGTGTAGGCCGACCCTGTGAGGTATCGGAGGATTGATTACGCTTGGTACTCGAGCTGACTTCTGTCCGCATCTTGTAATCCTCCTTTCTATCTTCACAATTTCAACTTCTTTCTTCTCCTGAGATCTAGCATGTGCACATTTTCATAGTTAATAGCGATATATCCCAGAAAGAGAATATTAATAACATGTCCGTAACCGATGTAACTCTAGTTCTTTAACCTCCGCGAACGTATCCGCTTGCCATTCTGAACTTTGGGGCCCCAGCTGAAACGTTAACGTGCGAAATCAGTATTGAGCTTTCAAAGGTCAGCTAATACATCACTCGTACCCTCGCACTTTTTTCTTGGGTTTGGCCTCATGGGCGAAAGACCGTGGGTCATATCCAAAACGATACTTCTCCATGCACCATAAGATGTATCTTATAAATTTCGCGTTCAGAGCTTCTAGGTGGAATACCGAGAATCGGATACACGACGTACCTCCTGTCCTTCACCGCCAAACCTGCCTTCTTCATATCTTCTCCGGACATCTTCCAAAAGTTCTCCCAAGACTTTGCCTCCACCTTTTCTTGGCACGACCTCCCAATAGCCGTCAGAAATTGAAAAGATGTTTTGATTTGCAGCCCATCTGCAGAAGGTTTGTTCGGAGGCGGAGGGAAGGTCTTTCGATCGGGGATTGGGCGGGTTGCTGTTCTGTTCATGAGAGTACGTGTGTGTTGACGCGTGAAACTGCATAGGCGAGGACCGAACCCAAGGCTAGCAAGCAACATGGTGGACGAGTTGTGAAATGTCAACGTTAGCCATCACAATGGCGAAAATACATTTTCCGTCGGAGCCCTGTCTAATAGTCACGTGCACTGATTACCGAAGTAGTGTCCACTGTCCAGCTTCGTCGGCACTATACTAGGGAATGGAAAGACATTTCTAGAGGTTGGGCTGGAGGGGCGCGTTAGCGCAGCAGACCGCGAAGCAAGGAGCCGCTGAGTGGGCGGGTTACTTGCTTCGAGGGTTTGACGATGTGTCTTTTTTGCCCCGGTGGGTACTGACTGAGATTAAGGAACAGAAAACTGTCTATTGAGTATGGAAGTGAACGAGTGACAACTAAGGTGCTGATTATGGGTATGCTGCACAGCTGTGTTCAAATGATAAATATCAATAAATTTTGAAAAAAAAACAAGGGAGAGAGGGAGGGAAAGACAAGAAAGTAGCCAGCAAGGGTAATCGGCGGAGCTCCGTCGAGTTGCGAGATGTTGAGGGTTGAAGACAAGTCAGTGTAAGCTCCGTGCCGTTGCTGCTCTGCTGGACGCTGGGTGCCGGCAACTTCCGTTGAGGCACCCTTGCTCAATGCTTGCATATGAGTAGTGACCTGAACTCAAAGCTAAGGAGATAATATTCTGAATGCCAAAATCGTGCCATTGGATATCTAGGAGCTAGAAAATTGGCGCATCCCGCAAAAACAATCGTGGCTCCTCCTTTTTCACCCAGCGCACCACTGCGTTCGCGGCTCCAATTACTGCACTCTTGGGTAGCCGAGGAGAGACGGCAATGTACAGCTCAAACGGCTGTGTTATCTTTATATCGGAAAGTTGTCAGTTAGCATATGATCAACGCTCTGAAACCCTTACCCAGCCCATCACACTTTCTGTGTCAGTTCGGATAAATTGCAGCTTTAACGGCTCGGACTGTCCAGATTTTGCATGGATTGAATCGTGCAGCGTTTGATATAAAGTGATTAGTCTTAAAGAAAAACTGATCTCAGCAGATTATCTTGGCGCAATCGTATAGAGACGAACCTTCTTTTTTCGTGAGCATTATTGTAGGGATCCTCAAAAATGGGAAATGTGATCTGAACCTGTGGTCGGGATTTGTACAAGAAGTGTCGAAGACCAGGTACGCCAACTTCTGCCACAGTGTAAATGGAGTGTCGAGCCATGATAGCTTTTATTAAAGCCCGTAACAGGCCATCCGCGACAAGTTTCTGCTGTCGTTAGCCAAGATCTTGGGTAAACAACCAAAACTACCGACTTTTGTGGCCGTTTCGCACCAGGTTTTGACATGATCAAAATCTCCAGTACTACTAATGCAAATCAGGGTAATATTTGGATCGTGCATGTCAGCGTCATTCTCTTCTGAGGTCGTCGATGATGCTGAAGAAGACGGAGAGCTAAGCTCTGAAACGGGATATTCGCGAAGAAGGAAAGAGATATAGGCATTCACAAATCCAGATGGATTGAATTTGGGAAGGCAAACGGGAATCCAGGAGGCAGAGGCTTGTGAATTAGATATCGAGGGGGATTTGATGGTGTTGAGGAGTATGTGAATGTCTGTACCTCGTCTGGTAGACTGAACTTAGTTTAAGGACTTGAGGCTCACCTGCAGGATGGATAGAGTGTTTTCTTGGCCGGATTAGGGTAACTACTCTACCCCCGGCCATAAGCATGATGTAAAGCAGTTCCTACGCCATATTTCAAAATGCGAATTGATACTCATAGAGAATACTGACCTTAGTTTTCCCTGTTGGTACCAAAGACTCGGCAATCTTTTTTCGAAGACTCGATTCAAGTTTGAGACAATTTAGTGACGAAGTACCGATAGCAATGTCGAATTCAAGCTCATCAAGGAGGGAAGTCAAGAAGGATTCGGCTCCTGGGCCAACTTTCAGAAAGGTCAACCGAGCGACTGCGGAGTACTGACCGTCAAGAAATCTCCGAAGATCAAAATTCGTTCGTCGCTCAAATATACGTCTGAGCTGAGAAGCAGTCACAATGCTGATGATCTGTAAATGAAGGTACTCCAAATGTGTTCGTGACTGGAAAAGGCGGTCACCATGGGTAATGTTCTGAATTTGTGTTAAGGGATCCTTACAACGGACTCTGGTTCACCCCAGGAGGAAACGCAGACATAGTAAAGAGGCGGACGGAGCAGAAAAGTAATCCGCGTTTGCCCAGCATTGATGCAACGCATTTTATCGCCGTCATCAATGAAAATGGATATCAAAGCCTGCATGATGCCAATTGTGGACGCCATGTTGTCGGGGTTGGGATTTCCTGGACGACTATGATGGTTCATCAATGATTTATCTATTCCAAAAACAGGGCACCTTATGAAGACAGGTTTTCCTGCATCTGTCAATACAAAGTATTCCCGAGGTGGAAATCTAGCAGCTAGCAGGGCAACCACTTAGAGGCGTTGAGAGAGTCAAAGACTAGAGGACACCAACCAACTGTGAACGAGAATTCCTGTAAGTCGAATTGCGGTTGTCTGAATTTTGATATTGGAGTGTCATGCTCTTACTATTAATGAGTAATCGGATGAGGCTGACGGCAACTCCAAAAGAATCTAACCTTGCGCCTGCTTGATCGAGAGCGTTTTCCTCAGTTGCTCGCGCAAAAACCTCTTTGATTCCTCGTTTATAGTTGTCATAGGTTGCTGTACCTCTATTGAGTCTTCTTCAGCCATGTCTGTGCCCGTGTCCATATCCTGAATCAATATGCCCTCATTCAAATCTAGATTAATGACGGATGAAGCCGAGCTCTCTAATGCCTGGTCCCGAGGTACAGCCGAGGAAGAAGAGTCCGATTCATCAGGTGCATTCGCACCATGGCTGTGAATGTGCAGGTTAGATAGTGAGGGTGATGGGTTGAGCGGAGGAACGACGAGACGCGAGCCAGGTGACGCTATCGGAACCCCGGCACCTGGCTGGCTAGGGCGAGAATGTGTGCGTGAGCGAGGAGTGTGTGACATGCAAAATGATGTTGCTGTAATTGTTTGCCGCGCAGTACTAGTATTCAGGAATATGGGAAGATGAACATGGTTTGAAACGAAGACAGCCTGACAACGATGAGCCAGGGGATTGTGATTAGGCAACGTCACGTGGAGATTGAGTGTCAGTGTCAGTGTCATCTGGGATCTGAGCACTGAACTACATTGCGCACCGCTTTACCCTTTCCTGTTCATACGACGTGGCTTTCTGGATCATGCCCTTTGCAACATAATCTGTGTGCTCAATAGTCTCGATCCGTCATGAGTGTCGACCAACAGCTCTCCATTGGACTCATTATTCACAGTCGGGGCGACGTGAGTGCTCAGCCTCCCGTTATTACCAACAAACTCATAAGGTTGATTAGCC
Organism: Leucoagaricus sp. SymC.cos; assembly: GCA_001563735.1. NCBI lineage: Eukaryota > Fungi > Basidiomycota > Agaricomycetes > Agaricales > Agaricaceae > Leucoagaricus > Leucoagaricus sp. SymC.cos. Next base: position 340,447 of record KQ962167.1, on the reverse strand, counting down.
CTGGTTTGAAGATGGAAATATCGTGCTTGTCACTCACGAGACCCCAACAGCCTTTCGGCTTCATCGTGGTGTCCTTGTACGCATGAATAACTTGAGGCGTGGTTCTAGACGGAGCTGAATTATCTTGGGTCGTCCGTGATGCAGGCCAGACATTCGGAGATATTCCGTGACATGCTGGATTTCCCCCAGCCAGAAGTAAAACTCGTGGATTATGAAGGATGCCAAGTTATCTGCATGTACGATGGCCCCTTAGAACTATCAAATCTAGTCAAGGCTCTCTATGACGGCCCGTAGGTTCATCTTCTCACCTACGCTCTTTGATCTAGCTCATTCGTTGGTTGGCCAGCCAATTTCAAAATCGTTGTCTCGATGATTTCTTCTACCTCGCCGGAATCCTTCGCTTAGCCTCAAAATATTTCATCACTAACCTTCGCACGCAAGCGATACGTTTTCTGGCCCAAACCTGGTCATTCACTCTTGAAGGCCACGATCAAATGGTCGAAACTGCCCTTCGCTCACCTAACGTCAGCGATTTATCATATCCCTACGTCCATCCTCTGCATGTTCTGAATCTAGCGAGGGAGACTAACCTTCAAATCGTCCTACCCTCGGCATTTTATTTTCTCTCGCTGTATTCATTAGCCGATATTCTCAAAGCTGATCACCCAAAGTTGCAGCCGGAACACACCTCAAAACCGTCATCTACCCTCTCTCCGACCGACATCCAGTTCTATACGACAATGTATCAGTACCGACTCCATCTAATTTTACATTTTGTCCGACAATTTTGCGAGCGCCGAGCTTCTACGTCTTGCGAATCCGAGACAATCTGCTCAGGTCGCTTCCGCCGGTTACAACAGCAGTTGTCACGTTCTTGGTCGCTTAGGACAGGTCCACTGCACTACATGCATCAAGCTGCGCGAGAGGTCTCTCGTGATCAGACTATATGCACGGCTTGTCGTTCTCGTTTTCAGGACGACATTGTACAACTGCGGACGAAGACTTGGGAGGAGCTGCCTTTGGTAATAGGTCTACCCAGCTGGTCAGAAATGCAAGCCAGCGATCTCCCTCCCGAGCAGTCCTCATAACGATTCCTCGAAAGCATTTGATTGTTGTTCTGTACTCATGGTCTCAGGTATGTGTCCCGCACTCTGGGGACTTGCGTTTTTGTACTTGACCAATGCGATAAACCTAGGGTGTGGTGGTGGTGGTTTACATGATATCAAGTTTATACCAGTTCGATAGCATACAACAACTGTAACCATCATCGGAGCACTTAACTGCTTTACATACAAGCCTGCGATACCCATCGCGCCACGTCTTGAAAAATGACTGCCTTTTCGGTAGCAAATAGTCCGTGTTGCTCCTAGTCTTTCGTTTACGCGGGCCGTCAAAAAATATTCAATTGACTGCGACACAGACATTGTACCCAGACTCCTTCGCCTGACTCTCCATTCAACTTGACTCACCTCTTCGAAGAACAGCAATGCGGACCGCGGACCGCATATCGTCAGTATTTGGGCTACCGCTGGAGGACTCGGACCTTCAGCGGGCATTGTGATCATTTTGCCCTTGCTAGCAAGCAGAAAAACAAAGATCGCGATTCAGAGGTAATTGTACATATTGATACATACTAATTACAGGTTTCAATGATGGTATTACATTATTTGTCGAGTCTCTCGTCTTCATTTCCATGGGTTAAAAATCACTTTTCCAATTTCTCCCTTGTCAAAAGCACGGTAGCTCTCGGCTGCTAGGTCGAAACCTACAATCCGATCGATTAGGCTCGCGGGTTCACCAACTTTACCAAAGACATCCTGGCGTTTCACTGCCATTGCTTCCGATAAGTCACTCTATCAGAGAATTTGATAATTGATAGTCACTCACCAAGGAGGTCAAAGGCCGGAGGGAACATCGCGCGGGCTGGGCACCGTCCAAAGTCAAGCGAAACATTCTTGTTGTATAATTGACGACCAGTGACAGGAAGGAACGGCGCCCCATGAACCCCCACCGATACGATGACTCCGAATGCACGAACAAGTTCATAGCCAAGATTCAAAGCACTGGTATTTCCGACGACCTACATATAGCACCGTCATATTGATGATAAGGGTCCAGCAAAAACGTGAAAGAAATTCACCTCCAAAACAGCTGTCGCGCCGATTCCGTCGGTCCACTG